>CM062804.1:45485386-45795631 GCA_031772625.1 Pinus tabuliformis | reverse complement strand
TAACTGTGTCTATTTCTTGTCTAGTTAGGATTGCTTCAATCCACTTGGTAAATATAGTCAGTTGCTGTTAGGATCCATTGTGTTGAGTCAATGATGTTGGATGGATCTCCCTGATAAAATCGAGTCCCCACTGCTGAAACAGTGCATTGACTTCAACTGTTTTAGAGGAAGAGGCAGCAACTTTCTTTTCCCCTGAAAGACCTGACATTTCATGACAATTCATGATTGTTTATAGACATCTAAAAATAAGGTTGGCCATTAATAACCTACTCTCAATATTTTTTTTGTTGTTGTCTTCCAAAACAAGTGACCACCACAATCACCCTTGTGAAAGTCACTCATCACCTGCTAGGCTTCACCTTCAATTAAACATTCATCAAAACACCTCTAGGATCCTTCCAATAAGGGCATTATTCAAAATTGTTGTTTGTGTTATATTCTTTCCACGACTGACCACGTAGTTAACCAGGGGGTTAGAGAGGGGGCGGAGCCCCCCTTCGTTGCGCTGATTTAGCGGGGGGTCACAGGGGGTTTGAGGCATACTCGTAACCCCACTTTATGGGGTCCAGGGCAACGCCCTGGAAAATTTTGGTTTTGGACCCTATGTTAGGATGGGCAGACCCACCTATGGTTTTGTGCATGATTTTCACACATGTTTTTTTTGGATGCGATGGTTTTTGGTCCATGGTATTGGATGCTTCAGCATGTATAAATATGTATTATAACATTGAAAGGAACATAATGAAAAATCAAGCTAGTAGTCTCGGTTTTGGGATCTAGGGGAAAATCTCTGTGTATATGTGTTTTATGTGTTATGCTCTTGCATTGTTTAATTTTTTGTGTTTTAGAATTCGTATGCAGGTAATTTCTTTATGGGGTTAAAACCTACATTTGGTATCAGAGTAGTTTTGGCTTCAAGGGGACACCTTTCTTGCTGAGGGGTTTCGCTCGGGCCTATGGTAGACCCTGTTCAATGGGAGATCTACAAGATCGATTCTGGTGGTGAAAGATGGCGAGCAATGGAAAGATAGAGATCGAGAAATTTAATGGTCAGAGTTTTGAGTTGTGGAAACTCAATATCGAGGATCTATTGGTGGATAAAGATCAGTGGATTGCGGTAGATCCGGGTACTAAACCAATGGGAGTGTCCGATGAAGAATGGAAGAAGTTGGATCAGAAGGCAAAGAGTACAATACGATTGTGTGTCTCAAATTCGGTATTGTTGAATGTATCAGGGGAAGCTATGGCGAAGGCTTTGTGGGACAAGTTAGGGATTTTGTACCAATCTAAGTCTCTGGGGAATAAATTGTTCCTATGGAAAAAGTTGTATAACTTGAGGATGAAATATGGAGACTCAGTGATAGAGCATCTTAATGCATTTAATACTGTGGTAAGTCAGTTAGCATCTGTTGATATTAAAATTTTAGATGAAGATAAGTGCATCAGTTTGTTGTGTTCTCTACTAGATCTGTGGGATAGTCTGGTTATTGCAATAGGTAGCAATGCAACTGCCTTGCAGTTTGATGAAATAGTCTCAACCTTGCTAACAGAGGAGATGAGACAGAAAAATATGGAGAGCAAGAATGGTGATGCCTTTTCTGTACGAGGACAGTCCCAGAACAGAAACAAAAATAATTCATCAAGTGGGAGATCTAAATCTAGAGGGATATCTAAATATCCAGGAAAACCTGTAAAGGTGGTGTGCTATAAATGCGGAAAGAAAGGCCACTTCAAAAGGGACTCTAAATCTAAAGCTCTTGACAAAGGAAAGGGATCTGATGAGGCTCCTTCTGCAGAGGCGAAAACCACCCCAGATGAAGGTGGGGATGTGTAATTGGCTTCTTCAAGTACACATGTAGATCATGAGGCATGGTTGATTGACTCAGGTGCATCCTTTCACTTCACTCCCCATAGAGAGTGGTTCTGCGAGTATGAGAAATATGATGGTAGTGATGTCTTCATGGGGGATGACAGGAAGGTTATAATCGTTGGTCGCGGAAAAGTAAAGTTGAAGTTGCAAGGTGGAAGGGTTAGAACGCTTCCAGGTGTTCTACATATTCCTACATTAGCCAGAAATCTGATTTCTGTAAGCAAGTTGGATGATGCAGGTGTAAAAACAGTGTTCGAGAAGGATACCTTCAAAATGGTTCAGGGAGCACTAGTATTGATGCGGGGAGTTCGGATTGGAACTCTGTACAAGCTGCAAGGTATGACTGTTATTGATGGGTGCAATAGTTTTGTGGTTCCTGAAAGTGGAGCAGAAAATCTAGTGGTCTCTGGAGAGAGGACCATGCTGTGGCATCAAAGGCTTGGACATATTGGAGAGAAGGGCCTTCAAATACTTCATGGTAAAGGTATGGTAGAAAGTATGAATAATAGCTCTCTGGATTTTGATTTCTGTGAAAATTGTGTATATGGGAAGCAGAATTGGGTGAGTTTCCCCTCTGGTAATAAGAGGGCGAAACAGATATTAGAGCTTGTGCATAGTGATGTGTTTGGACTTGTGAAGGTTCCAAAACTGGGTAAGTCTATGTATTATGTATCATTTATAGAAGACTTCTCAAGGAATAAATGGATATATTTCCTTGAGAAAAAATCTGAATTCTTTGACGGGTTTAAAGAATTTAAGGCTCTGGTGGAAAACCAAACAGAGAAGAAGATAAAAGCACTGAGGACAGATAATGGTAGAGATTTTTGTAGCAAGCAATTTGAAGAATTCTGTAAGAAGTGTGGTATATCATGGCAGAATACTACTCCATGTACACCTCAGCAAAATGGAGTTGCAGAAAGAATGAACAAGACGTTGATGGAAAGGGCAAGAAGCATGCTCAGTGGTGTCGGGTTAGGACAGGAATTCTGGGCAAAGGCAGTGGATACTACATGTTTCCTGGTCAATAGGTCACCTTCATCAGCGTTGGAGGATAAGACTCCACAAGAGGTATGGACTGGTAAGAAACCTTCTTTTTCACATCTAAGGGTATTTGGATGTGATGCATGTGTAGATGTCCAAAGGAGAAAAGAACCAAGTTGGATAGTAAATCTGAAAAGTGCATCTTTATTGGGTATAAGGATGGTTTAAAAGGTTATAAGCTTTGGAACCCAGCAACAAGGAAGGTTGTGTACAGCCAAGATGTGGTGTTTAGAGAGGTGAAAGATGTTATTAAACATGAAGTCCAACCAAAGGAACTTGAGAAGATAGAGTTTGAGCTAAAGGAGGAAGAATCGGACTCTACAGCAGAGGAGGAATCAGAAGATGAAGAGCCACAAACTCCGACTATGAGAAGATCAGTTCGAGAAAGAAGGCAACCTGAAAGGTATAGTCCATCTGCTTTCTATTCAAATTTTGCTTTGTTTGTTACTGATGATGATCCCAGAACTGTGAAGGAAGTAGTGGATTCAGAGGATGGAAAACTCTGGAAAGAGGCCATGGTTGATGAAATGGCAACTTTGCACAAAACTGAGGCTTGGGATCTGGTGGAGTTGTCGGTTGGAAGGAAACCCATTGGTAGAAAATGGGTGTTCAAAAAGTAGACAAATGCAGAAGGAAAAGTGGAGAAATACAAAGCTCAGTTGGTAGCAAAAGGTTATTCCGAGATGTCGGGAATTGATTTTGGTGATATTTTTTCTCCCGTTGCCAAGGTAACTTCTATTAGATTACTTTTATCTGTTGCTCCTATTGGCATTATGACTCAGGTTTGGCACTATGGCACAGGTGTTGTCCTTGATGGCAACTCACTCTGATGACAAATCTTAGTTCAGGCTCTCAGAATGAAGGAAAAAGATATATACGTAGGTTCACCTTGACCAAGATGCATATACACGCGGGTTAGATGTTACAAAGACGCGTATGTGTATACACGCACTTTCACGCAAGAAAAAGCGCGTACATATGGGAGAACTTATGTTTGGTGCATGGTATTTATTCCTCGGTATTTGAACTTATGGTTTTGGACCATAGTATCTCGTCAGATGTGTTGATCCCAAGTATTGGGTCCATGGTATTGGTTTGTTATGGTTTTGGACCGTGGTATTGTGAAAGGCCTAAGACTATAAAAGAGGAAGGAGATCATTAGGCAAGGATTATCTGATGTATTGAATATCTCAAGATGTGCAAGTGATTGGTTTGTGTGGCTGGATCTGAATCAAGGAGGAACCTGAGCATTACAAGATAGACAAGTTCTATTGATGGGTCGAGATCTCAAGGCTTGAATAGTAATGACTTTTTGTGATTTGATCTGTTATAATTGGCGCGTAATTAGATCTATAAATCTGATAATCTGAGTATAACTGAAGTCTGTTTAAGTGTAAAGGGTGAATTGTCTTTTATAGATCTATACGCAGGCTCACCTCTGCAAAGGCACATATACACGCAGGTTCAGCAAGAGAAGAAAGCGTATACACTGGTTGACCTTGATTCAGCTGTGTATGTACGTAGGTTTATACATATTGAAGTAGCGTACGTCTCTTGAAATATGTTTTAGCTGGCTTCTGTGGATTACTGTAGTGTTCTGGGTTCAGCATTGGTGTCTGGTTACTAGTATTGTTTTTCTGGTTACAGCATTCTAAGAAGTTATTGGTTGATTTAGTACTTGTTTGTGGAAAGGAGATTGTTTGATACACATATACTTGATGGTTGTTTGATATTCATGGATCCTGTCTGAAAATCGATGAAACGTGGTCCCTGGAAGAAAAGAGAAGGTTGTAGCCTTCTGTAGGTCAGCACCTACGTACTAGTATCTCAGCTAGTACAAGAGCTAGGGGGGTTGTAGCTCCCTTCCAGGAGAAGATGGAGAATGAGAGAGGGTTGTAGCTATCTGCAGATTGCAGCCTGCGTACTGGTATAAGTTTGCACTAGTACAAAATCATTGTAAAAAGAAGTTTCTAATTAAAAGAAGATAGAGATGAATTGCAACGGGTGGTTTTCACCCACATTGGGTTTCCACCTTATATCTTGTGTTCTTTTGTGTGATTGCCTTCTGCTCTATTTTTACTATTCCTGGTTACTGTTTATATGACTCTGATGCACAGATTAATGATCAACATCTGTATAATACATTAAGTTATAAGTCTGCATGGTATATGCTGGTTTTCTTATTTGAAGTTACGTATATACGCGGTTTTCTCTAACTGAAGTAGCGTATATGATCTGGGTGTGAAATAAAATATATTTTACTTAATAATACTGATTCACCCCCCCCCCCCCCCCCTCTCAGTATTATTTCCAACAATTGGTATCAGAGCAGGTCCTTTAGAAGAAGCTTGATTGCTTGAAGGAAGATCTATCATCATGAGCAACTATGAGAGAGAAGCCTAGATCAGGCCACCAATTTTTGATGGGACCAACTTCGTCTATTGGAAGGTAAGAATTACAACCTATCTTCAATCTCTTGGTACAGAAGTTTGGGATATCATAGATACAGGGTACACATTTCCATCAGCTACTCCTACAGATCCAGCTGGGAAGAAGCAGTATGAAACAAATGCAAAGGCTTTCAATACTCTATTAGGGAGTCTATCTCAAACAAAATTCGTCAAGGTTATGCAGCTCAAAACCGAAAAAGAAATATGGGACAAGATTGTTCTGAGCTATGAAGGAGATGAACAGGTAAAATGAGAAAAACTTCAAACCCTCATAATTCAGTATGAAAATCTCAGAATGCACAATGATGAAAGTGTGGCTAACTATTTCCTTCGTATAGATGAGATTGTTAATTGTATGAAAAACTTGGGTGAAGAAATAAAAGAGGTTGTTTTGGTTGAAAAGGTTCTAAGATCTTTGTCTTCTAAGTTTGAATCAAAAGTTTCTGCCATAGAAGAAAAGTAGAATCTACAGAGCCTTACCATGTCACAGTTGCACGGAATTCTAACTGCTTACAAAATGAGAAAAGGAGGACCATCAGACAGGAGAGAAGTTGCATTCAAGGCTTCAGGAAAAGGAGATTACTATGAGTCAGTACATATGTTAGAAGAAGAGGAAGAATCAAATTTTGTCAAGAACCTCCAACGGGGAACTAGAACATTTAGAGGTAAGCTGTCTTTCAAATGCTTTGCTTGTGGAAGAGTCGGTCATTATGCTGCAAAATGTCCTCATAAAGATAAACTAGAAAAAGGTAAGGAACCTGTCAGATCGAACAAAAAGCAGAATAAGAAGAGCTATTACACGCATGAAAACAGTGATGGATTGTTAAATAGTGATGAAGATGAATGAGGTAATGATGATAGACTCTTCATGGCTTTTGAAGATGATGATTTCTTGGATGCTGTAAATGAAGAAGGTCTTTATGAAGAAATTTCTAGACTTAAAGTTTGTTTAGAGGAAAAGAATATGATTATAGATACTCTAACATGCCAACTTGCCGAAAAAGATAAATACAATGAAAAGTTAGAATGTGAAATTGTGGGACCTAGAAAAGAAATTGAGAAAACAAAAGCCCTTAATCTCAAATTTGCTAAAGGATCTGAAACTTTAGATGAAATTATCAAAGTGCAGTGTTCTCCACTAATCAAGATAGGTCTGGGATATAATGAAGAAGTGTCTCAAGCACAGGAGCCATCCACCTCCAAAAGTTATCTTGATGCAGCAAGGAGGAGTGAAAAAATTGACAATCGAAAGCAAAGGCACAATGGAGATCACCAAGTAAATCAGGGACAATTTACCTCAAGAATGAACAAAGACTACCAGGTAAATCGGGGGCAATCTACTTTAAGGATGAACAGAAGCTACAACCAGCCATAGGTAAAACATTCTCAATTTGCCTCAAGAATGGATGTCAATAGAAACTACAATCATTCGGTTGGTAGATTTGATAATCGCAGGGGTTTCTTCAATGGCCAGTGTTACTCTTGTCATAACTTTGGTCACAAAGCAGCTAAATGTGTTGCCTATAATACAATCATGACTAGAGAAGCTCAAAAACAAAGAAGTATGACTGGGATCATGAAAAGGACCTACAATAACTTTTCTGCTCTTGAAAATGATAGAATGTCCTATTTGTAACAACTTCGGCCATGAAGATTCTAAATGCAGGAGCAGGTTTCGGTAGACAACTCAGAAGGAACAAGTGTCAAGTGCCAAAACATGGAGGATTAAAGAACCACAACCGGAAAGATGTGGGATAGCCTCATATGCAGAAGGACAGGAAAATCAATGGTATATCGACAGTGGATGTTCGAAACATATGACAGGTGATAAAGAAAAACTTCAATCATATAGTGCCTTAGAAAAGGAAAAGAAGGTCTCATTTGGAAATGACACCCCTACGTTCATAAAAGGTAAAGGTTCTGTTCAGTTGAAAGAAAAGGTCAAAGCTGGAAATGTTATGTATGTTGATGGCTTAAAGCATAATCTATTGAGTGTCAGTCAGATGTGTGATCAAGGAACTGAGGTAATATTTCGATCAAATGGATGTAGTGTTCGTGATCTTGATACAGGAAAAACAGTGATCAAAGGCATAAGCACTCCAAATAATTTATACATATTCAAAGAAGGACAACATCAATGCTATCTAAGCAAGAATGATGACTGGTTATGGCACAGAAGATTGGGGCATCTTAGCTTCTCTCAGAGAAGGAAAGCATGCAAATATCAGGTGGTTCATGATCTTCTTGACATCAGAATTCCAGACAATACAATATACAAATCATGTCAGTTTGGTAAGCAAACCAGAACTAATTTCCCTGAGAAGGAAGGATCAGCTAGCATGCCACTTGAACTTGTCCATACTGATATATGTGGTCCAACTAGGAAGAAGTCACCTCGAGGTGAAGAGTACTTCATATTGTTTATTGATGACTTTTCAAGGATGTGTTGGTTAGGACTCATGAAGTATAAAGATGAAGCTTTTGAAAATTCCAAATCATTCAAAGCCTTGGTTGAAAACGAATCAGATCGACGAATCAAATGTCTCAGATCTGATCGAGGAGGAGAATTTACCTCAGATGAATTTTTCAATTTTTGTGAAGAACATGGCATAAGAAGGGAATTTTCGGCTGCAAGGACACCTCCACAAAATGGAGTAGTGGAAAGGATGAACAGAACGGTTCAACAAATGGCTCGTGCTATGCTCAATGAATCAGGAACCCCCGCAACCTTCTGGGGTGAAGCCGCATTTGCTGCAGTAACTATTCTTAACATGACAAATGTCCGGGTAAACGACACTCAGAGTCCTCATGAACTTTGGTATGGTAAGACTCCCACAGTGAAATACTTCAAAAATTTTGGAAGCAAATGATACATTAAAAGGACTGATGAAAATCTTGACAAGTTTGAACCTAGAGAAGATGAAGGCATTCTCCTTGGTTACTCTCCCCATAGCAAAGCATATAAGTGTTACAATAAAAGACTTGGAAAAATTATTGAAAGTATTGATGTAGTGATTGATGAAGAAGGAAATACCTCTAGGCAGGAAAGATCTGAAGTTTTCGAAGATGATGAGGACTATCCCTCAACGTCAAATCAAATTCATGATGAAGAAACCCATGAGGCACCAGAAGAACAAATAAGAATAGAAGAAAAGACTCCATCCAGATACGTTCAGAAGAATCATCCAGAATCTCAAATTTTGGGGCAGAAAGAGGCAGGTGTACAAACAAGGAGAACCATTTCAGAAGCTTCAAGCTATCTAGCATTTCTCTCCTCCACCAAACCACAAAATGTAAGAGAAGCATGCAAAGATGAATGCTGGGTCAAGGCAATGAATGAAGAACTTGAGCAAATTGAAAGGAATAACACTTGGGAGTTGGTTCGTAGACCAAAATATAAGAATGTCATAGGGACAAAGTGGATTTTCAAAAATAAGCTGAATGAAAATGGAGATGTGGTTAGAAACAAGGCAAGACTTGTTTGTAAAGGATATGCGCAACAAGAAGGTATAGACTTTGAAGAAACCTTTGCACCAGTGGCTAGACTTGAGGCTATAAGAATTTTCCTTGCTCTCTCTAGCTTTCAAAAGTTCAAAGTATTTCAGATGGACGTAAAATCTGCCTTTCTAAATGGAGACTTGAATGAAGAAGTGTACATTGAACAACCAGATGGGTTCATCTTTGGAAATGATCCAAATCTTGTATGCAGACTCAAAAAGGCTCTCTATGGTCTTAAACAAGCTCCAAGGGCTTTGTATTTTCGGTTGGATGAGTACCTTCATCAAAAAGGTTTTGCAAAAGGATCAACAGACATCAATCTATATATAAAGGTTGACAATAAAAAGTTGCTAATACTTGTTGTGTATGTTGATGATATCATCTTTGGCAGCAATGAAGAAGACATGAGTCAAAATTTTGCCTTGGTAATGCAAAAGGAGTTTGAAATTTCCATGCTTGGTGAACTCACATATTTTCTTGGTTTACAAGTCCAACAAAACAAAGACGGAATTTTTTTATCACAAACCAAGTATCTCAAGCAGATCTTGAAGAAATATGGGATGGAGGATTCGAAACCAGTATGTACTCCTATGGTTATAGGATGCAGTCTCAACACAAATGATGAATCATAAGTTGTACATCAACCTACCTATAGATCCATGGTTGGTAGTCTACTCTATCTAATAGGTACCCGACCAAACATTATGCATGCAGTAGGGATATTTGGAAGGTTTCAGGCAAATCCAAAGGAAACTCGTCTTCAGGCAGTTAAGAGAATTTTCAAATACCTTCAAGGGACTCAAAACTATGGTTTATGGTATCCTAGAGATACAGATATCACACTTCATGCATATACAGATGCAGATTGGAAAGGTAGCATGGATGACAAGAAAAGCACTAGTGGTGGTGCATTCTTCATGGGTCCTAGATCAGTATCATGTTTTAGCAAGAAACAAAGTTCCATTGCATTATCTACAGCTGAAGCAGAGTATGTAGCTGCTACATCTTGTTGCACACAACTCCTTTGGATGATGCAAACATTGCAAGATCTTCAAATCACTTGTACTCCACCTATTTCCATTTTTTCTGATAATACAAGTGCAATCAGCATTTCAAAGAATCCTATCATGCATTCAAATACCAAGCACATACCTATCAAATACCATTTTCTTCAGGAAAAAGTGCTTGAACAAAAGGTCAAGTTGGAGTATGTTCCCTCTAAGGAACAAGTTGTTGATATATTCACCAAACCACTGCGCAGGGAGACATTTGAATACCTCAAACAGAAGCTGGGGGTAGTTGATGCATCATCTTGCTACTGAAACCTATATGTTTCAGAGAAATGTGGTTGTATGCGAGTTGCATGAGGAGGATCCGCGTACATACACCGATTTATGCAGATACAGTTGCGTATATGGTGGTTTGAAGGAAATCAGTGGGGACAGACTCTGGTTGAAGAGAGTCTGATATGGGTCTGACGAGAGACCATCTGGCACAGGTTCAGGGGGAGCAGATAATCTTCTAATAATGCATTGTTGGCATTACATTAGAAGCTCTTGGTTCGAGTACACAAGCTGTTTTGGGTTCAGGTGGATCAGCTGCAGAAGGAGAACAGAAGGAGAACATGGTTGCTGATCTGAATAGTGCTGCTGATATTAGTTATTGGTGACCTTCATAGTCTTGCTCTAAATTTTTCGTCTCTATGTCATGTATATCTTTTATTATCAAGGTCATGTAACGGCCTATTTTTGGTTTCCCCACTATGCCTGGGATGAATGATGTAATGTACTTGGTTGTCATATGTAAACTTCTGATGTATCCCCACTTGGTTGGGTGGATGATCCCCACTTGGTTGGGCGAAGGATGTTTGTATAGAGTCTTTTGGTGATAGGAAGGTCTTTTATGATGTATAAGTCATGGTTATTCTTGAAGAATATTGTTTTGCAGATCTTGCCTATAGTCAGGGGGAGCATGGTCAGCACAGCAGAGCAGAGATTTCAACATGTACTCAGTGGGAGCATAATCCTTTGCCCTTGATGACAAAGGGGAGAATGACTTTGAGGATCTTAGGGTTGCCATCAAGTCCAAAGGGGGAGATTGTTGGCATTATGAATTAGGTTTGGCACTATGGCACAGGTGTTGTCCTTGATGGCAACTCACTCTAATGACAGATCTCAATTCAGGCTCTCAAAATGAAGGAAAAAGATATATACGCATTGTTACACAGTAATTTATCACTGCCTTCCTGTCAGTCACCCTGCTGTGTCCAGAAGTCACAATCACTAAGTGTTTGATCCCTGAACTGGCTTAAAAACCCATTTTTCCAAAGTTTTGTGCATCAGCGCGTCTGTTCCTAAAATAACCGCGATGACCAGCGCCTCACAGTGTATTTCGTGCGCTGCCATCGCGGAAGAACATCACTTTTCCGCGATGACGCACAGCGCGGCTTTCCCGTGTTCTTCCGCGCTGACATGACTTGTTCAGTTATTGTTATGTGCTGACAGCGCGGCAGTCTCCATATAATCCGCGCTGATCCAGTTTGGGCGAATTTGTTCAAACAACCAGCCTTCCAGATCTCTCCAGGCTTGGTTGTTAGCTTTGTGAATATCGACTCCCTTCTATGGCATGTCTGTTCGACCCTTTGCAACTACTCCCCTTGAAGATAAGCTCATCCTTCCACCTTTTTAGGAGACTCCTTCTCCTATATAAACTTCCACCATTACCATGAGCAGCTAGTTAGAAACTAGTGGGAACTAGCTAGACTTAGCTTGGATTGCACAGAGCTTGTAGTGCTCAGATTGCTGCTATAGGTTTGGTGTGTTAGGAGTGGAAGTGATTCATTGCTTGGGAAGTTTGTTTGTGACATTTGTGTGAGAGAGAGAGAGTTGTTTGTCTTGGAGAACCATCCTCAAAGGTGAATGCTTGAGATACATGCTGACTGATCCCTCCTGAGAAGTTTATCGACGTCAGAACATTTGTTGTACTCTTCTCTATTCTGATTAATAATAGATGACTGCTATTATTGTTCCATTCTCGTTTGTTTATGCAATGGATAAATGTGAATTATGTCTTTTCTGACTGGCATATAGTTACTTTTACTAGATTTCACGCTTGCGTTTGCCTTCTCTTCGTGTGTGCAGGTGTCCGTTCGCGGGGATCGCGGAGGACTGTGACCAGCCGAAGCGAAGGAGCGAAGGAGACATCTCTTCGTCCAACGACAGCGCAGGAATCCAAGTAGGTGCTCTTTACTTCTTGTTTAAGTGTAACTAGGAACATGCGTGGCAGCATTGTGTGATTGTTGCTAGACCCCTATTGGGCTAGTAGGGATCGCCTCTATCCGTAGAGGGGATTTACCTCTCCAACAATTTGGCGACTCCACTGGGGACAGCCTTTGTCCTTTTTCATTCATCCTTGCTTTGAGTTTGTTTGATTGCTCTCTTTTGAAACTTTGGGGATTAATTATCAGTCTTTTGCGTTTCCTGGGTTGATCTGGGAAATGCCCCTGTTTGATTGAAAGATTGGCTGTTTTGATTTGGGAGTTTTGATTTGCCTGTCACTATTTTTGAGCTCCATCGCGGATTTAATTTTAACAGTCGCGCTGAAAATCGGATCAGCGCGGAAAAGACGTGTATATCCGCGATGACACTTTCTAGCTTAATTCCGCGATGACTGTGTTTTTCTGAGATCAGCTCGGTTTTTTGGGCAAAAGTCGCGCTGACAGCTCGGGTGGTCTGTGTAAAAGTTGCGCTGACCCTTGATCATCTCGGGTGCTCAGTGTAAAACTTGCGCTGATTCCTAAAAGTTGTTTTTATAACTTTATCTCCTGAATTCATCAATCTTTCTTATCCCCTGTTGTTTCTTGTCCCTCATTAGCTTGTTTTGATTGCTTTTGGTTAAGGGACGCTCTCTCTTTGATTTCATTCGAGTGAGTCTTGTGACCATGTGACCTAGCCCTTTAGAAGTTTCATCGAGAAACCATTTGCTTGGGTTACTTGTTAACCTAATTCAGCGGAGTCGCCAAATTGTTGGAGAGGTAAATCCCCTCTACGGATAGAGGCGATCCCTACTAGCCCAATAGGGGTCTAGCAACAATCACACAATGCTGCCACGCATGTTCCTAGTTACACTTAAACAAGAAGTAAAGAGCACCTACTTGGATTCCTGCGCTGTCGTTGGACGAAGAGATGTCTCCTTCGCTCCTTCGCTTCGGCTGGTCACAGTCCTCCGCGATCCCCGCGAACGGACACCTGCACACACGAAGAGAAGGCAAACGCAAGCGTGAAATCTAGTAAAAGTAACTATATGCCAGTCAGAAAAGACATAATTCACATTTATCCATTGCATAAACAAACGAGAATGGAACAATAATAGCAGTCATCTATTATTAATCAGAATAGAGAAGAGTACAACCAAATGTTCTGACGTCGATAAACTTCTCAGGAGGGATCAGTCAGCATGTATCTCAAGCATTCACCTTTGAGGATGGTTCTCCCAAGACAAACAACTCTCTCTCTCTCACACAAATGTCACAAACAAACTTCCCCAAGCAATGAATCACTTCCACTCCTAACACACCAAACCTATAGCAGCAATCTGAGCACTACAAGCTCTGTGCAATCCAAGCTAAGTCTAGCTAGTTCCCACTAGTTTCTAACTAGCTGCTCATGGTAATGGTGGAAGTTTATATAGGAGAAGGAGTCTCCTAAAAAGGTGGAAGGATGAGCTTATCTTCAAGGGGAGTAGTTGCAAAGGGTCGGACAGACATGCCATAGAAGGGAGTCGATATTCACAAAGCTAACAACCAAGCCTGGAGAGATCTGGAAGGCTGGTTGTTTGAACAAATTCGCCCAAACTGGATCAGTGCGGATTATATGGAGACTGCCGCGCTGTCAGCACATAACAATAACTGAACAAGTCATGTCAGCGCGGAAGAACACGGGAAAGCCGCGCTGTGCGTCATCGCGGAAAAGTGATGTTCTTCCGCGATGGCAGCGCACGAAATACACTGTGAGGCGCTGGTCATCGCGGTTATTTTAGGAACAGACGCGCTGATGCACAAAACTTTGGAAAAATGGGTTTTAAGCCAGTTCAGGGATCAAACACTTAGTGATTGTGACTTCTGGACACAGCAGGGTGACTGACAGGAAGGCAGTGATAAATTACTGTGTAACAGATGCCCCCTAAAGCATGAAGACCGAGAGAGTGGGAGGGGTGAAATGCTTTACAACACACGCCGAACTGGAACACCACCAGGAAGTACCGAAAAATCTCTGACAATCATATACATGCAGTCTAGGCATGGGCGCAGCCATCCAAAAGACATGCGAGACTGGTCTATGGTATGGACGCAGCCACCCAGCTAAAGAGACCATAATAATGACAAGGTATGGTCGCAGCCATCCATGAAGACTCAGGTATGGGCGCAGCCATCCATCAATGAGTCATGTAATGATTATCCACAAAATCGCAACCTGGACCACAGTGAGCAAGGATCCAGGGTCTTGCGCTCCATCTCGACCCGAACAGAGTACAAGTCCACACATGTGAATACAGGGGTTGGAGTCGAACATGCATGAACATCGTCTGATTACCGGCCAATGATGAGAACCGTTAACAGACGCGAGAGGTACCACCAATAATGACAATGGCCCTCAAGGTACTATAGGTACAATCCGTGGCGTGTGAATCAATGAGCTGGTGTCGAACACCCACGGAATCATTCGATCGTAGGTCAATGATGTAAACCTTGCGTCGAACACGAGGAACCTGCCATTGAGGCATGCAGGCTCCAAGGCACCTGGAAGGAGTCTCTAAGTCACTTTCTCGGATAATGAGTTGAAGTCGACGAGAAGTGGCCTTGATCGAAGGTGGGCCATGATGATTCCCACATCATCGACATGAGACAGAGGTATAATAATTTGTGATGAGATAGCGAACGAGGTTGCATTGTGGCAGAGGACAACTTCTCTTGAACATATAACGGCACTGTAACGGATTTGGCAGTACTTGACATCAAATGAGCAGCGGATAGGATGATGACGGCAATGAACAGATGAGAAGTCAAATAGGATATCCCAAACCCATGGGGGCTAGTGAAAACGAGATGAGATGACCCCACCCAGACACGAAACAGCGGAGTGCCATGTTCAAGAGTGACGTACTGCCGAGACGACTGTAATCAAAGTTCCATTTTCCCCACCTTTGCAGGCAGGTACCCCGATTATTTTTGGATGACAAGCTTGACGGGGGTAACATATGCTTGATGTGTGTCATGTTGACAATATCCGATGTCATTGAGTGTTTAACGAGCCTGACAAAGGAAAAACTCGGCTTCTTTTCTTGTTTCGAGAGTCTGAAAAGAATGCAGAAAAGGAGACTCCAGGGGGGTCCTTTTTCGTACAGTTGTGTCTCTCGAGCCCGAAAAAGTATAAAAATGTGCTCGAAAGAACCGCTCGGTCATTACAACCGAGGAGTACTTTTCATGAATAGCGTCTCCGACCGGAAAAAGTAAAAAAGTGGTCGAAGACACGTCGTTTTAGAGCCAATATCGAGTGTGAAACGACAAACACCCGGCGATCTTTTTGGTTTAACGGTCGGAAAAAGAGCTTAAAAACGACCGCCTTTCGTTCCCTTTAACGAGCTGAAAGGGAGCTCGGCCATCTTCTCTTGTTTAACATCGGAAAAGAGCTTAGAGACGACACTTTGGGAATCACATGAATTGTGGACTGTCATGACCAAGCTGCGATACCTGTACCTGCACAAGGGCACTACCCGCATAAATCCATTCGATATACGTAAAAAACATATTGAAACATGCTTGAAAACAGAACCAAGGCTAGTTTTATGGCTAAAAATGGTAAAAAACCCAAAAAATATGGTAATTTAGGAGTTTTTACTATAAATAGGGGGGGGTAATAAGTCATTTTTACCATTTTACTATTTGGAGTGCGAAGAACGTGGAGAAGCCAAAAAGTTGACGGAGCGATTCCCAACCCATCCGGAGACCATTTTCAGATCTGCTTCTTCCAGGTAGGTTCTCATTCCTTTGCCCTGCATTCTGGTTCATTTTAGGAGTTTTTTAACGGTTGAATGGGCCCAATTGGGCATTTTTTATTTGCATGGGTGCGCCCTCGGTCAGCGCGGAAATTGCCCACGGGGTCGCGCTGACCGAAAAATAGCCAATGTAACCAACTTCGGGTCAGCGCGGAAAAGGCGTGTTCTTCCGCGCTGAGCCGCCATTGTCATCGCGGCTGTCCCTAAAACAGCCGCGATGGCGCGGAAAAGTTTTGTTTTTTAATAAATGAACGTAAATTTCTCCATGAAAACAATTCTGATTGGTTTTTATTGTTCATGCAGGACATCATGGCCTTTCAATGGCAAGAGAGAGTTCACGATGTAGAGGATGTGGCTGCTTGGGGAGACGTGAATTGCTGCAACGCCATGCGGGCGTGCGGATTCATGAAATTCTTCCTTACGCCGCGTCTGAGGGCCCAACATGATCTGCTGGAGCTGCTGATCAGGGCATGGAACCCGGTGGACCAAAAATTCACCATCCGTGGTCACGACATTGAGTTTGACCACATGGATATCTTTTTCTTGACTGGGTTGTCGCGCCGAGGTGCGAGGCCCATCTTGGAGGGGCAGCGACCTAGCGGCGGTACTCTGGATGACCTGATGGCTGAGGTTTGCCCGAGGGCGGTGAAAACGCGGAGTGGGAAGTGCTCGATCCCCACAGTGAGAGACATAGTGCTGCGCACCATCCTGTTCATGGTGACCCGGGCAGCGGGCAGCATGGCGAACCACGAGGCATCCAAGACCCATCTCCTACTAGCCCTCGAGTGCCTCGAGCCTACCGTGTTTGACTGGTGCACTGCAGTGTGCAACAACATGAAGAGGCAATTGAGCAACTGCCGTCGCAGAGAGACGAAGCAGTTCGGGTATGGATCGATCCTGGTCCCGCTCATTCTGGAGCGAGTACCAGCCATGCGACTGCAGTCTATGGCTGTGGATGCCCCCAGAGATCCTCGAGAGACGAGGGCCTCACGATGGGCTCGGATTATGCCACGTGGGGGTGGCGGCCGACCACATAGCTGGGGGGCATTTTTCAGAGACTGGTTGGACCAACAGGAGATCTTCGTACAGGATTGGCCATATGCGGGGATGGATTTCCGCAATGATCCTGACTTGGTGCTGCCTCCGGGTGAACAGTGGGATGATGCAGGTATGACACTTTTTGTCTTTTGAGTTTTGTATTGTTTTTAAATTTTTTATGTACATGTCCTAATAAATGTCTTGTCATGCAGATGTGGGGCCTACTAGACCGATTGGCCTGGCTGCCACGGCACGGAGAGAGGGCCCGGGAGCCGGAGCTTTGGCCTTAGCCCCTCCAGGGGCCAACACACCAGAGATTGTGGCTCGCAACCTTGAGGGGTTGCTGGAGGGGGTGCCGGACTTCCAGGGGGTTGAGGAGGTTCCTGTGGAGCATCAGATCCACACAGTGGGTGTGGAACCCAGAGTGCACCGCCTTCTGAGGCGGGTGGCACGAGCGGCTGTGTACTACAGAGAGCACCATCCAGCCGATTAGTCACCTAGGTTTTATTTCCACTGTTTATTTTGAGACATTATGACTCAGATGTATTGAGATTTTGGGACACGTACTTCTATTTTTGAGCGCCTCAGTGCGCCACACGATATATATATATATACATACCGATTTTTGGATGAGTCGTTGTTACATGTGATGATGTGTTATCTTGTGTTATGCGTTTGTTCAGTACAATTTGTGATCTTATGTATGAATTTGCACGACACTCGACTCATGGATTTTATATGTTTAATGCAAGCTTAAAAACACACACGTGCAAACTATGCTTGAAATGATTTATTTACATATGCTTATGGTCTTACTATGCTGTTCTTTCCTTCCTTGTATGATGTTTATCTGTTTCGCAAATGTCTATCTAATACACGATTTGCCAATGCATCAGTCAACGTATTTAATCGTCTCGGAATATGCTGATAAGTAATGTAATCGAAATTCCGTTCTAACAATCTTACACGTAGGTACAACCTTAATATGCGCTGGTCTCTGACAGAATATCGCCTGTTGAGTTGATGGACAACCAGCTGGGAGTCCAGGTTCACCACTAGCTCTCGGATGCCGAGGTCAACTGCTTCGGCAAGTAATTCTATTACAGCACTGTACTCGGCAACGTTGTTAGTGGTACGACCTAGGCATACACCCTGCAGGTTTATCAACTCCCCGTGAGGATCGTAGATCACCCACGCTGCCGAAGAAAAATTACAAGTACTACGGCAGGCACCATCAGCGAAACCAACATAAGGAGTACGAGACATCTGCGCAGGAAAGAGAAAGCATAATAAGGGGCAAAAACACGCCTTCACACCAAAGCAAAAGAAACTCATGCAGTAAAAACTCAAAAACACACGTATATACAAAGTGATTGTGAGCAGCTATGCATAGTACTTCTTCAGATACAGCCCATTTCGGGGCTTGTCAAGAGGATTTCCTTCATAATCAATCAACTCATATGCGCCCTTTTGTAAAACATGTTTCACGATGTAGGGACCTAACCACATGGATTCGAGTTTTCCTGCCCCCAGCTTATCCTTAGCTTGATCGTAGAGCAGTACTAAATCTCCCTCAACAAAGGAACGAGGATGAATATTCTGATCGAAGTGAGCTTTGACTCTCTTCTTCTGCGCTTCGATAGCCAGAGAGGCCAAACGATGAGTCTCGTCTAACCGTTCTAGGTAAAGAAGTCGTTCCTCCACCGGAGTGGTGTTGGGAAGCAACTCGACAGCTAATTTTAATGAAGGAATTTCACATTCGACGGGAAGGGTAGCCTCCAGTCCGTAGACCAGTTGAAACGGGGTGAAACCGGTGGCATCCTTCACAGAAGTCCGGTAGGCCCACAAGGCTGGGAAAAGCATTAGATGCCAGTTTGACTTGTGTGTATTGACGGTGCGTTGAAGCATGGTGATCAAAACTTTGTTCACGGCTTCAACTTGACCGTTAGATTGAGGATAGTACGGTGACGAACTATCTTGACGCAAGCCTAACTGGCTCGTTAACTCTGTCATCATATGATTTCGGAAGTGCTTTCCATGATCTGTAACAATAGCCTGAGGGACTCCGAAGCGAGTGATGATATGATTGAATAAAAACTGCACCGCTGTGTGACCGTCTTCGTTTAATGTAGGCATTGCTTCGGCCCACTTGGTGAAATAATCCACGGCAACGATAATGTACCCATGCCCCCCGGCCGAACGAGGGTTACAGGACGTATAATCGATGCCCCATTTGGCAAATGGACCTACGGTTACGACAGGGTGCAGTGGTGCAACAGGTGCACGCATCTTCCGGTGGTAAACCTGGCATTCGTGGCATGCGCGTACAGCAAGGATGCAATCCTTGAATATAGAAGGCCAGAAATAACCAGCGCGGAGGATCTTTTGAGCGGTAGCGTATCCGGACATATGGCCGCCACAAGCGCCGGAGTGGCAGTCATTCATGACTCGCTCAGCTTCCTCGAGAGTTAAGCATCGGCGAAGAATAGAATCGACGCCGAGGCGGTATAGGGTGTCGCCTAAAATGCGATACGGTTGAGCCTGATGACGTATCCGTCATCGAGCTTCCTTTGATGTATTGGGACGAAACGAAGACGTTTGTAAATATACAATGATGTCCCCGTACCATGGGTCGAGAGTGCTGATGAGAAAGAGCGTTTCATCCAGAATTTGCTCCTCTGAATGAGATGGTGCAGACTGAGATGGTAAGGAACAGAGCAGTTCAGCAAAGACCAGTGATTTCTTAGACTTGGCGGCAGTAAATTCCAAGTCGAACTCTTGGAGGATTACGATCCACTTCGAGTATTTGCCCCCCAGCAACTGACGTGACAAAATATAGGTCATGGGGTTGCAGTCAGAGATCACGGTCGTTGTGCGCAACAGGATGTAATGACGGAAACGTTGGACGGCACAGACAGCGGCCAATGCCAACTTTTCGACATATGCATAGCGAGTCTCCGTATAGAGGAGGTTGCGACTAAGATAGTATACAACGTGCTCCGAGCCATCGTCGTCGTCTTGCACTAAAACCATGCCGATGGTGGTATCGGCAGCGGCCAGATAAAGGGTGTAGTCACGGTGGTAATTTGGAGGTCTTAGGAGCGGAGCTGAGACCAGAAGGTCTTTAAGACGCTCAAAAGATTGCTGAGCGATAGCATCCCAATGAAAGGGCGTGTCTCGCTTTAGTAATCGCGTGAAACCCTTGGCCACCTCGGCATAATTTGGGATGAATCGTCTGAGAAAATTGGCTTTTCCCTGCAAGCTTTGTAATTGCTGTAGAGTGGCAGGGGGAGGAAGATTCACAATGGCCTCGACTTTAAGGGGATCCAAGCGGATGCCCTCTCGGGAGACGATAAACCCGAGTAGTCGGCCAGATTCCACGCAGAAGACACACTTATGCGGATTGAGTCGAATACGGTAGTGTCGACAGCGAAGGAAGATTTCGCGTAAATGAGATGGATGGTCTTGACGTTTAGCTGAATGAGCGGGTAGGTCATCCAGGTAAGGTTGTACGATGTGTCGGATATCATGAAAAGCATACGACATCGCACGTTGGAAAGTGGCGCCGGCATTTTTGAGACCGAAAGGTAGCTTCTTGTAAGCGAAGGTGCCCCAAGGACAAATGAAAGCAGTCTTGTGCTGGTCTGCGGGGGCTATGTTGATCTGGTTGTAACCAGAGAAGCCGTCCATGAACGAATAAATTTCGCTTCCTGCGCAATCATCGATAAGCTGATCAATAAAAGGCGTAGGAAAGTTATCTTTTGGACAGGCGCGATTGATATCGCGATAGTCAACACAAACCCGAATAGTGCCCTGTTTTTTATTGACAGGAACTATATTAGATACCCATTCCGTGAGGGGAATGGCATAAATGAAACCAGCTCGAAAAAGCTTTTCAACTTCGGCCTTGATGGCTGCAGCCTTTCGAGGGTGCACTGGGCGTAAACGCTGACGAACAGGCTTAGCCCCAGGATAGGTAGGGATTTCGTGCTCCACGATACTGGGGTCAATGCCGGGCATTTCTTCGTAAGACCATGCGAAAACATCACGAAATTCACGAAATAGATCTTTGTAGATTTGAATTTCCTCAGGAGTACATGTGACTCCAATATGAATATTTTCGACAACCCCTGTTTTGACAGAGATGTCGATAGCCAAAGTCTGCGTAATGTTACCCATGTTCCCTTCCGAAGACACTTGATATAACTGGATAGGTGTTTGGAGAGGGATATGTGGGAGACATGAAGCAAACTTTCCGAGACACGTGGCCATTTCCGAATGAGGAGGGAGGAACGAAGAGCGATGGTGGTGATCTGACCAAGGGAGCTCTTCGGGAGACATAGTCTCGATAATAGCCTCGTCGGATGGGAATGATTCCTTCAGGGGGTCCGAGGTGGCCTTCTCTCCCAACCAAGGGAAGGTTTCAGGTGAATCGGGAACGCTGCCTGGAATAGCAGGTTCGGAGGTTGAAGCCGATGCAGCAACTATTTCGATGTAGTTGAGCTCGGCTGGGCTCAACGGCATCATCTCGCCCCAGGAGTCTTCTTGATTCACGGGAGGGAGAACCCATGGATCAGAATGCGTTGTGATCATGTTAACGGAGGCGAGATTCGGAGGTGGGAGGGGAAAGACTCCCATCAAGGAGGGATCTTTAAATAATCCGGCACCCACACTCTCGAGCGATTTGAAGGTATGCTCCACGAATGGTACATTCCCTTCAGAAGAGGAAGCAAAAAAGGACAGCTGGTCCACCGTGACGATTTTTCCTTGATGGGGAAAACGAACGACACGGAATAAGGAGGAAGCCACGGCTTGCATGGCATAAGTCCAGCTTCGTCCTAGAAGGAGGTTGTAAGTGAGATTAGCGTCAACGACTTCAACCTCGACGTCTACAGTTTTTCCTTCTAAAGAGATAGGTAAACGCGGGAGGATACCAAGTGGACGAGATTCTCTTCCGTCGAACGCCTCTAGGGTGGTGGGAGACTGGCTCAGAGCAGGCGAACCAATAGCCTTCCAACAAGCAACCGACATGATGCAGGTTGAGGCTCCTTCATCAATGACAGTACGGTGAATCGTCTTGCCTTTGATGAGAACTTGTATAAGGAAGGCCACCTGATGAGGTAATCTCTGCGTGAAACCTTCGAGGTCAAAAGAAATTAGATCCGAATCTGCCGGGTCGATGCCACCAATTGCTGATAGCAGGGACTTCCTCTGGGAGGGGCAGCTCTGGAGGACTTCTAACGCGGACATAGCAGAGGGAGCCTGAGCTAAGTCCTCAACAATGCTATAATGCTGAGCGGCACGAGCATTGGGGTTATAAGATGACTTCCTGAGTACACCTTTGGGAGGGGGTCGGGGGATCGTCTCGGTGCTGGGCCGTTCAATGTGAAGAGGGCCAGAACTGGACGCGGGAGCGTTGGAGGGGACCTCCGGCTCCTTCCCGGCTGAAGATGGATAATCTTTCGTTCGAGTCGTAATATGGACGGGGATGGTTCCTGCCATGAATACTTGAGAACCGAACGAGGAAGAGGATTGAGAAGGGTCTGCCACCTGATGCGTCTGCTGGGATGGGAAAGGCTCTTTAAGCACGGTGGGGGACCCTGAAGCACCTTTTAAAAGCCGACTAACCTCGGACCGCCTGGGGCAGTCCTTGGTGTAGTGATCCTCCTCACAAAGGAGGCAGGGATACTTAGGCTTCCGCTTGGCTCCTTCCTCGGCGGGAGGTTTAGGAGGATTCTGCTTAGGTTGTCCGGATTTTTCTTTGGCCGTTCCTTTCTTTTTGCCTTTCGAGGATTTGTCTGCCGCGGTGGACTGAACGGCATTTACCTCGGAGGTATTCCCAGGAATAGATGGGCTCTGAGAAGCATTCTCGTTAGAGGCGTTTTGTTTCTTCTTCCCAGAGTTTGCGGTTGATTTCTTACTTGATGAATTCACGGAGCCAATAACGCCATCAACAGACGGTTTCGATGGAGCTTTGGTTTGTCCGTGCCTCGGGGCATCTGGCAAATAGTCATACAAAGTACCTGACTGAGAATATACTAAGTCGAGGTATTGAGCTCGCGCAATCGCTTGCTCTTCAGTTACACACGCCCCCATTGCAATATCTTTGGCAATTTTAGGGACAAAGGACATGGTAAACCAGTCGGTCAGGAGTTGATCGGGAATCCAAAATTTAATCAAACGACGGCGCCTTCTCCATTCATGTATATGATCAGAGATGTGCGTTGCCGTATCCTGTTTCAGAGACGTGAGCAAATGGGTCCCAGTCTCGTACCGAATGGGTAACTGAAAATGAGTAAGAAAGGCCATAGCCAACGAGTTAAAGTCTGAAAACATACCGCGATTAAGTTCGATGTACCATTTTGCGGCTGAACCAGTGAGGGTCCTCTGGAAGAGGCGCAGTCGGATAGA
Source organism: Pinus tabuliformis (assembly GCA_031772625.1). Lineage (NCBI taxonomy): Eukaryota > Viridiplantae > Streptophyta > Pinopsida > Pinales > Pinaceae > Pinus > Pinus tabuliformis. The sequence continues at coordinate 45,772,270 of CM062804.1, read as the reverse complement.
ATCATCAAGCCATGAGTTAGATGAACACCAAAGGTGATATGTCATTACGTGGGCTTGAGGATCCTCTCCGGCTTTGCCGTCGAACTTTGGACAGTCACCTGGTATTTTGGTCGGAACCGGTGGCCAATATGAGTTATGCAAAATAGGATCGTTTGTTAACTTGGACACATCGGGTAGTTCCAACGTAGCCAAAAATGGTAGCTGCGGGTTGAAGGACATCTGTGGCTGAGGGTTCGAGGCGGTATTAGGGTTCCACCCAGATTGGGGTTGCCCCCACGAACTTTGTCCAGACGGACCTGGCCCGAAAGGACCGGCCGCATAGGGAGTTTGTCCGTAGGAGTTTTGTCCGTGTGCGGACGACTGTCCCTGTGTTTGCCCCCCAGCTCCCCATGAATTAGCAGCTTGCCCGCCAGGTTGACCATATTGATAATTTTGATAGGGAGTGACCTGTGGTTGCTGATAATTTTGGTAAGGAGCATACTGATTTTGCCCCTGGGGTTGCTGGTAGCCATGTGACTGCTGGGTCGCATACGGAGCCTGGTAGGCAGGCTGCGTTTGATATGGAGGTTGATAACCTGTTTGAGTCTGAGGCCCAGAGTACTGTCCTTGAACCGGTTGAGGTTGGACCACACGTCCCGAAGGTTGACTTGGTCGGATTCGAGATGGACCTGGTTGGCCAGCAGGATAGCCTTGCTGAACGCCAGGTTGTCCATGTGCCACCAAGGGTTGTCTTCGCGGAGCGGGTGGTCGAATTGGTTGGATAGCTGGTTGACGCCGAGGCTGGCCAGCTTGTCCAGGTTGACGGTGAGGGTAGACCCCGGGTTGATTTGGCTGTATAGACGGTTGGCCCGTTTGTCCCCCACCGTAACCGGGTTGGGAAGAGGGTTGGGCTTGCTGTACGGCAGGCTGCCCTCTTTGGTATATAGGCTGGGCAGAGGGTTGCCCCCCTTGCCCAGAAGGATTTGCGATTCGAGGGGTAGGTGGGCCCTGTTGAACATAGGGTTGTCCACCCTGGCCATAGGGATACCCTTGCTGGACGGCTGGTTGATTTGAAGGATTGTAAACTGAGCCAGTTTGTCCAGAGGGGTACCCTGGCTGGAAACCAAGCTGGTCTTGAAAAGACGGTTGCTCTGGCTGCCCAGTAGATTGATTCTGATATGGGTATGGCGGACCTCCCATGTCCATAGGTTGTTCCTGGTAAGGTTGACCTTGTGGATGCCCAGATTGTCCTTGGTCAGGCAGGCCATACTTCCTGGCGGTATTCCAGTTCGGCGTGTGTTGTAAAGCATTTCACCCCTCCCACTCTCTCGGTCTTCATGCTTTAGGGGGCATCTGTTACACAGTAATTTATCACTGCCTTCCTGTCAGTCACCCTGCTATGTCCAGAAGTCACAATCACTAAGTGTTTGATCCCTGAACTGGCTTAAAAACCCATTTTTCCAAAGTTTTGTGCATCAGCGCGTCTGTTCCTAAAATAACCGCGATGACCAGCGCCTCACAGTGTATTTCGTGCGCTGCCATCGTGGAAGAACATCACTTTTCCGCGATGACGCACAGCGCGGCTTTCCCGTGTTCTTCCGCGCTGACATGACTTGTTCAGCTATTGTTATGTGCTGACAGCGCGGCAGTCTCCATATAATCCGCGCTGATCTAGTTTGGGCGAATTTGTTCAAACAACCAGCCTTCCAGATCTCTCCAGGCTTGGTTGTTAGCTTTGTGAATATCGACTCCCTTCTATGGCATGTCTGTTCGACCCTTTGCAACTACTCCCCTTGAAGATAAGCTCATCCTTCCACCTTTTTAGGAGACTCCTTCTCCTATATAAACTTCCACCATTACCATGAGCAGCTAGTTAGAAACTAGTGGGAACTAGCTAGACTTAGCTTGGATTGCACAGAGCTTGTAGTGCTCAGATTGCTGCTATAGGTTTGGTGTGTTAGGAGTGGAAGTGATTCATTGCTTGGGGAAGTTTGTTTGTGACATTTGTGTGAGAGAGAGAGAGTTGTTTGTCTTGGGAGAACCATCCTCAAAGGTGAATGCTTGAGATACATGCTGACTGATCCCTCCTGAGAAGTTTATCGACGTCAGAACATTTGGTTGTACTCTTCTCTATTCTGATTAATAATAGATGACTGCTATTATTGTTCCATTCTCGTTTGTTTATGCAATGGATAAATGTGAATTATGTCTTTTCTGACTGGCATATAGTTACTTTTACTAGATTTCACGCTTGCGTTTGCCTTCTCTTCGTGTGTGCAGGTGTCCGTTCGCGGGGATCGCGGAGGACTGTGACCAGCCGAAGCGAAGGAGCGAAGGAGACATCTCTTCGTCCAACGACAGCGCAGGAATCCAAGTAGGTGCTCTTTACTTCTTGTTTAAGTGTAACTAGGAACATGCGTGGCAGCATTGTGTGATTGTTGCTAGACCCCTATTGGGCTAGTAGGGATCGCCTCTATCCGTAGAGGGGATTTACCTCTCCAACAATTTGGCGACTCCACTGGGGACAGCCTTTGTCCTTTTTCATTCATCCTTGCTTTGAGTTTGTTTGATTGCTCTCTTTTTGAAACTTTGGGGATTAATTATCAGTCTTTTGCGTTTCCTGGGTTGATCTGGGAAATGCCCCTGTTTGATTGAAAGATTGGCTGTTTTGATTTGGGAGTTTTGATTTGCCTGTCACTATTTTTGAGCTCCATCGCGGATTTAATTTTAACAGTCGCGCTGAAAATCGGATCAGCGCGGAAAAGACGTGTATATCCGCGATGACACTTTCTAGCTTAATTCCGCGATGACTGTGTTTTTCTGAGATCAGCTCGGTTTTTTGGGCAAAAGTCGCGCTGACAGCTCGGGTGGTCTGTGTAAAAGTTGCGCTGACCCTTGATCATCTCGGGTGCTCAGTGTAAAACTTGCGCTGATTCCTAAAAGTTGTTTTTATAACTTTATCTCCTGAATTCATCAATCTTTCTTATCCCCTGTTGTTTCTTGTCCCTCATTAGCTTGTTTTGATTGCTTTTGGTTAAGGGACGCTCTCTCTTTGATTTCATTCGAGTGAGTCTTGTGACCATGTGACCTAGCCCTTTAGAAGTTTCATCGAGAAACCATTTTCTTGGGTTACTTGTTAACCTAATTCAGCGGAGTCGCCAAATTGTTGGAGAGGTAAATCCCCTCTACGGATAGAGGCGATCCCTACTAGCCCAATAGGGGTCTAGCAACAATCACACAATGCTGCCACGCATGTTCCTAGTTACACTTAAACAAGAAGTAAAGAGCACCTACTTGGATTCCTGCGCTGTCGTTGGACGAAGAGATGTCTCCTTCGCTCCTTCGCTTCGGCTGGTCACAGTCCTCCGCGATCCCCGCGAACGGACACCTGCACACACGAAGAGAAGGCAAACGCAAGCGTGAAATCTAGTAAAAGTAACTATATGCCAGTCAGAAAAGACATAATTCACATTTATCCATTGCATAAACAAACGAGAATGGAACAATAATAGCAGTCATCTATTATTAATCAGAATAGAGAAGAGTACAACCAAATGTTCTGACGTCGATAAACTTCTCAGGAGGGATCAGTCAGCATGTATCTCAAGCATTCACCTTTGAGGATGGTTCTCCCAAGACAAACAACTCTCTCTCTCTCACACAAATGTCACAAACAAACTTCCCCAAGCAATGAATCACTTCCACTCCTAACACACCAAACCTATAGCAGCAATCTGAGCACTACAAGCTCTGTGCAATCCAAGCTAAGTCTAGCTAGTTCCCACTAGTTTCTAACTAGCTGCTCATGGTAATGGTGGAAGTTTATATAGGAGAAGGAGTCTCCTAAAAAGGTGGAAGGATGAGCTTATCTTCAAGGGGAGTAGTTGCAAAGGGTCGGACAGACATGCCATAGAAGGGAGTCGATATTCACAAAGCTAACAACCAAGCCTGGAGAGATCTGGAAGGCTGGTTGTTTGAACAAATTCGCCCAAACTGGATCAGCGCGGATTATATGGAGACTGCCGCGCTGTCAGCACATAACAATAACTGAACAAGTCATGTCAGCGTGGAAGAACACGGGAAAGCCACGCTGTGCGTCATCGCGGAAAAGTGATGTTCTTCCGCGATGGCAGCGCACGAAATACACTGTGAGGTGCTGGTCATCGCGGTTATTTTAGGAACAGACGCGCTGATGCACAAAACTTTGGAAAAATGGGTTTTAAGCCAGTTCAGGGATCAAACACTTAGTGATTGTGACTTCTGGACACAGCAGGGTGACTGACAGGAAGGCAGTGATAAATTACTGTGTAACAGATGCCCCCTAAAGCATGAAGACCGAGAGAGTGGGAGGGGTGAAATGCTTTACAACACACGCCGAACTGGAACACCACCAGGAAGTACCGAAAAATCTCTGACAATCATATACATGCAGTCTAGGCATGGGCGCAGCCATCCAAAAGACATGCGAGACTGGTCTATGGTATGGACGCAGCCACCCAGCTAAAGAGACCATAATAATGACAAGGTATGGTCGCAGCCATCCATGAAGACTCAGGTATGGGCGCAGCCATCCATCAATGAGTCATGTAATGATTATCCACAAAATCGCAACCTGGACCACAGTGAGCAAGGATCCAGGGTCTTGCGCTCTATCTCGACCCGAACAGAGTACAAGTCCACACATGTGAATACAGGGGTTGGAGTCGAACATGCATGAACATCGTCTGATTACCGGCCAATGATGAGAACCGTTAACAGACGCGAGAGGTACCACCAATAATGACAATGGCCCTCAAGGTACTATAGGTACAATCCGTGGCGTGTGAATCAATGAGCTGGTGTCGAACACCCACGGAATCATTCGATCGTAGGTCAATGATGTAAACCTTGCGTCGAACACGAGGAACCTGCCATTGAGGCATGCAGGCTCCAAGGCACCTGGAAGGAGTCTCTAAGTCACTTTCTCGGATAATGAGTTGAAGTCGACGAGAAGTGGCCTTGATCGAAGGTGGGCCATGATGATTCCCACATCATCGACATGAGACAGAGGTATAATAATTTGTGATGAGATAGCGAACGAGGTTGCATTGTGGCAGAGGACAACTTCTCTTGAACATATAACGGCACTGTAACGGATTTGGCAGTACTTGACATCAAATGAGCAGCGGATAGGATGATGACGGCAATGAACAGATGAGAGGTCAAATAGGATATCCCAAACCCATGGGGCTAGTGAAAACGAGATGAGATGACCCCACCCAGACACGAAACAGCGGAGTGCCATGTTCAAGAGTGACGTACTGCCGAGACGACTGTAATCAAAGTTCCATTTTCCCCACCTTTGCAGGCAGGTACCCCGATTATTTTTGGATGACAAGCTTGACGGGGGTAACATATGCTTGATGTGTGTCATGTTGACAATATCCGATGTCATTGAGTGTTTAACGAGCCTGACAAAGGAAAAACTCGGCTTCTTTTCTTGTTTCGAGAGTCTGAAAAGAATGCGGAAAAGGAGACTCCAGGGGGGTCCTTTTTCGTACAGTTGTGTCTCTCGAGCCCGAAAAAGTATAAAACTGTGCTCGAAAGAACCGCCCGGTCATTACAACCGAGGAGTACTTTTCATGAATAGTGTCTCCGACCGGAAAAAGTAAAAAAGTGGTCGAAGACACGTCGTTTTAGAGCCAATATCGAGTGCGAAACGACAAACACCCGGCGATCTTTTTGGTTTAACGGTCGGAAAAAGAGCTTAAAAGGCGACCGCCTCTCATTTCTTTAACGAGTCGAGAGGGGGACTCGGCAATCTTTTCATCTTTAAACGGTCAGAAAAGAGCTTAAAGCAGACCTCCATTTTTATTCTCTTTAACGAGTCAAAAAGGGAAAAATACTCGGCAATCTTTTCACATTTTACGAGTCAGAAAAGAGCTTAAAGGTGACTCGTCCTAGAGGAACGAGTGGGATAAAGGGTAGCAACTGGTTCCGGTAATGGTGGAACTGCTCAAAACATGTAATGGTCAAGAGGCTGGCTAATAAAACCACTCATCGCTGCGGTTCCTCAGGAAAGGATAAACAACCAAGTGAAAGCATATGATCGGCCAAAGAGATGGTGGCGATGGAATGAAAACAACCAAGGCTCATCTAGCAAAATCCAATGGATAAAAATGGCAATCACGAGATGTAAATCGGGTATGGGTTCATTTTTACACAAGCTTGAACCATGGAGAACTCTGCTTGGATTATGTTTCATGTTTACACAAGCTTGAAACGAAAAACTATGCTTGTTATAAGTTTGCATGCCCCCCAGCATAATAATGAAAATCGAGGTACATGCCCCCCAAGCTTCATTGCATTCAACAAAGTGGATGGAATGAAGGTTCACTCTCGAGATCTATGAAAGACTCGACTTGTATTTTATGAGATCTTAATCAAAAGACTCGATCTGGAAAGGGAGGTGTTTCATTTTTTAATGAGGTTGACATAGTAAAAGAACTATCCTCATAACCCGTGTTTCATTTTTTAACGAGCTTGACACAAGATCAGGAACTATGCTCCGACACCTAGTTTCATTTTTTTAAGGAGCTTGACACAGGAAAGCGAACTATGCTCCGACCAGACCCAGTTTCATTTTTTAAGGAGCTTGACACCGGAAAGGAACTATGCTCCGACCAGACCTAGTTTCATTTTTTAAGGATCTTGACACCGGAAAAGAACTATGCTCCATCCAGACCTCATCATAATGAACGGAAAGTGGAGGCCCCCAAGAAAGTGGCTCCGGAGGGAAGGCCGACATCTTGGAAATCAGGACCTAATGCCCCCAGGACACTATGCACGATGGTGTCATCACTGGGTACGGGCACGGGGTAGGTGGCCACGTAGTTGATTTGCGGCGAGGCAGATGCAACTTGTGGATGAAAACCGGGAGGGAAGGACGAGTGCGCCGGAGGGGCTTGTGGACGAACGAACGATAATTGATCGAACGTCACGATTATTCCATCGTGTGGAAAACAAACCACACGGAAAAGTGAAGAAACAAGGGCTCCCATGGCATACACATAATCACGACCAAGGAGAAGACTGAAGTCTAAAGAACCTTGGGTAACTGAGATGTCTATATAGACAGTCTTGCCCCCCAAAGTAATAGGAAACTTTGGAAGGATCCCTAATGGCTGACTCGTTCCTCCGTCAAACGCGGTGAGATGCGGTGCGACAGGTACAAGCGATGGGGAACCCAAAGCTCGCCAAGTAGTAACGGGCATAAGACTAACCGATGCTCCTTCGTCTAACACAGTGCCAGGCAGCGCCTTATTGCAAGCATAGGCGGTGACCCAGAAAGGCACGTGGGATGGAAGGGGAGGGGTAGTCAAACGACTCCAATCAAAGGAAATGACCGAACTACTTGGTGGGGGAACCATATGGTTGCCCCCCTGCTCGGAAAGAACCGAATCTAAATTCTCCGGAGAGGTTTCAGGAGAACCTTTATCAAGCTCAGGAGAATCTGAGGAGACGAGAAGAACATGAGAATTTTGCTCTTCCGAAACAGAGTGCTTGAGAGGAGGTGAACTCGAATCAACACTCTTTCCGACCAACGGCGGGTCTGGAACAGACTGGGAACAGCCAGGTTCGGGAACAATTTTGCTCTTCCAAGTAGGTGCTCTTTACTTCTTGTTTAAGTGTAACTAGGAACATGCGTGGCAGCATTGTGTGATTGTTGCTAGACCCCTATTGGGCTAGTAGGGATCGCCTCTATCCGTAGAGGGGATTTACCTCTCCAACACGCATGTTCACCTTAACCTAGACGCATATACACGTGGGTTAGACGTTCCAAAGACGCATATGCGTATACATGCACTTTCACGCAAGAAAAAGTGCATACATATGGGAGAAATTATTTTTGGTCCGTGGTATTTAGTCCTTGATATTTGAACCTATGGTTTTGGACTATAGTATCTCGTCAGATGTGTTGATCCCAAGTATTGGGTCCATGGTATTGGTTTGTTATGGTTTTGGACCGTGGTATTGTGAAAGGCCTAAGACTATAAAAGAGGAAGGAGATCATTAGGCAAGAATTATCTGATGTATTGAATATCTGAAGACGTGAAAGTGATTGGTTTGTGTGGCTGGATCTAAATCAAGGAGGAACCTGAGCATTACAAGATAGATAAGTTCTATTGATGGGTCGAGATCTCAAGGCTTGAATAGTAATATCTTTTTGTGATTTGATCTGTTATAATCGGCGCATAATTAGATCTATAAATCTGATAATCTGAGTATAACTGAAGTCTGTTTAAGTGTAAAGGGTGAATTGTATTTTATAGATCTATACGCAGGTTCGGCTCTGCAAAGGCGCGTATACATGCAGGTTCAGCAAGAGAAGAAAGTGTATACGCTGGTTGACCTTGATTCAGCTGCGTATGTACGCAGGTTTATACATAGTGAAGTAGTGTACATCTCTTGAAATATGTTTTAGCTGCTTCTATGGATTACTGTAGTGTTCTGGGTTCAGCATTGGTGTCTAGTTACTAGTATTGTTTTTCTGGTTACAGCATTCTGAGAAGTTATTGGTTGATTCAGTAGTTGTTTGTGGAAAGGAGATTGGTTGATACACATATACTTGATGGTTGTTTGATATTCATGGATCCAGTCTGAAAATTAATGAAACATGGTCCCTTGAAGAAAAGAGAAGGTTGTAGCCTTCTGTAGGTCAGCACCTATGTACTAGTATCTCAGCTAGTACAAGAGCTAAGGGGGATGTAGCTCCCTTCCAGGAGAAGATGGAGAACAAGAGAGGGTTGTAGCCTGCGTACTGGTATAAGTTTGCACCAGTACAGAATCATTGTAAAAAGAAGTTTCTAATTAAAAGAAGATAGAGACGAATTGCAGCAGGTGGTTTTCACCCACATTGGGTTTCCACCTTATATCTTGTGTTCTTGTGTGTGATTGACTTTTGCTCTATTTTTATTGTTCCTGGTTACTGCTTATATGACTCCGATGCACAGATTAATGATCAACATCTGTAGAATACATTAAGTTATAAGTATGCATGGTATACGCTGGTTTTCTTATCTGAAGTTGCGTATATACGCGGTTTTCTCTACCTGAAGTAGCGTATATGATCTGGGTGTGAAATAAAAAATATTTGACTTAATAATACTGATTCACCCCCCCCCCCTCTTAGTATTATTTCCAACAGCTACTGCTTTTGATTTTGAGGTAGAACAAATCGATGTGAAGACAGCATTTCTTCACGGGGATCTGGAAGAGGAGATCTACATGAAGCAACCTAAAGGCTTTGTGGTGAAGGGTAAGAAAGAACTGGTATGCAAGTTAAAGAAGTCTCTGTATGGGTTAAAATAGTCACCAAGGATGTGGTATCAGAAATTTGATACATTTATACGGGGACTTGGCTTCACCAAAAGGAAAGCAGATCACTGTGTGTATTTTAAATTAATTGGTGATTGTATTATTTATCTGGTCTTGTATGTGGATGATATGTTGCTAGTTGGAAATGACAAAGAAATTATCCAGGATTTGAAGACCCAATTGTCCTCCAAATTTGACATGAAAGATCTTGGTGCTGCAAACTATATTTTGGGCATGGAAATTAAAAGAGATCGGGCACAGAGGAACCTCTGGTTAAACCAAAGGAAGTATGTGGAGACAATAATGTAGAGGTTTAATATGCAAGATAGTAAACCGGTGAAGGTTCCTATTATAGACATTTTTGTTCCTTACAGCTCTAAGCATGAAATGTCCATAAACCAAGTGATCCTAAGTCCCTAAAAGTGTTGTTCCGACCCCTAAAGGAACAAGGTCAACAAATTACAGCTTCTCCCAGAAGTTCTCCACTAGAAACTGCTCAGAATCAGTCAAATCAGGATCATTTCAGTTGCTCCACTAGCTAAGTGCGTTGCATAGCACCCAAGTACACTAGCTAGGTGCGTTGCAACGCACCTAAATGCACTACCAAGGTGCGTTGAGCGGGAGATGACAAATGGCAGTGCCATTCCGCGAGGTGGAAAGACAATGGAAGCTTCCAGAATCTTCTCCAATGACACTTGCCTCACTGAGTTCGACCAAGGATGAGTAAGAGGCTCTCAGTCTCTAAGTGGAAGCAAGAACTAACAGAGAGAAGCCACTAGTCAAATCATAAGCTGACTCATATTCCTTGCATACATCTATATATGGATCCCTCATCCCAGAGATACAGAGGCTGGAATTTTGTACATGGCAGAGAATTGCTGTTGGTTTTGAGATAGATATCAGAGTATTGGGTGATTTATGCTTTGTTGGAGGTGAAGAGAGGATTCTTTGCTGGGAGGTTGATGCTGGATCAGGAATCATCGGTTGTAACTCCTCCTGGATCTTCTTGTTATATCAATAAAACTATTTGAGTTTCTCCTACATGCTTGTGTATCATTGATGTTTGTTACATTTGTATGTTTAGCTTAAATCTGATCCTAAGCTATTTATGAATGTAAATCCATGTCTTTGTGTAGTTTTCTTCTTCTGTGATCTTACAGGAACTTGGTGAAGCTGGGCAAGTAAGGGAGAAGGTAGCTGGAAGCTGTCAAAGAGGAGAGAGATTGGATCAAAGGACTAGCGCAAGACACAGGTTGGTTCATCCTATTCCTCTTCATTTATAGTTCATAAAGAAGAATACGAAAGTAGTTTTCTCTGTTTGTTTCTAAGGTCAATGTCACACCTTAGTGGGATAGGGTCGTTCTGAATAGACACTTTTCCCGTTAACAAAATGGCGACTCCGCTGGGGATCGTGTCTAATTAGTTTGTTTGTGTTTCTCTTGTTGTTTGTTTCATAAACTTAGAAGTAGCAATCGAACTGCATTTGCCATTAACAAATGCAAAGTAGACATCTGCTACTTCAATCCATTCCTTGGATCTGTTTATGATTTGAACAGCTGATTCACAAATGATCTAATTGCCCTTTGTGATACCTCTTAGACCTCCTTTAAATCTACCCTCTGATTGTGCATTACTAATTGCTTTTACCTGGCCAAAAACCATAGATTAAACTGCAAACCGTGACCCAGAACCCGGATAGAATTCTCGTTTCTGCCCCAGCGCAGGCTCTGTGAAGAGGTTCTGCATTTCAACACAGTTCCCAAGAGGGCTACCTGCGCTGCAATCTAGTTTCTCTGTGTAACAGGTGTGCTGATAAGCCTAGCCCTGTGCAGCAGAGGTTCTTTGCTTCATTTTTCAGTTTTGTCTCTGATTTTTGCAGCCTGTGATCAGTATATGTGTCTGTTTAAAAACCCCTTTTCTTTGCCTTAATTCTGCCTCCTTTGTACAAAAAGACTGTAGATGTTTTTGTGTGTTTGTGGCATCATTTACAGTTTTCCATTGCAAAAGTAGAATGGTCATATTGTCGTCCTTTGATTTAGATCTGTCACAAGTATCGATTTTTATCTTAGGAGAAAGTTTATTTGCGGTTGACAGTCGATTATGCTTTTAGTTTTTCCTTTGGTTTGAATTTGTGACTTTCCAGTGTCGAAACGAGTATTTATTTCAAAATCATAAAGTGTCGTAATCATCTCTACCTTTTGATTTCGAAAAGAAGCTTGTTTGTGTTTGTCACTTGAAAGCAAATTCAGATTTGTACATCAACTTTCTTTTTAGGCATCAATATTAAGAAAGTGAAAAACAAATACATGCACATGTGCATTTTCATATTGACAGTATGTTTGGCTTGATTTAGGAAAGTGCATTTACAATGTTCTCTTTTCTCTTTGTGAAAAGATTGTGTCTTTCTTTTCCCCTTGTAGCTAGGATTTTCATTGCTGAAAAGAGATAAAAGTTTGCTTATCATCTTTAGATTGCATTTTAGGAATTACATCTACATCTCGTGGTGAACCCAAAAGGCAAACTTCATAAGAAAGATCAACTTAAAATAAATTGAATGAATCTAACAACACATTGGAACTTAACGCACAACATTTAGAGGTCTAGACTAGAGACGTATTCCTCCACTTTGAGACGATAAGTGCCAGTACGGACTTGTGCTCCCACGTACCGTCGAGTATATATTGGGAGACCCCTATAGGCTTAAAACCTTTTATCCATAGGAAGCCGTGTCGGCCGCCCTACTGATCGCAATGCACCGAACACAGCATTCGGGAAGATTGACTGTCGTACCGTAAAAAGTATTTTGTAGTTTTACGATTGGTTTGGTACTCCCTCTACCTAGATCTCCAGAGCAGTCCCTTTCGTTCCTTTTCAGACTCCTTAACGGAAAAGGTCCATCTGAGCACTTGTCACTTCAGGCTCATTAAAAATCGAAGGAGACTATAGTCATCTTTTGTTTTTTCTCGACTCTTAAAAATTGAAAAAACAAGTTGTGTTAAGGCGTCTAAAAATTTATTTTAAACGGAATATTCATACCCTTTTCCTACGTTGATCTTTAGGTTGAGAAAATGGAGTCTACCAACCAAGGAATTCCCCTTGGTGGAAATCCTAGTCCCTTCTCCTCTTGGGGAGATGTTGGTGCACCCCATATGGCCACATTGTTGCTTCCAGGACTGACAATTGGCTTGCCAGTATGGCTCTTCTCAACCAATGTCGTTCAGAACACCACTATTCCTGAACAATCGAATCAGCAATTAGACGAGTCTAGAGTTGCCCACCAACCTTCTACTTCCTCTAATTCTTCCTCTCTTCCTTCCTCTTCACTTGATGGGGCTGGCAAAGCCAAAAGTCAAGTTCCTAAGGAGAAGAAGGAAAAGAAGAAGAAAGAGAAGAAGAAGAAGGAGCCAAAAGCGAATGGGGGAAAACGAGTGTCGTCAAACGAAAACCCACACACTGCACCAACCAGGCCTAAATCGCCATGTGTCATTTGCAAAGGAGACCACTTTCACAGAGATTGTCCTTGCATCCCTCGGATACTAAGGGACTGGTCTCCTCGTTTGCACAATCCGGTGTCATCAACCTCTGGTGATCATGTTGAAAGCACACCGTCAACTAGTGAAAGTGAAGCCCCAGGACAAAAAGGGAAAGCTAGATTTCCCTGTAAACTGTGTGAAGGCAATCATGCCATCCACCGTTGTCCCTTCTTAGACGAAGATAAAATAGTTTTGGATGATCGTCCGGTTTCACCGTTACGACTTCCTCCTGGATATAAAAAACTCTTGTCGAGTCCGTCGCTAGTTGAGAATCCAGCTGGCCCGCTTAAGTGGTCGGCTGAAGCGCCTATCATTGAAGATAAACCATCTGAATCCATACCAGACGAAAGTCAAAAGGTCGAGGCAGCAGTTGACCCGGTCTTGCCTTCAGAGGTTTTATCTTCGGATGATACAATCACTGAAGAGAACAAGGATGACACCGTCCAGATTCTCTTCATCAACATAGACTCCGATGAACATGGGGGAAATCTACCCATTCCCTTACCGCAAGAGGGAAGTTCGTCAGAGCCATACCCAGTCGTCTACTCGATCCCAGCTCCAAGCAACCTAGTTGTCTCCTTCGACTGGAATCAACTAGGCAGACCCCGTTTACCAGCAAGCATACCATTCCGAATTATCATTAAAATATATAGAATGGTCATGGCTGGTACCATCATAGATGAGGGGGCTTCTGCCAGTATCCTTTCCTCTATTGCTTGGAAAGCGCTTGGAAAGCGCTTGATGAGAAATCTGACAGGCTTTGATAAAGGAACCAGTCGACCTTTATGGATCCTTCCTGATGTGCCCATAACATTGAGAAAGAAGAAAGTTCGCATGAACGTAATGGTAGTTCAAGGACCCTTGGATTATAACCTACTCCTTGGACGAGACTATATTTATTGCATGGGAGCCATCGTCTCCTCACTCTTTAGAGTAATGTGTTTTCTGCACAAAGGAAGAGTGGTCAAGCTGGTGGACCAGCTTTCATTTTCCAGATCACGCATAGCAAATAGTCATATACCATCCCTAAATGGTCTCTTCACACAAGAAATGTCTCAATCCCCAGTCCGTCCTCCCGATAAGCGCGTGTAATTCGGAGGGATATGACTGAAACCCAGGGGGCATGCATCTTGGTTTGCTTCGGCAGGAAAACTTCGGGTATAGGGTAGGTTTCCGCGGGAGAATATGACTAGTCTGTACCCCGTCCGTGATTGGAAGAGGGGTTATTCTAGAATAAAATTCTCTTGTCAAAGTTATGTGAGTTGGCGAGCATCGTCGCTCACCTTTGTTTATCTCAGTAGACATCACCGAAGAAGTGTTTTGTTTGCACCGCGAATAGAACAATCTTTGGGTAACCTGTAAGAGGTAGGCCTTTCCTGATAGAACAAATGTTTTGTCTGTAAATTGAGGGGTAACCTTGAAACCATATTTTATACCTGGGGGCATGCAAACCTTTTGGAGTGCAAGCGAGGGGCGGCTATTTATTTTTTAAATTTTTAGGACCTCTAACCGTTTAAACTCGTAGGATTAGTCGTCACCTAACTTGCATAAAGAAAGGATGTGGGGCGAAAATCTAAAAATTTCCATTTTTATATGAGACTTTCTTATCATATGACTGGATTAATCGAGCAGTTTTAGCACATAGTTCAAGCTCGTTAAAAAATAAACATAAGCCATGAGAAAATGTTTCCACCCGCGTTTAAGCTCGTTAAAAAATGAACTATTCCCCGGTAAATAACCACCGTGAATGTAACATTTCATCCATTAAAGCCTTGGTCGTGTTTGCACCGTCACCTCCACTTTTCCATTGGCCGATCATTCACCTCCATTTGATTGTTTACCCATTTTGAGGAACAACTACGAAGAGTGATTTCACTAGCCATCCTTGTGACACTGCCGTGATTGGAAAATTCCAAACCTTACCTGGAATCAGCTGCTACCCATTTTATCACTCGTTCCTCAAAAGACGAGTCTTCTTTAAGCTCTTTTCAACTGACTCGTAAAATTAGAAAAGATTGCCGAGTTTTGGCCTTCCAGCTCGTTAAAGCGACAGGAAGTGCTATCCCTCCTCTAGATTTTAATCTTTTTGGACCTGAGGGATTATTGCACAAAAAGATCGAGCGCTTGTTTTGTTCGGCTCATTAAAACTATCGAAAATTCATCCCTTCTGTATTGTTTTATAATTTTTCGGACTTAAGGGATTAGATGACGAAAAAGGAATTTTGGAGTTACCTTTATGTACCTTTTCAGACTCTCTAAAAATGAAAAGGACCGAGTTATCTTTGTTGTTAAACTCATTAAAAAGATTAATAGCGACAAACTTGTCTTTAGACGAGAACGAGTTTCACTATCGCTAGGCTCGTTAAAACATAGCGATGGGTTTGCCCGAAGGGAAAATTATAGAACAAGCATATGTTATCCTCCTCAAGCTTGACAAAAATAAAGAGGTACTGGTCAGCAATGACTGGGGAAAAATTGGGAAGAAAACTCAAAGAATCTTTATTGGTAGCAAGTCGCCCTTGAACATGACACTTCCACTCCGTGCCTGAGTCGGGTTGGGTTGTTTCATTCACCGATCACATCACCATGGTCACGCCATACCATCCACATTTGGGGTAAATGCTACCAATCCATCACATAAGTGTCGCCGACATGTTCAAGAGAAGTCATCCAGAGAAGTCACCTGTGTCCCATCCACTACCATACATTATACTTCATTCTTTCATGACCGCCATCCTGAACCATATATCATCAGATCGTTTTCACCTCCATCAAAATCATTTGCTTCGTTCCATGTCATTGATGTGGGATTCATTAAGGCCCTCCTTTGATGGGTAACTTCTTGTCGACATCAGCTCATTATCCAAGAAGTTGATCTAGGAACACCCCCTTCAGTACTTTGAAGCTTGCATGCCTCAATGGCAAGTTTCTCACTTCCGGCGACAGGTATACATCAATGACCTTCGACCGAAAGATTTTGCGTGGTGTTCGACACCAAGTCCTTTATTCACACCATGTGAATTGTACTGCAGTACCTTGAGGGTCATCATCATTATCGGTGATTCCTCTCGCGCTTGTTAACAGTTTACATCATTGACTGGTAATCAAGCGATGTCTTTCGATGTTCGACTTCAAAACATTTCTCACATGGATCGACTTGTACTTCGAGTGAAGATCGGACGAGATTGAAGACCCCGGATCTAGTTTCATCCATCCGGGCTGCGATATATATTCAGGAAAATAAAGACATTGAAATGTACAGCATTGCAGCACAGATAATCATCCTACCAAAAGGATGATGGCTCTATCAGAATCATCAGTCTACCATCAGACGATTGTCTGTCCTATGTACATGTAAATGAATTTATAAAGTTGAGCATGGGAATGCCCGCCTCAGCTAGATCATGAAAACAGTATGAAGATAATGTATTGTATTGTATCTTATTACAGGTCTCCTCCCAGCATTGAAAGAACTTCGAATCCTCCTAATAAAGCATTTCACTTGATAAACGGCCTCATACTTTAGGGGGCAACTATTATAGACATTTTTGTGCCTTACAGCTCTAAGCATGAAATTTCCATAAACCAAGGGATCCTAAGTCCCTAAAAGTGTTGTTCCGACCCCTAAAGGAACAAGGTCAACAAATTACAGCTTCTCCCAGAAGTTCTCCACCAGAAACTGCTCAGAATCAGTCAAATCAAGATCATTTCAGTTGCTCCACTAGCTAACTGCGTTGCATAGCACCCAAGTACACTAGCTAGGTGCGTTGCAATGCACCTAAATGCACTACCAAGGTGCGTTGAGTGGGAGATGACAAATGGCAGTGCCATTCCACGAGGTGGAAAGACAATGGAAGCTTCCAGAATCTTCTCCAATGACACTTGCCTCACTGAGTTCGACCAAGGATGTGTAAGAGGCTCTCAGTCTCCAAGTGGAAGCAAGAACTGACAGTGAGAAGCCACTAGTCAAATCATAAGCTGACTCATATTCCTTGCATACATCTATATATGGATCCCTCATCCCAGAGATCCAGAGGCTGGAATTTTGTACATGGCAGAGAATTGCTGTTAGTTTTGAGATAGATATCAGAGTATTGGGTGATTTATGCTTTGTTGGAGGTGAAGAGGGGATTCTTTGCTGGGAGGTTGATGCTAGATCAGGAATCATCGGTTGTAACTCCTCCTGGATCTTCTTGTTATATCAATAAAACTATTTGAGTTTCTCCTACATGCTTGTGTATCATTGATGTTTGTTACATTTGTATGTTTAGCTTAAATATAATCCTAAGCTATTTATGAATGTAAATCCATGTCTTTGTGTAGTTTTCTTCTTCTGTGATCT
Source organism: Pinus tabuliformis (assembly GCA_031772625.1). Lineage (NCBI taxonomy): Eukaryota > Viridiplantae > Streptophyta > Pinopsida > Pinales > Pinaceae > Pinus > Pinus tabuliformis. Next base: position 45,755,059 of record CM062804.1, on the reverse strand, counting down.
TACAGGAACTTGGTGAAGCTGGGCAAGTAAGGGAGCAGGTAGCTGGAAGCTGTCAAAGAGGAGAGAGATTGGATCAAAGGACTAGTGCAAGACACAGGTTCGTTCATCCTATTCCTCTTCATTTATAGTTCATAAAGAAGAATACGAAAGTAGTTTTCTCTGTTTGTTTCTAAGGTCACTGTCACACCTTAGTGGGATAGGGTCGTTCTGAATAGACACTTTTCCCGTTAACAGTTCCTATTCCTGTAGGTGTGAGGTTATCTGTTGAACAGTGTCCCAAGACACAAGAAGAGGAAGAGGACATGTCCCGTGTTCCATATGCAAGTGCAGTCAGTAGCCTGATGTATGCAATGGTTTGTACTAGACAAGAAATTGCACATGCAGTGGGAGTATTGAGCAAGTTTATGTCAAAACAAGGGAAGGAGCATTGGACATCAATGAAGCGGGTTTTCAGGTATTTGTGTGGCACTAGTGATTATGTTTTGTGCTACCAAGGAAGACTAGGATTGGATAGAGTTTTGGATATCCATGGCTTTGTTGATGCAGACTGGACTGGAGATTTGGATCAGAGAAGATCTACAAGTGGGTATGTGTTTAACCTATTTGGAGGTGCAATCAGTTGGATGAATAAGAAACAATCTGTAGTGGCACTATCAACTACAGAGACAGAATACATGGCAGCCACTCATGCAAGCAAGGAAGCAGTTTGGTTGCAGAGATTGTGTTCAAGTATGAGGCTAGTGTAGGAAGCTATAAGGATAGACTATGACAGCCAAAGTGCAATTTTCTTGGCAAAGAACCCCGCATATCATTCAAATACAAAGCATATTGATGTTCAGTATCACTTTGTGAGGGATATGATAGAATACAAAAATATGTTGATGGTAAAGGTGGACACTTGAAGAATATTGCAGATGCATTGACAAAATTTGTGAGCTCTAAGAAGCTCTCTTGGTGTAGAGAGAGAATGGGTGTTTCAGAGCTGGAAAAATGACTAAGCTCTCTTGTGGCCCCCTGTGGAAAGAAAAAAACAAGTGGGAGAATGTTGGGTTGTGTTATATTCTTTCCACGACGAGCCCATGTAGTTAACTGGGGGGTTAAAGGGGGGGGGGGGGGGCGGAGCACCCCTTCGTTGCACTGATTGTCTAGCAGGGGGGGTCATAGGGGGTTTGAGGCATACCTGTAACCCCACTTTATGGGGTCCAGGGCAGCGCCCCATAAAATTTTGGTTTTGGACCCTATGTTAGGATGGGCAGACCCACCTATGGTTTTATGCATGATTTTTGCACATGTTTTTTGAACGCGATGGTTTTCGGTCCATGGTATTAGACGTGATGGTTTTCAGTCCATGGTATTGGATGCTTCAGCATGTATAAATATGTATTATAACATTGAAAGGAACATAACGAAAAATCAAGCTGGTAGTCCCTGTTTTGGGATCCAAGGGAAAATATATATGTATATGTGTTTTATGTGTTATGCTCTCGCATTGTTTATTTTTCTGTGTCTTAGAATTCGTATGCAGGTAATTTTTGTACGGGGTTAAAACCTACAAAAATGCAGAATTTAGCAGCTTTAAGTTTGAGATTTCTACCTTTGTTTTTTGACATTCCGTAGGTGGTGAGAGGTGCTGAAGTACATACACAATATCTGAATACCACGGTGACTGAAGGAACATTTCAGACACTTGAATCAGGGAGCTTTCTTCTTCATCTTCGGAAATGGCTGCAATAATATTTATATCTAGAGCATGCAAATTTGATTCCACCATCAACCTCGCCAGGCCTTGTCCTTTGATCAACTTTGTAGGCTTGATCTCCAGATCGTATTCTAATGTTGTTGCAATACATTTTCCTCGCCTTCCTTCCGGATCGGTTTGTACCAGTACATCCTTAACTGCTACATTAGGAACGTATGCTATGATGTGAGAGTGCAGAATATACACTCGAAAGTTCTCAAAGCTTTGAAAAGAGCAAGAGCCTGTTTCTCAATTATATTGTACCATAAAGCAGCATCTCTAATGGTCCTGCTGAAAAATGCAATGGTCTTTTCTAGCTAATCTCTTTTTTGCATTAAAACTGCTGCCATGGTATGCTCATATGCAAAGGAGAATAAAATGAAATCTTGTGTATAATCGAGACTAATCAAAATCGGGGTTGTAGATAAAGCATACTTTACCGAATTAAATGATTTCATAGCATGCTCCATTCATTTTACCACGTTGTCCTTCTTTAGCATATTACTAATTTCTCTCAAATGCTCAGCTAGATTCGGTACAAACCTTTGTAGGAAATTCATCTTACCGCTAAAAGCTTGTACCTCTTTCTTGTTCCTGGGAAAATCTATCTGTTAAATTGCTTCTACCCTTGAAGGATTAATGCGAATTCCTTCCTTTGAGATAATATGGCCAAGCAGCTTCCCCTCATCCATGGCAAAGAGACTATTCCTCAGATTGAGTGATATCCCAAATTTCCTACATCACTGAAACACAATTCTAAAATGGTGAAGATGCTCATCATCTAAATTTGAAAACACTGTCAAATCATCTAAATATACAGCCAAAAATACATCCTTTTCATTGGCAAAAGCGATGTCCATTTCACGCTGAAATGTGGCTCCAACATTTTTCAAACCAAATGGCATTTTAGCATAATGAAATGTTCCCCAAGGGGTGGTGAATGCAGTCTTATCTTTGTCATCTTCATGCACTAAAATTTGATTATACCTTGAATACCCATCGAGCAGTGACATGCATGATGCTCCAACCACTCTCTGGAGGATATGATCCATCTTCGGTAGCGGGTAAGTTTCCTTCAACGACACTTTATTCAAATTCTGAAAATGGATACACAATCTGATCTCCTCGATCTTCTTTCTCACGGGAACAATATTAGAAATCCAATCAGAAAATTTGATTGGGACAATTATACCAGCCTTGTATAATCTGTTTACCTTTTTTTCAATGGACGGCAGCAACTTGGGATTGATTCTTCTCAGCTGCTGTCAGAACGGCTTCTAATTTGGCTTGATGGGAATAGTGTGTTGATTTATATCTTTGTTATACACCTTTAGATCTGAATAATCCCAAGCAAACACATCAGCAAATTCAGATAACAATCTAACATATTTAGACTTTACCTCAAGAGATAATGTCTTCGATAATTTCACAAACTTAGGCTTATCATCTGTTCCAAGATTCACATCCTCAACACCTTTGTCTATTGGCACCAAGCTTGGCTTCCTAGCCACGTCATCTTGATCAAAAAGTTCTTCTAAAGGTATGAGACCTTGAGGAATGATATTGTCCTTCAGCTGCAATATTTCCATCTGATTCACTTCAATTTTCGGTTCATCATCATCATAATCACAATCTATGGAAGCCTCCTTGTAGTTTCCTTCATTCTAAAAAAAATTATTGATCTCCTTATCATCCCAAAATACTTTCCAATACCTTAAATTGTCCGGAACAACTGAGCGGTGCTTGACATCAATTTCAAACTTGTTATTGGAATTCATCGGGATTTTCAAATTACTTGTAGCAGTAGCAAGTTAATCTGCAATAACATTTTGAGCACGAGGTATGGCTGTCAAGGTATAATCTGGAAACATCTTTAAGATATCTAAAACTGAATTACGGTAGGCCCTCATCCGAGGATGTTTGGCTTGATATTCACCCTTAACTTGCTTGATTATCAGCTCTGAATCTCCATAGACTGATATCCTTTTTGCATTCAACCTTTTGAGAATCTTCAACCTTGCAATTAGCACTTCATATTCGGCTTCATTGTTAGAACACTCAAAGGCCAATTTATACAAACAAATTATAGCATTACTAGGGACTTTATTTGGCTGGAAAACAGGACTGCAAATCCAAATCCCTATGCCGGCACCATCCTTACCCACAGCTCCGTCAAAATCCATGCTCCATAGGCCTGTTTCTTCTTCTAAGTGTTGAAATTTTGTTTCATGCTCTTTATTACCTTGACTAATCTCTCCAACTTTTTGTTGTTCATTACCTTTCTGCTATTGTTGGAATGTGGACTCAGAGGTACTTGCAATTTTTTGTTTTTCTTGATCAAGGACTGCTCTAAAATTTTCTGAGATCTCTGGCACATCTTCTACTTCAACTAACTGACTATCAACATCATTCAAACCACTATCAGAATATAATACAAATGACTCTAAATCTATATGTACAGCATTAATTGGATGATTAAGTGGTTTCTTCTTGCTTGTGATCATGTACTTCATTTTCTTCTCCCTATATAATTTTATCAATTGGCCAAACATGGGAATAGTAGCATAGGAGAAATCTAGTTGTAAAGTCCCTTTAAGATTTGCACCCCACGATCTGGACAAAAGAATACCAAACCATGGCGTAATGTCTGCAACAACCACATCCATGAGAACATGCTTTGCCGGAATTTGGTCTAAAGACACCACCAAGTATTTGATAAGACCAATACAACGGACTCTACCAGAATCAAAAGAATATAGGTCATGATATTTTCGAGTAATGTCAAGGCCCAGTTTCTCCATAATGGCTTTTGGCATCAGATTATGGGAAGCTCCGAAATTAAACATGGCATTGTGGAGGACATACTCATGCAATCTAAGGATTATATAGAATGGAGAAACTTCACTATCCTCAAACTGACCTTCTAAAGCAAGACCAAATATGAGCTCAGGGTGATCAACTTCTACATTGACCATATCAGATAAAGTATCTAAGTTCAAAACTTTGGACACTTGATGTTTATAACTATTGTTCCTCATCAGTTCAGTCAAAGGAATTGAAAATTTTAACTTAGCAATCTCATTTTCTAAACTAAAAGCTGAAACTTTATCTACCTCTTTGACTGGGGATCCTTCTTTTTGACCTTTTCCTTTGCTACACTTTTTTGATTGGTCTTCTCATTTGCAGATGATACTTTGCTGGAAGTTGGATCAGCAGGCTCCTTCCCTTTCTTCTGAATGTTTGAGGAATCATTCTTAGGTTGCGCTTCCTTTCTCTTTTGAACCGGGTTGACTGGTACATCTCTGCTTCTCAATGAATATTGTTTTTGCTGTGCTATCAATGCATTCATATATCCACGTTGATAATCATCTAACTCATCCTCCAAAACTGCTTCATTTTCCAATATATAATCTTCATCCTTTTGCACATCAGGGATCTCTGAATTTTCTTCGTCTTCCATGAGATAGATAGGCAAACCATCAGCAGTAAAGAAATGGTTCACCTCAACCACCGGATCATCATCATCTTCACTCTCCATTCCATGTACATAGTTTTGTTGCAAAGGAGTTTTGACTTGCTACTGTGATGACTGATCTTGTGCCTTCTGCTCCCTTTGTTTAATCCTGAATTGAGGTTGTTGTTGTCCTCTGAAGTTTGGATTTCTGATTATGGTTTCAGGCTTGTCTGTAATTGTTAACCGATCAAATATCTTCTCAATTTTCCAAAGTATATGATCTGCCTTAACATCTGAGGAAGATGCTTCTTCCTTTATAGTCACCTTCTTTTCAGTTTTCATCCTTGCTATTTTGGCCAACAGATTTGCCTCTACACTCACTGTGTTCTTTTGCATATCCTCAAGTGTGGTAGGATCTCTTTCTCTCAACTAATACGCCATATCAACATCGAAGCCATGAATTTGATCAATGCTAACCCCATCGGTGGCTAAATGTCAGCTAGAATAGCATTATAAACTGTATTGAACCTTACGCAGTAATCTTGGACACTTTCACCTACATTCCTTTTAATATTTTCATACTCAAATAGAATTTGGAGAGGATTTTTCTTTACCTCCCATCGGTCCACAAATTTTCTATGGAGAATAGGCAAAGTATTGATAGATCCCGCTAGTAATGCTCTGAACCACTTTCGAACCTTGCCTCCAAAACTCTGCACAAATAATCTCATGGACACATTTTCAGCATCTACCTCATGAAGATCAAAGAAGTCGTTCATCCTATCAACGTGATGTTGCGTTGTGATACTTTGAGTGGCATCAAACAGAAGTATTTTACTTTGGTAATCAGCGGGCATATCATCCAAATTCTGAGGCAGAACGAGAGGTGCATATCTGGTAGCCATGACTCGAGGCGGATTTGAAATTGGTCTTGGAGAAAGAGGAGGATTTATGACAACAAGAGTTGTTGATGTAGCAGAAGTAATGGGTATTTGAGGGGTAATAATAGGCTAATGGGGGAGGGAAGATATAAATGGAGGTGCCGAATGATTCACTGGAATATGGGGAATTGATGATGAGGCAAAAGATGTTGAAGTCGAATCAGAGAGCTCAAGAATTTGATCAATGGTGATAGATGACTGAGGAGAGTTTTGAAGATTCCGGTTACTTATCAATTTGGCCCTTTTGATTTCAAGTTCTTTGGTGAATTTTGGGTCTGGTACTATGTCCAGCAACTCGCTATTAGATGTGGTTCGAAACAAGGAGAGACCAAAATATTCATCAAAAGGAAGATCTTCAAGGAATTGCCACTCTACTGGGCATGAATGGGATCTGAACACCAATCTAGGACTTGATAAACTTTCTTTTCTAAGTATCCATGGGATAAGATTAGGATTTTCGAACACAGGAGGAGGATTAGGATCAGGATTGGACCTGGAGTATCTTCTTGAAGCCAGTGTGTTCGAAGTTCTCAAGAGTTTGATATTGCTTTACAACTTTCCACTTTTCAGCCTACTGAATTCTAAACTTATCATCCAAAAGTTCAGAACTTCTCAATTGCATTGGGGTGATTTTTCTTTTGTCCCCAGTACGGTCGCCACTATGGTAGAGCCTAGATTGACCTCAGGCTGAAGGGAGGCAATCCTAGGATAACCACAAACCAAGCTTAACCTGGTAGCTAGCCCTACCAGGTCAAGAGAGGGCTCTCTCCTTGTCAATCTCAGTTGAGATGACTGAATTAAATATGAATTTTAGGAAAGGTATAGTATCTCTAGGGTTTTTTGTTGATTTTGATGAGTTTGTTGCTGTATCAAATGGAGTAGGCAGCTTTGGGTTCAGGAAATCAAGTCAGAATTGCAGGGTGTTCTATGGGGCAAGGTAGGTAGGTGTTTTGGCACTTGGAATTGAGTGAGATGGTAGGTCTAAGACTGGTGAGGAGCTGAGGAGGGCATGCAAAGATCATGAGTCCTCTTCAAACAGCCGAAAACATCAAAAACTAAATGTACTCCCAAGCAGAGCACTGTTACCAATGTATTCTACGTATCTATCTTGATTTCATTTAGTCAAGAAGAATGAAATAGATTTTGGCACATATAACACATGAGAAAAACTAATGACAGAAGGATAAATAATGAAAAAACACATTACCACTAGAATTCCACAAAAATAGTTGAAAATCCTGGTTTATTTCCTTGCCAAACTATTGTAGAGATGTACAATGTAGCTCAAAGCATCCACAAGTGTCCAACCTTTGCTAATGACTGAAAAAATACATAATATAGAAATGAAAACCAATTATTCTAGCCATCATGGGTTGAATCCAAAAGATAAGGGACTATTTCAACCATATCTAAACTAGGAACAGGAATATAGGCAGTGGAGCAGCTTGCCTCTAAAACCATGGAAACTGATTCATTCACCCCCAAACCAACTCAAAGTGATGAATCTACCCTTTAAGGTAATTTTAAAATTACATTTACATAGCATAGAATAATTTACAATCATAAATTCATCCAAGATGAGATAAAAAGTCAACTTGTAGAAAAACTAGGCGAAATTTGGATTTTTGGGCAAACTGGCTCTATGCGTAGCACCATCTGCCAAGTGCGTAGCGCCACATCTCAACTGATTTTGGACGCCTTACCTTTAGCCAAATTGAGCACAAGATAGCTCATTGGAAAGGCCTTCCTGTGTAGTTTCTAGAACATCTTGAATTTTTTCATTTGGAGGTAATTTTCCCCCTCAAAAGTGGAATCTCCCAAGGTTGCTTCCTATTTGTCCAAAAAGAGGCAGTGAGGCCATTTTTTGATGGTTTTTTTACCTTTAGGTGACCAAGTTTTGCTCCAAAATTGCTGAAACTTTCAGGGATTGATGTTCTCATCATGTTGAATCTAAATATGCAAACCATTTCTCCAAAAAGTCTCCCAATCAAAAGCGTAGCGCCACCTAGAGCAATTTTATGTGTTGGAAAATTTCAAAATGACAAAAACTCACCAAAACTTGCCCAGATTTGGCACAAGGTTCCCTCATTAGTTGCTTTGATGGGAGAGTGAGGCTTCAACCAATATTTTTAGTTTTTCTTGCTCCTTTTTGCTTCTCAAGGCCTTCCTCAACCTTGCCTTAAGCTTCCTCATCCTTATATTCCATATTTTGTTCCGGGTCATATAGTGATAAGCCATGTGGCGAAGCATCTTCTTGTCTCTATTGGCCTTCTCAAGTAGCTTTTCAAGGTGTATGTTGACCGTTTTAAGCCAAGTTTCCTGGTCATTCTCAATCTCTTGCTCAATGGAGGTCATCTTGACCTTTGCCTTCTTTGCCTTTTTTCGGTTCTCCTTAATCATTTGTAACTCAATGAGGACTTGCTTTTCGGTCAATTGTTTGTTTTCTTGCTCTAGATAATTGATGACCCATTTAGCCCTCTCTAAAATGAGTGAAAAGTCTTGTATCTCAACGTCTTGTTCCTTAATTATCATGTCTTTGACAGTCCTTGGATCTTAAGCATCCAAGTCAATGACATCCACTCCTTGTGCCTCCTCATGATCAACAAGGACAAAATCTCTCTCTTGCCCCTCACTAGGATCCTTCTCATGCATCTTTTTCTTGCCTTTACCTTTGCCCTTGTGTTGTTGCCCAACCTGTACCTGTTTAGCTGAAGAAGAAGGCAAAGCCCCTTCCACTCCTTATGGAGATAGCATTTTCCTGTAGCCTGAAGATGAAGGTGAGACCCTTTCCACACCTTGTGGAGATAATACTCGCTTGGCAGCTACAAAAAGTTTCCTAGGGCCTCTCTCATATGTCACAAATACTGGCACTCCAACAGTTTCAGTCTCTTGGACCTTTTCCTGTCCTGAAGGTCCACCTTATTCGTGAGGCACTGATGAAAAGACTTGAGGGCCTTTGAAAATTTCATGAGAAATGAAAGTTTCCCATGGTATATCAAGAAGATTCAGCTGATGCAAAAGAATGATTTTGATCAAAGAGTAGTGGTAGATGTTGGTTAACTGCTGGGGGTATTATTTCTTCTTTATAATGAATGCCATCTTTGCTATGTTCTTAAACATAAAATAGGGGATATTCATCATTATCACCCTAGTGAAATGCATCAACAGTCTAATGTGGTAGGCATACTAGCGGGAGAACCTACCTGCACAAGTAAAGTACTTGATGATGATCTTCATTAATGGAGCAAACCTGTCCTCCAAGAATTTAAAGGGGAATACTCTCTTGAGTCCATTATGGTATTTAGCCTTGATGTAAGGCTCATAGTATTCCCCGTCAACGTCTTCACCTTTGTTACACTTTTCACCCACATTTGGAATACCTGTAGCCTCTGAAATGATAGTTGGTGACAAAGTGAATGTGACTCCAGCAAGGTGTATCTCATTGTTTTCCAAATGTGTCACAAACAACCTTTCTAATTCATGATGGGATTTAACCCTTTCCACCATTTCACAGAAACTGAAACATGACTGATGTCTAAAACAGGAAAGGGAAAAAGGGCAGGCTTGCAGCTCCCTAAAACTGGTGGGCTCCTCTCTGATATGTTTTCCTCCCTTATGAGGCTTTCTACCCTATATGTCTCTCTCCCTGGAACTGTCACTATGGGTTTCTTCCTCCATTTCATACTCATTTTCCATCTCCAATGTTGTATAGCTTCTTCTCTTTGTGGTGAGTGAGGAGTGGTGGATTAGTGGATGAAGGTAAGATGAGTATGAAGAGATTTGAATAGGAAAACAGGTGAGGGTGAACAAGATTGGGAAAGGGATGTAGGGAGTGAGTAGGGTTAGTGAATAGTGTAGGGTTTAGGTTGTATGTATAGGGTTTTGGATGTATGGGTATAGGGTTTGGGAATTAAGGAAAAGTTTAGGGAATGATGTCTAGGGAATTATGTATGGGAAGATGGGGTTTAGGGAAGCAGTAAAATATGATATGGGACAGCAGTAATGAGTGTATTTTTACAGTATATGATATAATTTAGTGCCAATTAAGGTTTGATGGTTTTGAGAGACAACACAACCCAAAAATGATGCAAAAATTCTTTTTTAGCAAGAATAGTGATATTACTTACTTGCAATGGAGGAATTTGGGAGTTTTGAGGCGATTTGATCAAATTTGCAACTGTCTGTAGCCCAACTGCGAGGTGCGTAGCGCACTCTCCCTGGTGCATAGAGTTGCTTTGGTGCATAGCACCAGTTCAAAATAACAGAGTGGAGAAAACCCAGGTTCATAGCGCCGCTCCTATGCGTAGCACCGGGTTTTGGTGCATAGCACCGGGCAAATTTTTCCAAAAACACAGCACTCTCCCTCCCTTTGCTCAATAACACCTTAAATCGTGTTTTTGCTCATGAAACTCAATTCAAACAATGAAATAACTTGAGAGAGAAATGACCTTTATATGGCTTGGGCACTTTTGATTTTTCATTCTTCAAAACCCACTTTATAATGTCTTTTGGCTTTTTCAAATACTCTGTTTTTTGGATGCTTGACTTTTTGTTTGAATTAGGTGAATTGATGCTTGATAATCTTTTGCTTTTACAGTGGCATGTACCTGGAGATATCAGCAGGTGACCAGGAGCAGCATGAGACCATTAATTACATATGAGGAATGATAAATTTACATTAAATTTACAATTAAAAACCAATGCTCTGTTTTCACCTCAAACTGGTTTTGAGGTGAGAAACTTATCAAATTTACAAATTATGAAATTAAAAGTTTCCTGATGATTATTGTCTTCCTCATGTGTTTGCTGACCATTATTAGTCAGTGGTTACTGAAAATTTGTCCATGGTAAAACCTTAATGTTAGGATATTCCGACACATAGGAAAAGTTAAGTACAACTTGGTCTAGTATAGAGTTAGGTAAAGTGTGTTTCTTTACTATGTACATTTTGTAACTTACAATCCGATGGTCACGATATGTAGTGATCCGACAGTGCATTCTCTCCTCGGTATTACCGACACTTGATCCATGGCTTGAAACCCGATTGGTCCATGATCTCTATTTAAAGAGCATGGAGGGTCATTTGTAGGGTAATTCGTCTATGAGAGAAGCATATGTAAATTTTCATTCTTTTATTAACAAATTGCCTGAAGTGGCCGCGTTGGCTCAGGCCGTGGACTGTTTCCCTCTTTGAGGGTTTTAACCACGTCAAAATACTGGTGTATTGATCTGTGATCTGTCTGTGAGCGGTGTCCTTTGGTGTTCTGTCTGAGGAACTTACCCTGTAAATTCCTACATGGTATCAGAGCTATTTGAGGGCCGCGTCCGTTGGTGATCCAAATCTGAAGCCGATAGAACTGCATCCGACAACCGTTTCCTAGATCTATTGTTTCTGACTGCTTTCGGGCCGAGAGGACTGCTCTGTTGTGTTGGGAGCATATGTTCCAGTGAGGAACCCCTTTAATTTCACGCGAAAAGGTTTCCGGTAGCCCTCGCTGCGTCATTTTTAAGATCTAGAGGTATACAGTGTTTATTTGCAGTTTACAGTTATTTTCTCTCTGTTTATTTCGGTTTCGGTTTATTTACTTTTTTTATTACCAAATCTATACCTTTCATTTCTTTGTATGCTCTTTGCCCTGCGACTCTGTGCGATCTGGGCAAATCAAAAACAGAAAGGAAGGATTTTTCTCATGCGTATGCTCTTTTCCGCTGCGCCTTAGTGTGATCTCGGAAAATCAGAAACACTGAGAAAAATATTTAGTTTCCGGGTAAAGCTAACTTCGAGTTTTTTTTTGTATTTCCGTGTTGGGTTTTGTGTTTTTTTGTTTTGTAGGGAAAAAGAGCTTTCTCAAAGAAAGCACGAAACCCAAAGCATCAACCCCCCCCCCTCTCTCTCTCTCTCTCTCTCTCTCTCTCTCTCTCTCTCTCTCACTCAAACTTTTTGTATAGCTCACTTGGTGCAAAGATAATTTATGAGAGTATAGGTCTTGGGTTCAAGTCTCCATTTTGTGGGGGTGGACTTTTCATTTCCGCACATTCCCGCACTTCGTCGGCGACTTCATCAAATTTTCTTCAAAAAGCCATAAGTTCTTCATCCGGAAGCCGTTTTCAAAACCGTTTTTTTTTAACAACCTAATTTTTCGAGACCTTTCCATTGAAACACTTAGTTTTAGCATCTATAGCTTCAGTTTTTTTTTTTAATAGAAAGCCCATGCCAAGTTATTCTTGACAGCACCAACTACTTCCAATGGTGGTCCTACATTGTGGATTTACTTAGAAGTAAAGGTCTTTACAGAATAGCCACAGGCCAAGAGACCAAACCGAAAGATGAAGACAAGGCAGCTAAATGGGAAAATAGGCAAGACCAAGCACGTGGGTTGATAGGGATGTCTATTTCTCTAGATCTTAGATTCCATATTGCAGAACTTGATACTCCTGATGAGGCAATGAAACAGATTACTAAAGTCTTTGGAATTAAAAATGAACTTAAAGCCCATCAACTTGAAAATGAATTGCTTACATTGGACCCCAATAATTTTTCTTGCATTGAAGATTTTTTGTCCAAGTTCAAGACCCTTAGACTTCTCTTGGAAGGTGTTAAGGTTAAGAAAGAAGATAGTAGCCTTATCTACTCCATTCTTACTAAGTTGGGACCAGCCTATTCTGTGTTTGTTTCCACCTTCCATTCTACAAGAGAAGCCTTCATTTCGCAAAGACAAACCTACAAGTCCCCTTCCTTTGATTCCTTTTGTGACTCTTTAATAAGAGAACAAGAAAAACTCTTACACCTTGGTCTTCTTCATCTTGGAAACTCTTTTAAGAAATCGTTAGCCGCCCAGCAGCAACCAAATCCAAAGAATCCTAAGAAGTTGTATCCTGAAAAGAATGGTCCTAAACCAAATAATGGTCCTAAGCAATTTCAGCCTCAAAATGAAAAATCATTTCAACAAAATGATAAGACAAATAAAAATAAAGGGAAGAAAACTGATAGACATTGCAACTTTTGTAATCAAGATGGCCACTTAGAATCCAAATGCTTTAAGAAGATGGAAGCCTTGGAAGCAGCAATAAAGGAGCATAACATCCATTTGGAGCACTCTTCAACTTCAACTTCATCTTAAGGAATGGCACTTTCTGCATGTGGTTGTCAAGCATCTCGATCTGGCTATGCACTAAATGTATCTTCTTCTTCTCATTCTCATGAGTGGCTCATTGATTCTGGAGCTTCTTATCACATGGCCAAAAACAAAGCCATGTTTTCTTCTTTAAATGATTGTAACACCAAAAATATATATGTTGGTGATGATAGATCTCTTAGTGTTGTAGGGATTGGAACTGTTCATATAGACAATGGTCAGTTTAATGATGTATTATGTGTTCCAACCTTATCCTGCAACCTTATATCTGTATATCAGATAACTCATTCAGGTGAAGGTAAAATCGTTAAATTTTCACCCCACGATGTTGTAATTAAGGACCTAAGAGATCCTAAACAGATTTTAGCTACTGGCATTGTTGATGATTCTACAAGGTTGTACAAGTTTCACAACTTTGGGTCATCAAATCTTCCCTCAGTATTTGTTGCTCATAATGATGAAGTGAGCAAACTTTGGCATGAGCGATTTGGTCACTTAAGCTATCGCTCTCTTCAGAATCTATGTAAAGAAAATATGGTGACAAGTCTTCCAATGGTACAGTTTTGAAAAACGTTCCTCGGGACAGTTTTGAAAAACGTGCCTCTTGGCACGCCTCAGCCCCTTTACAGCTTGTGCATAGTGATTTATGTGGTCCACTTCCAGTTGCTTCATTCTCTGGCTACAAGTATTTCTTAACTTTCATTGATGATTTCTCGAGACGCACTTGGGTATACTTCTTAAAACTCAAGAGTGAAGTATTTAACATGTTCTTGGACTTTAAGGCCTTTGTTGAAAAACAATCTGGACATCAAAATTCTTAAGCTAAGATTTGATAATGGCGGAGAATATGTTAAAAACACATTCATCAACTTTTGCACTGAGAATGGAATTCAAATGCAACATACTGGTCCATATACTCCACAACAAAATGGTGTAGCTGAAAGGAAGAATCGCACCTTAAAGGAAATGGCTAATTGTATGCTTCAATCTAAAGGACTTAGTCTTAATTATTGGGCAGAAGCAATTAACTGTGCAAATTACATAATAAATCGCACTCCTACTAAGGTTTTAAATAATATCACTCCAGAAGAAGCATGGAGCTCAATTAAACCAAATGTGAGTCAATTTCGTGTTTTTGGAAGTGAAGCATGGGCCCATATTCCAGATGAGAAACATAAAGCTTTAGAACCTAAGAGTGAAAAATGTATTTTTGTTGGATATTCTGAAGATGTCAAAGGATATAGACTTATTCCACTTAAGTCCAAAAATGTTATCATTAGAAGAGATGTAAAGTTTTCTGAAAATATATCGGCCTGCGAGCCTAGTTCGGTGGATGTGCCACCTCTCCTTATCTCTTCTACTTTTGAAAATATTTCTTCTTCAGATGATGAAAGCGAGGATGAAAATCCTCCCCCACCTTCTCAAGATCCTCCTTCAGCTCCTCAGCTTCCAAAATGCGTCCGTGCTACTTGGGATGCAGGAGGTGATCTTGCCGATGATCCTACAGATCAGTGACGTACACGTTCTCAGTTCGAGAGAGCCTCTTCTTTACCGGCTCAAGCTTCAGTGAATTATGATCCTGACACCTTTGCAGAAGCTTCAGGCCATCCAGATTGGGAAGCAGCTATGAATGAAGAATATCATTCATTATTGGAAAATGATACATGGGATCTTGTTCCTCTACCAAAGGGACGAAAACTTGTTAGATGCAAATGGGTTTACAGAACCAAGTATGGACCAGATGGGAAAGTTGATAAACATAAAGTTCGTCTTGTTGATAAGGGTTTTTCACAAGTTTAAGGCATTGACTATACTGAAACCTTCTCCCCTGTTGCCAAAATGAACTCTATCCGCCTTATTCTTTCCCTCGCTGCCTCTTTCAAATGGGAAGTCCATCAGATGGATGTTAATTCCGACTTCTTGCATGGGGACTTGCATGCAGAAATCTATATGGAACAACCTATTGGCTTTATACAAACAGACTCCAGCCTTGTATGTGAGCTTAAGAAATCCCTTTATGGTCTCAAGCAAGCTCCTCGAGCTTGGTATGCAAAAATGGATAACTTTCTTTTAGAAAATGGCTTTTCTAGGTGTCATTCTGACAATACTGTCTACACCAAGAAAGTGGGCAAGTCTCTTATCATTCTTGTTCTTTTTGTTGATGATTATCCTGACTGGTAGTGATCCCAACCTTATAAACCATGTGAATACTAGCCTTAAAAGGAAGTTTGAAATGACAGACTTAGGACACTTACATTATTTTCTTGGTCTTCAAGTCTTGTAATCCAAAGAAGGTATTTACCTTTCCCAGTCCAAGTATGCTTGTGATATTCTACACCATTTTCACATGGAAGACTGTAAGCCAGCCCCTTCTCCCTTTCAGTCTGGAGTCAAAATTTCAGTCACTTGTACTTCTCCTGAAGTTTATGCTACCTTATATCGTCAACTTGTAGGAAAACTTTTGTATCTAACCCATACTCGTCTTGACCTTTCCTTTGTTGTTGGCCTTGTTGCTCGGTTTATTCAAAACCCATGTGAAAGTCATTGGAAAGCAGCTAAAAGAATACTTCGTTATGTTCGAGGTACAGTTCAGTTTGGGATTCATTACAGTGCCGAAGCAGCTCCTCTATTGGTTGGTTTCACTGATTCCGATTGGGCTGGTGACCCTGATGATCGGAAGTCTACTACAGGTTATGTGTTCACTCTTGGTTTAGGACCTATTACATGGGCTTGCAAGAAACAAGGTGCCATTTCTCTTTATTCAGCAGAAGCAGAGTACTGTGGTGCCATAGAAGCTAGTAAGGAAGCCTTGTGGCTTTGTCAGATCCTGTCAGAGTTTAGCTTTCAGCAGCAGCATCCGACTACACTTTGGTGTGATAATCAAAGTGCCATTCAGCTATGCAAAGATCCAGTCCAACATCAGCGCAGCAAACACATTGAACTACACATGCACTTCATCAGAAATCTCATTCATGACCATGTTCTTGAAGTGCAATATTGTTCAACAAATGATCAAGTTGCAGACATCTTCACAAAGGCTCTCACAGAGGCGAAGTTCACTAAACTTCGATTTATGGCTGGAGTTCAGGAAGTTGTCACTAAGGGGGGATAGGCTCTAGTGCCTCCTTCCTTCTCCTATTGTTTCATATTTGTAAATCCTTCAATCCTATCCCAAGTTGTTCTTAAGGGGGGATGTTAGGATATT
The DNA here is from genome assembly GCA_031772625.1 of Pinus tabuliformis. Classification (NCBI taxonomy): domain Eukaryota; kingdom Viridiplantae; phylum Streptophyta; class Pinopsida; order Pinales; family Pinaceae; genus Pinus; species Pinus tabuliformis. The sequence goes on along the minus strand of CM062804.1, from coordinate 45,738,585 downwards.
CCGACACATAGGAAATAGTTAAGTACAACTTGGTCTAGTATATAGTTAGGTATAGAGTTAGGTAAAGTGTGTTTCTTTACTATGTACATTTTGTAACTTACAATCCGACGGTCACGATATGTAGTGATCCGACGGTTCATTCTCTCCTCGGTATTACCGACACTTGATCCGTGGCTTAACACTCGATTGGTCCATGATCTCTATTTAAGGAGCATGGAGGGTCATTTGTAGGGTAATCCATTTATGAGAGAAGCATATGTAATTTTCATTCTTTTATTAATAAATTGCCTGAAGTGGCCGCGTTGGCTCAAGCCATGGACTGTTTCCCTCTTTGATGGTTTTAACCACGTCAAAATACTGGTGTATTGATCTGTGATCTGTTTGTGAGCGGTGTCCTTTGGTGTTCTGTCTGAGGAACTTACCCTGTAAATTCCTACACTTAATACCTAATGAGACTATAACACTAAGACAGAAGACTTATTTAATGAAATAAACTAAAAATGAGACTGAGCCTGAACCATTGACTGAATCACACATGAAAAGAGTTCAGCAGATATGTTTCATAAGGGAAAAAATGGAATGTACCCTACCATTAGTTGATCCATGACCTAATGGAATGAAACTCATTGAGAATGGGACTCCTAATATGAATGCAAATGAGTGAACTTTGATTACTGATGGTGGTGTGAAGGCACTAACACTAACACATACCACGATCGCTCATCAAAATATTTGGACACCTAAATCACGTCAGTACATACTCAAGGAGGAACTTTGCAGCAATCGTGCCTGTGAAATCCTCATAGGTTGTGCCTCCACCCATCGAGTCAAATACTATGTCACAATGATAATGTACCTCGCTCCTATCTTCTTTCCTTGGGGTTGAATAGGTCCCACAAAATCTATCGCCCATTTCTCAAAGGGTTGAAACATCATATGTGGATTCAAATACAGCACATCCCTCCGTGATGGCTTGCCAGTCCTTTGACACACATCACACGCTTTGCAATACGCTTGTGAGTCCTGATGGAGGGTTGGCCATCACAACCCTGCACGTAGAATCTTTTGCGCAGTCGCTCTCCCTGCATATTTCCTCCTATAGTGCCCCCATGGGCATCCATGAGGAATCTGCTCCTTTCAAACTTCAATACATATCGTCGCATTATTTCATTAGACCCCATTTTGTACAAATGCCCAAAAATGTCAGAGAGGTCTGTCGTGTGCACCAATAACTCCTTCTTCTATGGGACGGTGTATCCTTTCGGGGCAGTTCCTATCGTTAAGAAGTGTATGATATCTTCAAAATGACCATCTGCAATGCACACTGCAAATAGTTTCACGTCAGGTAATCCGTCCTCCAAATTAGTGGGCTCTTCCCCTATTTCGATGTGTGACAAATGGTCTGGTCCCACGTTCAGCCATCCACGCTTTACAATAACTTCAAAATCATACTCCTGGAACAATAACAACCACATGCAATTTCTCCCTCCCAACACAGGCTTATTGACTAGGTATTTAAATGCGGAATGATCTGTATACATCTTAAAATGGCCACCAAGCAAGTAGTGTATAAACTTTTGGAGCACGTATACCATGGCTAACCCTTCACGCTCGGTGGTGGAATAGTTCTTCTCCGCCTTGGATAACCTTCTGCTTGTGAATGCTATAGGATGGTCCAAGTCTCCTCTGCCAGCCTGTGTCAATACTGCTCCCAGCGCTATACATGACGCATCGACATGTACATGAAACTCCTTCTTCTAATCCAAGAAGACTAGAATTTGCGTGGTGACCATCTTTTCTTTCAATACATCCAAGATCTTCTTACAGTCCTCATTCCAGCAGAATGTAACATCCTTTTTCAACAACTTTTCCATAGGCGCGGTGATCTAGGCATAGCCTTTGATAAACTTTTTGTAATATTCTCTATGTCCTAGGGTAGCGAGCAACTGTTTGACACTCCTCGGTGCTTCCAAGTTAAGTTTCACCATGATCTTCGCGGGATCTACCATCAATCCCTATCTACAAACCACATGACCCAACAGAGTCCCAAAAGGAACACAAAACAGGAATTTCTTCAGATTGAGCGTGATCTGGTATCTTCGGCAAGTGTTTAGCATTAGGCATAAACTGGCAACATGGCGTTTCACCAGCCAAAACATAGTCCATTCATCAAAGTACACTTCTAAGAACTTATGAATAAATTCCTTGAATGCCACAACGACTACGCGTGAAAAAATCGTAGGCACATTCTTCAATCCAAAAGGCATTATAGTGTACTGAAAACACCCCCACTCAGTCGCGAAGGTTTTCTTTCTCCTATCCTCCAGCGCGATTTTGATATGATGGTACCCAGAGAACCCATCAGTGAAGGAATAAGCTTCCTGGCCACCTACATTATCCAACACTTCATCAGTGAACAGAGTCAGGAAAGGATCATGTACACAAGCATCATTCAACTTCCTGAGATATATGCATATCCTTATTTCATCCTTCTGCTTCTTCTCTTGTACCACCATTTGGCTTACCCAATCAAATTCTTCAACGTGATCTTCATAACACCTAGGTCCCCTATTATCCCTTTTAGATCCGTAAACTTGGTAGGGAATAAATCCTGGTATTCACGGAGAAATTCAGCGACCTTATCCACCATCGTGTCATCCCAGTGATCTTCAATATTTGCGAATTTGGGTTCTTCCTCCGTACCAATATTTACCTGTTTCGTTTTCAGTGGCGTTGTTATATCAAGATTCTCATTCTAAGGTCCTTCAACATCATGATGACCTTCTGTTTCAGGGATGCTAATATTTCACAGATCCTCATATTCTTCTTCAGCAGTTACGTTACAGCATTCCAGTGCATGACTTAGCTAAGTAGTCCAATCGGGTTGAATCAAGTCCAAAGGATCCTGCGGTATCCTAAAGATTGTTTCTTTCACTTCTTGTAGTGCCTCATCAATACAGTAAAACTCGTCTTCAAAGTTGAATGTCATTATAAATCGCTTGAGCAGAATATCCCATTCACGTGTACCATGGCGGAGCTCTGTTTCTAAGTACTAGTTCATCAGGATGACATCGAGGTTGTGAAAAAACAAGTGCACCCATTCAGGTTAGGGCTTCTCTCCATAAGCCTAAGCCCATTTGGCCAAGTGCGCACGTAGATCATCCTACCCATAATATTAGTATGTCATTCAGACCTTCAGCTTCCCAAAACGTGTTCTCATCATCCTCCTACATTCACACCAATCATCAAAACTACCCTTGTACGTACCCACCACCTTGTGAGCATAGCGCGCAGTGCCCAGTCCAAGGCCTGGAAGTGTTGTTTCTCTGGTACCTCCCTCTCGAACGCATCCACAAAGATATCTACAACACTCAAGCCATCATAAGTGGGCAAATTTCTTATCTCTGACAACACACAGTGTAGTGACTGCATCATCATGTTACAGCTCAGTGTGGTTACTTCATGTAACCGATTCTGCCAGTGCTTTAATTCTTCATCAGAGTCTGAAGTGCAGGAACTCTCGTGATCCCATGTAATGCGTCCATCCGCTATTGGATTCACCCAATCTTGGAATTGCATTGTTATCTTATAGATACAACCTACATCGTCATTGCTCTCATAATCACGGACTGGTTTAGTATAGTTCGATCCCTCAGCAGGATCTAGGGGTACTATTACATGGAGCAATTTATTCTCAAAGATCATCTTTCGCTTCTACCCCGTTCATATCAGTAACCCAATCAATTCCAAGAAGCGCAGGATAGGGGTTGCTATCATCCACAATTTATATTACTTCAAAGTTAGCCAGCGCGCTCGCGCCTTCAATATCTATAGTCACCCCTTGTAGCCACCCCATGGGGATGATCTTCTACTAATTTTCCATCCTTAAGTGAATCGGAGACCACTGCAATGCGGGTCTTCCCATTTGTTCCCAAGTCTTCTTCGGTAGGACGTTCACATCTGACCCTAAGTCCAAAATAACTTGATCCAATTCATACTCTCCTGTTTGCATGGTCAGCCTCATCTCTCATCATATCCTTGTTTTATGATTACCGATCTTTCGTACCACGAGCAATTCGCCCAGAGTGTTTCCATTGAATCTATTTATAAGCTCCTATAATCCATTCGCAACCTTGCTATTGCGTAGCAACTTCATTCAGGTCTCTAGAAAGGTTGTAAGCATAGAAGGGTACATTTCCTTATCAAGATAATCCTTGCTCCCTGAGGTGGAGGCCTCAACGAAGCTCTTCTTTGCTTCCATGAATATTTCATGTGCGCACTCCAAATCAAATTCTGCCTCCTTCGTCGGAGCTTTGCGAACCCATGCGTTTTCGTCGAGTTGTTTCCCCTTATCATCCCCTTTTGCAATTCCATTTTGAGGTACTATATTCACATTTCGATCCTCTTCACAAGGCTCAGACCTCATCATTTGCAGGTTCTGAGTTGGCTGAGGTGGTAGCGCCCCTTTGTCATGTATCCTTGCTATCAGCGTAGGACAGTCTTCTGTCTCATGATTAAATAGAGTGTAATATTTACATGAAGGACGTGTTGGGTTAGTGAAATCATGGGCATAGTGACCTGGTCCTCCGCAATTGTAGAAAATCAGTTGTCCCCAACATCTGCCAGGTCCTCCTTCGCCTCGGCCTCGTCCACGCACCTGAAATCCCATTCGCGCCATCCCCGCGCTCTGGTCAGGGGGCCACATCTCTGCCTGAACCCTATAGGTGGGTTTTTTATCCATCATCAACTCATAACTTCTGCATTTGTGCTCGTCATTCCCTACCGACCTACAAAAGTTGTACAACAGTTGTTGTGGTGTTTGTACAAACTTTTGCAGCAAATGACAGTTATCTGTTATATGTTTTCCTGCTACCTAACAAATAGCGCACCACAATGCAAGCCCCACGCTTGGTCCTACTTGAGCTTCCAGACTCAAAAGCATCAATCCTTCCCTTGTAATATAGTTCACAAAGATTGGGCAATGCTCTTTGTCACGCCTCTGACCCTTTCACTTTAGGCACCATACTTCTTCATGCACCTCTGGTCGAATTGTTGTGTCCTACTTCAAGCTTTGCATTTCAATGCAAATATTTTGCAACTGTGCATGCATCTGTTGAACCCCCGGATTCGGATCCTACATCAGTGTTTCATGCAATCTCATGGAAATCTCCAAGGCCTCTGCCTGAGTTGTTATCTTTTGTTGTGACAACGCAACCCTTAGGTGTGGCAGGTACGAAGCCATGAACCACTCATGGTATTATCCATCTGTTAAGTTCATATTAGCTTTGTGGATTTTACACTTCAAACTCTTATCTAATTCCCACAGTGTCTCGCATGGTTTCTTCGTGATTTCCTTGAACCCCACAATCGACTGCGCCTCAGATTTAGGCATACTGAATTCTTTACTCAGCGCAGTCTGGACGTCTGCCACTCCAGCGTTTGGGTTATCATTGGATTACTTGATGTACCAGGTTAGCGCGTGATCCTACAGAGAACTAACCGGTGTCACCTTCTTCATGTTATCATCTATAACGCCCTGAGCTTCCCATACAGCTTTCATGACGAACCAGAACTGGTCCGGGTCCTCATTTCCCAAACCCTTAAACAAAGGCAACTTTACTACATGTGCTATACTGAACTTCGGTGGAGGCGGTGGTGGTATGGGTGAAGTCGCAGGTGATGGTGGTCAGGTTGGAGGTGGTGTGGGTGGAGGTGGAAGTCGTGGGAATCCTTGTCTTATTAACTGAATTGCACTTCGCGGAGAATCTTGCACTACTCTCTCTTCGTCACCTCGTGGAGGTGAAATTAATGGACTATATTCAATAACCTTTCTCCCTTCGTTCCTATAAGTCTTTCCGCTTCGCATAGCTCCATACATCAAGGTAGTTGCATAACCTGATTTTCGCACAATAAGATCTTAATCCAGGTATTCAAAGACTTCAAGTACATACCTTGCGGTCTTTTGAAAAAGCGTCGCTTTGCCTCGTTGTAGCTGACTGAGTTATCGACCGTGAATTCAGTCACAAATCCTCCTATGATGCAATTGAGCCAATGATCAACAATGTGAGCGATATTATCCTCAGAGGCTTCCAATCTCTGCACTAACTCCAGGGTCCAAACAATAGTACCGTCAAGTCTCCACCTTCCTTGACTATCTGCTAACTTCACGATCCACTCGTATAGCTCAATCGAAAAGGAACAAAAAAAGATCTCGTGGATTTTTGTATATAGGTACTTATCCAGCCACTATTCCTTTGTCAGTCACGGATGATTTTTCTCCTGCGCCACGAATTCATGGATCTTCCTATCCAACCAGTCTTCGATCTCTTTCTTAGTTGGATTCCAGTGATACTACATCACACATCTCTTATGCAGATTCCAGTCCCAGCAACGGAACTGTTTTTTGGCTTGGTGGGGCCTAATCTAGGTTCAGCGTTAGTTAGCCAAACAAATCCCTACACTACTGGCCCTTTTGGCATCAGCTCGCAGAGCGCGGACCGAAGCCTCACCCGAAGCAGTATGGGGGGATACTGGAACCAAGTTTCCACACCCTAAGATTAGTCATGATGTCGTTTTATTCCTTATATTCTTGTTTTCATGCAGGTCACTTAAGTTCTAGGGCTTTGTCATACTAGCCCTTTATTCACCCTTCAGTACCTCTGCGAAGGGGTACAATTGACCTTCACACAGCCCTAACCTACAGTTCAGGGACTTTCGCACTACTAGGGTAGCGCATTGTGTAGAGTCCCAAACTAGCTTAAGTATCCTACTTATCTTATTACACAATCACAGTTAGCACTGTGTAAATAGCTATCCTTACTTTCATTCAATTATCCAGCATAATTACATACATTCGCACATCATATAAGAAATATAAATGAAATTCATACACAATATGACAAGGTGCATTAACAGGAAACAAAGACGCAGAATTTGTAAAATGCTTCTCTTTATTGATATCTTCAGATGATTATACACTCTATCCGTCCACGCTCTTAGTTGTGGACTTCTACTCTAGGCCTCTGCGCACACAACTTGAGATCCTCTACCTATGCTACGACCAAAAACTTAGAATTTTCTCTTTATCCTTAGGACTTCATACTTCTTAGAACTTATTCATGACTTCTCCAACTACTTAGAGCTTACTTACTTAGTTCTTTCTATACAATCCCATGGTCCGCGGACCATGGGTAGATCTTTACAGCTGACTTTATTTTACAAAATTAAGGGCGGAAAACCCTTTATGACTCATGACACCTTCATGCTCCGCGACCACAAAATGCGAAGAATTTAAAACTTTATTAAAAAATTCAACCGAAGACATGGGCTTTTAGCCCCAAAATTATCCTTGGGGGATATCATTCCCAACAATTGCATAAAACATAACTCCCTCCTCCGTTGTGTAGGTTTTAACCCCGTAGAGAAATTACCTACATACGATTCTAAAACACAGAAAATAAACAATGCAAGACCATAACACATAAAACACATATACACAGAGATTTTCCCCTGGATCCCAAAACCGGGACTACCAGCTTGATTTTTCATTATGTTCCTTTAAATGTTATAATACATATTTATACATGCCGAAGCATCCAATACCATGGACCAAAAACCATCGCGTCCAATACCATGGACCAAAAACCATCACGTCCAAAAACATGTGCGAAAATCATGCACAAAACCATAGGTGGGTTCGCCCAACCTAACATAGGGTCCAAAACCAAAATTTTCCGGGGTGATGCCCTAAACCCCATAAAGTGGGGTAATGGGTACACCTCAAACCCCTTGTGACCCCCCCTCTAACCCCTCGGTTAACTACATGGGCTAGTCGTGGAAAGAATATAACACAACCCAACATTCTCCCACTTGTTGTTTTCTTTCGACAAGGGGCCACAAAAGAGCTTAGTCATTTTTCCAACCCTGAAACGCCCATTGTCTCTCTACACCAAGAGGACATGTTAGAGCTCATAGATTTTGTCAATGCATCTGAAGTATTCTTCAAAGTGTCCACCTTTACCAGAAACACCTTTTTGTCTTCTGTCATACCCCTCACAAAGTGATACTGAACATCAATGTGCTTTGTATTTGAATGATATGCGGGGTTCTTTGCCAAGAAAATTGCACTTTGGCAGTCACAGTCTATCCTTATAGCTCCCTATACTAACCCCATACTTGAACATAATCTTTGCAACCAAACTACTTTTTTTCTTGCATGGGTGGATGCCATGTATTTTGCCTCTGTAGTTAATAGTGCCACTACAGATTGTTTCTTACTAATCCAACTGACTGCACCTCCAAATAGGTTAAACACATACCCACTTGTAGATCTTCTTTTATCCAGATCTCCAGCCCAGTCTGCATCAACAAAGCCACAAATATCCAATATTATGTCCAATCCTGATCTTCCTTGGTAGCACAAACCATAATCACTAGTGCCACGCAAATACCTGAAAACCCGCTTCACTGTTGTCCAATGATCCTTCCCTGGTTTTGACATAAACCTGCTCAATACTCCCACTGCATGTGTAATGTCTACTCTAGTATAGACCATTTCATACATCAGACTACCGACTACACTTGCATATGGAACACGGGACATGTCCTCTTCCTCTTCTTGCGTCTTGGGACACTGTTCAGCAGATAACCTCACACCTACAAGAATAGGAACCTTCACCGGTTTACTATCCTGCATATTAAACCTCTACAGTATTGTCTAGACATACTTCCTCTGGTTTAACCAGAGTTCCCTCTTTGCCCTATCTCTTTTAATTTCCATGCCCAAAATATAGTTTGCAGCACCAATATCTTTCATGTCGAATTTGGAGGACAATTGGGTCTTCAAATCCTGGCTAATTTCTTTGTCATTTCCAACCAGCAACATATCATCCACATACAAGACCAGATAAATAACACAGTCACCAATTAATTTAAAATACACATAGTGATCTGCTTTCCTTCTAGTGAAGCCAAGTCCCCGTATAAATGTATCAAATTTCTGATACCACATCCTTGGTGACTATTTCAACCCATACAAAGACTTCTTTAACTTGCATACCAGTTCTTTCTTACCCTTCACCGCAAAGCCTTCAGGTTGATTCATGTATATTTCCTCTTCCAGATCCCCGTGAAGAAATGTTGTCTTCACATCCATCTGTTCTACCTCAAAATCAAAAGCAGCAGCAACAGATAAAAGTAATCTAATAGAAGTTACCTTGGCAACTAGAGAAAAAATATCACCAAAATCAATTCCCAGCACCTAGGAATAACCTTTTGCCACAAACTGAGCTTTGTATTTCTCCACTTTTCCTTTTGCATTTTTCTTCTTCTTGAACACCCATTTGTTGCCAATGGGTTTCCTTCTAGCTGGAAACTCCACTAGATCCCAGGCCTCATTTTTGTGCAAAGATGCCATTTCATCAACCATGGCCTCCTTCCAAAGTTTGCCATCCTCTGAATCTACAGCTTCCTTCAAAATTCTAGGATCATCATCAGTAACAGACAAAGAAAAATTTGAACAGAAAGCAGATGGGGTATACCTTTCAGGCTGCCTTCTTTCTCGAACTGATCTTCTCACAACCGGAGTTTGTGGCTCTTCATCTTCTGATTCCTCCTCTGTTGTAGAGTCTAATTCTTCCTCCTTTAGCTCAAACTCTATCTTCTCAGGTTCCATTGGTTGGACTTCATGTTTAATAACATCCTTCACCTCTCTGAACACCACATCTCGGTTGCACATAGCCTTCCTTATTACTGGGTTCCAAATCTTATAACCCTTTAAACCATCCTTATACCCAATAAAGATGCACTTTTCAGATTTACTATCCAACATGGTTCGTTTCTCCTTTGGAACATGTACATATGCATCACATCCAAATACCCTCAGATGTGAAAGAGAGGGTTTCTTACCAGTCCATACCTCTTGTGGAGTCTTATCCTCCAACGCTGATGAAGGTGATATATTGACTAGGTAACATGCTGTATCCACCGCCTCTGCGGAATTCATGTCCTAACCCAGCACCACTGAGCATGCTTCTTGCCGTTTCCATCAACGTCTTATTCATTATTTCTGCAACTCCATTTTGCTGAGGTGTATATGAAGTAGTCTTCTATCGTGCTATACCACACTTCTTACATAATTCTTCAAATTCCTTACTGCAAAACTCTCCGTCGTTATCTGTACTCAGCACCTTTATCTTCTTCTCTGTCTGGTTTTCCACCAGAGCCTTAAATTCTTTAAACATGTCAAAGACTTCAGATTTATTCTTAAGGAAATATATCCATGTATTCCTTGAGAAGTCATCTATAAATGATACATAGTACACAGACTTACCCAGTGATGGAACCTTCACAGGTTCAAACACATCATTGTGCACAAGCTCTAATATTTGTTTCGCCCTCTTACCACCAAAGAGGAAACTCACCCGATTTTTCTTCCCATATACACAATTTTCACAAAAATCAAAATCCAGAGAGATATTACTCATACCTTCTACCATACCTTTACCATGAAGTATTCGAAATCCCTTCTCTCCAATATGTCCAAGCCTTTAATGCCACAACATGGTCTTCTCTCCAGAGACCACTAGATTTTATGCTCCACTTTCAGGAACCACAGAACTGTTGCACCCATCAACAATAGTGCTACCTTGCAGCTTGTACAGAGTTCCAGTCCGAACTCCCCGCATCAATAACAATGCTCCCCGAACCAGCTTGCAGGTATCCTTCTCAAAAACTGTTTTTACACCTGCATCATCCAGCTTTCTTAAAGAAATCAGATTTCTGGCCAATGCAGGAATATGCAGAACACCCGGAAGTGTTCTAACCCTTCCACCTTGAAACTTCAACTTTACTTTTCCGTGACCTATGATTCTAGCCTTCCTATCATCCCCTAAGAAGACATCACCACCATCGTATTTCTCATACTCGCAGAACCACTCTCTATGGGGAGTGAAGTGAAAGGATGCACCTGAGTCAATCAACCATGCCTCATGATCTACATGTGTACTTGAAGAAGCCAAGTACACATCCCCACCTTCATCTCAGGTGGTTTTCTCCTCTATAGAAGGAGCATCATCAGATCCCTTTCCTTTATTAGGAGCTTTAGATTTACAGTCCCTTTTGAAGTGCCCTTCCTTTCCGCATTTCCAACACACCACCTTTACAAGTTTTCCTAGAGATTTAGATCTCCCTCTAGATTTAGATCTCCCACTCGATGACTTATTTTTTTTTCTATTCTGGGACCATCCTCGTACAGACAAGGCATCACCATTCTGGCTGTCCATATTTTTCCATCTCATCTCCTCTGTCAGCAAGGCTGAGACTATTTCATCAAACTGCAAGGTAGTTGCATTGCTACCTATTGCAATAACAAGACTATCCCATGAATCTGGTAGAGAACACAACAAACTGATGCACTTATCTTCATCTGAAATTTTAATATCAACAGATTCTAACTGACTTACCACAGTATTAAACGCGTTCAGATGCTCTGTCACCGATTCTCCATCTTTCATCCTCATGTTATACAGCTTTTTCCTCAAGAACAATTTATTCACCAAAGACTTAGATTGGTACAAAGTCCCTAACTTGTCCCACAAAGCCTTTGCTGTAGCTTCCCCTGATACGTTCAGCAATACTGAATCCGAGACACACAATCGTATTGTGCTCTTTGCCTTCCAATCCAACTTCTTCCATTCTTCATCGGACACTCCTGTTGGTTTAGTACCCGGATCTACCACGGTCCACTGATCTTTATCCACCAACAGATCCTCCATCTTGAGTTTCCACAAGTCAAAACTCTGACAATTAAATTTCTCGATCTCTATCTTTCCACTGCTCACCATCTTCTTTCACCAACAAAACCAATCTCGCAAATCTCCCATTGAACAAGGTCTACCACAGGCCTGAGTGAAACCCCTCAGCAACAAACGCGTCCCTTTGAAGCCAAAATAGCTCTAATACCAAATGTAGGTTTTAACCCTGTAGAGAAATTACCTGCATACGAATTCTAAAACACAGAAAATAAACAATGCAAGAGCATAACACATAAAACACATATACACAGAGATTTTCCCCTGGATCCTAAAACTGGGACTACTAGCTTGATTTTTCATTATGTTCCTTTCAATGTTATAATACATATTTATCCATGCCGAAGCATCCAATGCCATGGACAAAAAACCATCGCGTCCAATACCATGGACCGAAAACCATCGAGTCCAAAAACATGTGCGAAAATCATGCACAAAACCATAGGTGGTCAGCCCAACCTAACATAGGGTCCAAAACCAAAATTTTCCAGGGCGCTACCCCGGACCCCATAAAGTGGGGTTACGGGTATGCCTCAAACCCCCTGTGATGCCCCCTCTAACCCCTTGGTTAACTACATGGGCTAGTCGTGGAAAGAATATAACACAACCCAACACGTTGAACTCCCTTCCGACTTGTGATTGCGATGGAACCAAAAGTTTATGTATTATGGTTTTGAAAAATTTCAGGTCTGACATATTGGAAAATCACCATAAAATCAGTGTTAAAGCCCCTTTTCTCTTTCCGATGGTGATAAGTGAGTCCTAGTTCCGGATGGGATATTTTATGTATCACGCTTTACTGAAGTTTCGCGTCTGAACAATCGACAAGCACTATGAAATATGGTAAAAAGGCCCTCTCCTGTATTGTGATTGTGATACAAATAGGCCTAGATCAACTGCCTAGATTGGATCAGCCCGGAGGAATGGTCCAAATCAACGAACATTAAATATATTTCACTTCCGCCTGGTGGGAAGGCTAGGGTATTTTTCGGCGTATATCCTACAACATGGTCATCAAACAGAATACAGAATAAATGAAGGTATGGTATAGGGACTCAGGAATATAAATGTCTTAGCATGCGGCTTCATTCAGATACATAGCAAAGGACTTCCAGGACATTCTCCACTTCTAGTCTATAATAGGCAACTCACAGTCGATCCGCTCCCTGCTCTGGAGAACGAGCGATTCAAGTAGTTAAGGCAAAAGTGACAGAAACCTGCCAAGCAGAAGGAGGGATATGTTGTGGTAGAGATGTGGCCTAATTAGGGGCCTTCACAGGAACCACCTGGATGATATTTTTCTCCATCATCATTCAGTTTCCTCTTTTCTACTTTTCTATAATTTATTTTATTCTGTAATTTCTATATTTCCAAGAACGGAATCAAATCTGAGGAAATCAGTTTGGGTAGTAGAGCTATCGTAGGCCTAGGCAGCTAGTCAATAAGACAGCTAGCTCTTAGCTGAGATATTTTGTAAATGTGGATTCAAAGGCCCCCTTCTCTGTATAAATAAGGGGGAGAAACACTTAATATAGGTTCCATAATTTTTCACCCACAAATGTCAAAATTCTGAGATTCCACTTTTAGTTCTATTTTCCTGTTCATGAGGGACTAGAGTGATGCACATGCCGAATGTAATGGACTGGTCATTTGGACCCTTCAAGTGATTAATCAAACCATGTTGGTGATTCCAAGCAAATCAATTTACAGTATGTGCCCTCTTTGTAAATTGCATTTAATATGTTTTTTTCCTTCTCTAAAATAGTGTAATAAAATTGTCGGTTTCTCCCTGATTCATGGATTTATCTAGACTGCTAAATAAGCGAACAGTTCCTGTGTTTAAGACAGAGTTATTTCTATTAGTCTGTAACCTGTCATACCTATGTACAAGACAAATTTACTTATATTATTCAATTAACCTGCAGTCCCTGTGCGACCCCAAATTTACTCATTATGTTTGGCGATAAAGGTAGCCATGATCGATCTAGCATGAAACCTTCATTAGCGCTCTACTGTTTCCACCATTCCACCTTCCTCCTCTTCCATATTTCTGCTAGAAATTGTGCCTTAAGATTTTGTTTGTTTACAACCCTATGCATCAAATTCCCTCCTTTCTTTCCTCCTCTTCACTTTACTACAACGCCAATATTAAGCTACATGTTGTTGTGTGTCGGACACCAAAACAAGGAATTTCTTTTTGAGGTTGGCCTAATTTACCCCCTACTTATTCGGATTCATGTATTGGCCTGGTTTTACCTTAATGAAGGCCTATTGAATCAAGCCCCTATTTATTCTCTTTTCAAACTACGTGACAATTGGAGTGTTATCGAAACCCCTTTCTCATAATCTTCCAAAGCACTCCTATATTTAAGATGTCCTAGGCACTGGTCTACAATCACTCGAGAGACTATCTCTAGGAAGCTTTCTATGTCTCTCGAAGTACTTGTGCTACGGGTACCAGAAAAAGTGACAAGATAACCCTTGCTTGATCAAAGGATGAAATCATCCTAGACTCCCTGCCTGCTTGACATTTAACGAAGGGTGGAGGGGTTCTAGACTTTGTTTCTTATGCAACTAAACACACTTTCACCTTCACGAGCATGCCAACAAAATCTTGTCTGCTTGTCAGATCAAATGGTAATGACATTACGTTGGGCCACCCCAGCATCTCTGAAGTTTAACAAGGGGAGGGGGGTTCAGATTTTGGCACATGTGGAAGTGATGATCTGCTAGAACACTACCTTGAACCACAAACCTTCAAACTTAATTTTCTAGGTGTTCCTTGGGAGTTAGACCAAGTTCGATATACCAATGGAAAGGTATTACCATATAACATTCATTCTTATTTGGACTAAGTATAAGAAAATAAATTCCTTTAAAGATATGTTATCCACATTGTAATAGTATCTCATTTTGTTGAACTTTGAAATCAATGGCATTGCAGTTAACATCTATGAAAACATATATGCAACGTTTATTTGATCTAAATTTAATTTCCATTTGAGTTAGGAAGTGCATGGTTCCTACTAATTGGGTGATAAGCACTATCCAAAACAATCCTTTTGAAGGAAACTCGTCTAGATTTTCTTAAACTATAAAATGATGTTTGTTAGGTTGTGACTTGATAAGACTCAACAAATATTTGCAGACTCAACGCGGAGAACATGGGTCGAACTCTTGAATCTGAGACCAAGACTCCCAACTCTAGTGAGTCTCAGTGAAGTTTGGCAAGTGGGGAGTTTTCCAGAAGAGTATATAGGAGTCACTTGTCCCAACGCGAAGTGTCTAAAAAGAGTCTTACAGTGCTTCAGTAAGAAAATAGCAGCTATGGGATGAACCATAACTCCCTGCTAAAATTTTATCAGAATTACATTGGTAGAGTTCCAAAAAGTTACTAAATGTGATGGCAATAGGAAGTAACTAAAACGTTATACATCCTAGGAGAAAAATACTTTTCTTGGTTTAACATGTAAAAATATTTATTTACCGTTTATTTTAATACGGTGTAGATTTAAATATATGTGGAAATGGGCTTCAATAAAAAGTTTAATGTATAGATAAATATAATAAGTGAAAAAAAAATATCGGTCTCAAAAGTTGGATTATGAAATTGTATTGTTTATGCATAGTTGGTTTTAAAATAAGACATATGGTAGCTCATTACCCTAAAAATCCAAAATCACCAACATAAGTCAACTTGGTGCCAAGGAAGAACATCAAATTATTAGCGGAAGTTGACAAGTGGAAAAATTCCACCTACAATAGGGGAGACATCACCTGATCAAGGTCCTAAGTAAACCCCTATTCGTTTGTGTGGAGATACTCACTAGAATATAGACCTAGTTGTCTCTACTAATCTAACCTAAAAAATGGTAAAAAATAATTTAAACTAGCAAAAACATATGACCTAAAATATTTACAAATAAATATTACCAACTTTATACAAATTGTTGTGGTTTTAAATGGATATGTGTAATCCAATTAGCAGGGTAAGGGAAATATTACCTAAGTGCAATCCTTTAAGATTTCTATGTTGGAAATAATACTGAGAGGGGGGGGTGAATCAGTATTAACAGATCAGTAAAAACTTTCCAATTTCATACTCAGAAACATATACGCTACTTCAATTAAGTGAACCCGCGTGTACACGCTACTGTGTCTAATGAAACTCGCGTATATCCAGATATCTTATAATTCAGTTAGCTTAATCTTCAGTAAATGCATCAGAACATTATTAAGCATATTAACAGTAAACAGGTGCAGAATAACAGAACAGAACATCACACAAGAGCCACACACATGAACACCATGATATAAGGTGGAAACCCAATGTGGGTGAAAACCACCTGCTGCAATTCGTCTCTTTCTCTTTAATAAGAAAACTTCTTTTACAATGTACTGGTGCAGTCCTTTACCAGTACGTAGGCTACAACCTGCAGAGGGCTACAACCCTCTCTCGTTTTCCAACTACTTCTGGAAGGGAGCTACAACCCCCTCAGCTCTTGTACTAGCAGATCCATTTACTAGTACGTAGGTGCTGACCCTACAACCTTCTTTCCTTCAGGGACCACGTTTCATCAATTTTCAGACTGGATCCAAGAGTACAAAACAAATATTACCGCAATACAATCATCAACTTATACTTTCATCATAATTCATTAAACAACCCAATACTGAATCACTGAAACCCTGTCATCAAGAACACAGAACCCAAACCAGAGCCCAGAACTCTGCAACAACCACCAGAATCAGCAGCAACCTGAAATATCAAATCTTATTATGCATACGCTACTTCACTGTACCAAAACCGCGTGTATACGCGCTTTCACAAAAGGAAACCTGCGTGCAGATCTAGAAATAGTTTCTTATGCCTTCGCTGTCAGATCCGACCCTTGCCAAGCATCCCGAACAGATAAACAGTAATACCAGATCTTCTCACTTCGTCAGACACACCTTGCTTGTCTCTTTGCCTAATGATCTTCTCCTTATATAGCCTTAGGCCCTTCACAATGCCATGAGCCAAAACCATAGCAACACAATACCATCAACTTCAAAACTAGGGATCGACACGCCCGTCGAGACACAATGGTCTGAAACCATAGGCACAACTTCCAAGGACTAACCGCCATGGACCAAAGGTACTTTTCCACATACACGCGCTTTTGCTAAAGCCAACCTGCATGTACACGCGACTTGGGCTTAACGAACCTGCGTGTATGAACTTTCTTGCCATGCTGTACTAAGATCTGTCCTCTGATTAAGTTGCCATCACCTGTACCAACCTCTGAGCACCTGTACCAACCTCTGAGTGAGTTGCCATCAAGGACAACACTTGAATCATAATTCCAACAATCTCCCCCTTTGGACTTGATGGCAACCACCACACCAAGTCACTCTCCCCCTTTGACATCAAGGGCAAAGGGCGGATCAAGATATTCTCTTCTTTGGTATACCTTCTACTGTCCATACTGCTATCCATACTCCCCCTGAGTACATGCTGAAGTTTCTGATTTAGCTCCCCCTTTGTATATGCCAAGTTGTATCAATCCATCCATGCTCCCCCTGAGCAGATGCAGGTTCTAAGACCAGCCATTCAGATCTGTACCCTAAGCATCAGCCTGCAATATTATTCCTTTGATCAAACAACAAGATGTATCATTTAGTTTCATCAGCAACCATAATGCCAACAATGAATTATTTGAAGTATATGCTCCCCCTGAGTGTGAGCCAACCATGACTGAACCATTTCCTGAGTCTGTTCTGCTCCCCCTGAGCCTGAGCCAGCCATGACTGAACCTGGGTCTGTTCTGCTGCCCTTTCTTCATATACGCGACTTTGCAGCCTGTAGCTCGTGTATATACGTGACTTGTCTTCGTTATATCAGCGTATGCAAGATGGAATACTGAATTTCATCACTTTCATATTCCCCTGTGTCTGTTATGTCAGCTGTCTGAATTATGCCACACCTTTCTGTCTTTGTCTTCTTCAGTTCCTGGAGCTGTGATGATGTATAGTCCTCTTGTTTTGAATTTTGAAATTTGCTCCTGCATTCTCTTGCTTTATGCCCATAGTTATTGCATGTATAACACCTTACATTTTTCATGTTCCTTTTATCGCAATCAATTGCTTTGTGTCCATATGCATTGCAAGCAAAGAAATATCCTCTGAAATACCTGGGATGCGATGATCTTTCTTGAACCATTCTACTTCTACATCTGGCTGCAACATGTCCAAGATTATGACATACATAACATTCAACATTATTCAGTGGAGGAAATAATTGTCTATCACGTCCATAGTTAGGAGTAAAGGATCTTCCTTGAGGAATTTCTTTCCTTGGTTGTTCCTTGAGCATTTCAGACTTCTCATTAGAGTTTCTTGCCTCACCTTGTGAACTAGATTCACCTTCAACATATTCATGAAAACCAAGACCAGTCTTGATAGCAGGAGACCTTTGACTATTAAGAATATCATCCAAGACTTTAGTACTATCTTGAAATCGTAAAATCTTATCCTTCTCTTCTATTTTACCTTTCAAGATATTTACCTCAACTTGATGTTGTTCTTCCTTTTTCAGATACCGATTTCTTAGGTCTTTTTCAGCTTTTCTTCCTTCTTCCATTTGTCGCTTTAGTTTGGTCATTTCATGTTCTTGATCTTCAAGATGTTCTTTTAGAGAGAGGATCTTTGATTCAAGTCTCTGAATAGTTGTGCTCTGATCCTTTACTATATCCTGCAATTGCTCCCTTACCCTGGTTTCTGTCTCCAATTGTTCTTTTAATTTGGCAACTTCTTCAGTTTCTGCATTCTTCTCTTCATGAGCCATGAGACTTTTAATATCTTCGCAATTATTGGATGAAGCATTCTTCTTCTTATGTGCCATGAGACTTCTAATATCTTCACTATCATTGAATGAACTTTTAATATGGGTATAATAGCTTCTACCATCTTCTTCAGATATCTTTCCTTTGTTATGAGGACATCTAGCAGCATAGTGACCAACTCTACCACATAGAAAACATTTGAAAGGTAGCTTACCTTTGAACCGCCCAGTTCCCCGTTCAAGATTCTTGACAAAATTTACCTCATCTTCTTCTTCTGACACTTCGAATGCGGCCTCTGGTGGTACCTCTTGTCACATTTCAAAAGCAGTTAAGATCCCGTGAAGTTGTGACATGGTGATTTTCTGCACATTCTCCTTTTCTTCTATGGCAGATACTTTAGAATCAAATTTAGTAGACAGAGATCTCAAAACCTTTTCAACTAAGACGACTTCCTCAAATTCTTCACCCAGATCCCTCATACAATTCACAATCTCATCCATACGTAGGAAATAATTAGCTACGCTTTCATTACTACGCATCTTAAGAGTTTCATACCGGATTCTGAGAGTTTGAAGCTTTGCTCTTTTTACTTGATCATCTCCTTCGTAGCTTGTAACGATTTTGTCCCATATTTCCTTCGCTGATTTGAAATGCATGATCTTCATAAATTCTGATTGAGTCAAACTACTCAATAGGACAGTAACCGCTTTGGCATTGAGCTCATATTGTTTTTTCTCTGCTGGATCTGTAGGAGTTGCTGATGGGAATTTGTATCCTCCTTCTACGATTCCCCAAACTTCTGCTCCAAGTGATTGTAGATATGCAGTGGTTCTTATCTTCCAGTGAGTAAAATTGTTCCCGTCAAAGACTGGTGGCCTGATGTGTGCCTCTCTTTCTGGATTAGCCATTCTGATGGATCTTTTCCTTCAAGCAATCAAGCTTCCTCTGAAGGACCTGCTCTGATACCAATTGTTGGAAATAATACTGAGAGGGGGGGTGAATCAGTATTAACAGATCAGTAAAAACTTTCCAATTTCATACTCAGAAACATATACGCTACTTCAATTAAGTGAACCCGCGTGTACACGCTACTGTGTCTAATGAAACTCGCGTATATCCAGATATCTTATAATTCAGTTAGCTTAATCTTCAGTAAATGCATCAGAACATTATTAAGCATATTAACAGTAAACAGGTGCAGAATAACAGAACAGAACATCACACAAGAGCCACACACATGAACACCATGATATAAGGTGGAAACCCAATGTGGGTGAAAACCACCTGCTGCAATTCGTCTCTTTCTCTTTAATAAGAAAACTTCTTTTACAATGTACTGGTGCAGTCCTTTACCAGTACGCAGGCTACAACCTGCAGAGGGCTACAACCCTCTCTCGTTTTCCAACTACTTCTGGAAGGGAGCTACAACCCCCTCAGCTCTTGTACTAGCGGATCCATTTACTAGTACGTAGGTGCTGACCCTACAACCTTCTTTCCTTCAGGGACCACGTTTCATCAATTTTCAGACTGGATCCAAGAGTACAAAACAAATATTACCGCAATACAATCATCAACTTATACTTGCATCATAATTCATTAAACAACCCAATACTGAATCACTGAAACCCTGTCATCAAGAACACAGAACCCAAACCAGAGCCCAGAACTCTGCAACAACCACCAGAATCAGCAGCAACCTGAAATATCAAATCTTATTATGCATACGCTACTTCACTGTACCAAAACCGCGTGTATACGCGCTTTCACCAAAGGAAACCCGCGTGCAGATCTAGAAATAGTTTCTTATGCCTTCGCTGTCAGATCCGACCCTTGCCAAGCATCCCGAACAGATAAACAGTAATACCAGATCTTCTCACTTCGTCAGACACACCTTGCTTGTCTCTTTGCCTAATGATCTTCTCCTTATATAGCCTTAGGCCCTTCACAATGCCATGAGCCAAAACCATAGCAACACAATACCATCAACTTCAAAACTAGGGATCGACACGCCCGTCGAGACACAATGGTCCGAAACCATAGGCACAACTTCCAAGGACTAACCGCCATGGACCAAAGGTACTTTTCCACATACATGCGCTTTTTTTGAAGCCAACCTGCGTGTACACGCGACTTGGGCTTAACGAACCTGCGTGTATGAACTTTCTTGCCATGCTGTACTAAGATCTATCCTCTGATTAAGTTGCCATCACCTGTACCAACCTCTGAGCACCTGTACCAACCTCTGAGTGAGTTGCCATCAAGGACAACACTTGAATCATAATGCCAACATTCTACACTTGTTTATGGGTAGTAACCTTTTTTACTAATACATGGGCTTAGTGAACAACCTGAGGAATTTGTGGTCTTGGTGAGAGAGCTTATATAAACTGTATTTTTGTGTTCTTTTAAGGTTTATTTGCCTACGATGCCTAATCTACTTTACAAGAAATTAAAGCTATCTCAAGAGTGAGAGCAAGTTTTGAGACTCGCTTTCGCTCTTGGGATAACGTTATTTTCTGTAAAGTAGATTAATTACTATATGCAAATAAACTTCTAAAAAATACAAAAAATATAGTTTGTTAAAACTCTCTCACCAAGAGCACACATTTCTCAGGTGGTTAACTAAGCCCGCATATCAATAAGAAAGGTTACTATCCCAAACGATTGCAGAACTCTTAAAGATCTGCATTTGTGTAATATTTCCTTTACCCTTGCTAATTGGATAACATAAGCTCTTCGAAAACTACAACAATTTGTATAAATTAGGAAATATTTTTTTGTAAATATTTTAGGTCATATATTTTCCCTAGTTTCAATTAGTTTTTATCATTTTTAGATTAGATTAATACAGGCAATCGAACCTATATTACAATGAATATTGCAACAAAAAATGAATAAGGGTCTAATTGGGACCCTAATCATGTTGCAGGTGGAATTTTTCTGCCTGTCAACACAAGGTTAAGCCAAATTCCTTGAACTAGCCCATGGATGAGCCAAAATTAGAACTAGAAGAAATTAAATATATGCAAGAGGTGGAATAACAAGGTTTGATGAAAAAGGAAATTGTTATTCCAATAGATCTAGAGAGAGGAGCAAAAAACAAGTATGATGTGGTATCACAATATTTAGAAAAAAAGGAGTCATATATTCCCTCAGATATGGCCTAGAAGGTGAACTGGGAAGACCAGGTGGAAGATTTTGAGTCTCTAGAACAATCAAAACCCCTATATCAAGGCAAGCCAAAAATCCGAGGAGCAGCACTAAATTTATTGAAAAGAAAGAAAATTTGTACTATAATAACTAAGAAGAAAAAACCTTCTTGAACAACAAAAGTGGTGACAAGAAGCCGAACTTGTAATCCAATATAGACATGTATTATTTTTGTACTTTTTTATGTAAGTAGTTTGTCAAAAAAAAATCATGCTAGAAATTCTAGAATATAGGTAGAATACAGTTAGTTCTGTTATAGTCTCCATCAAACTTTTGATGTATTGTAAGATTCTCTTTGTAACCTCACATAAATGCTCAAGATTGTTGCAAACTCTTTGAATTATCACTATGTAATATGTTTCTTTCTTTCTCACATCCCATTTTTGAAAGAAATTAAATTATGGTTTGGTAAAAAAAAAAAAACATTTTCATGAGGGACTAAGAATAGAAGCTAGTGCAGCCAAGGAACCCTATGGGTGGTTACTACACAACCAAACACATTTAAAATGGAATTTTCTCTTCAAAGTATAACCTATATTCTCAATAGTGTTGGAAGAAGGTATGAATGATCAATGCTCCTATAAAGTGAAAATTTCTTCTTTGGATGGCACTCTCAAACAAAACCCCTACCCAAGATAACCTTCATAACTACTCTTTCAAGGCCCTAAATGGCACGCAATGTGAAGAAAAGCTTTAGAGTTTGTGTAAAAACGTATGTTAGTTAGTTTTCATTTCTTGTTTGTGTTATGGGATGATGCAGTCACCCTCATTGGAGGGGCCGACTCTTGGAGAGGTGAATCCCTAAAAGAAAATTTTAAAAGTGGGTGGGAGAACAAAATTTTAAATGAATTTGAGGCACTACCCCTATTATGGGGGGCATATGGAGAGATTGAAAATGATCTTGTTTAGGATGTGTTTATCTCCAATGTAAGTCTTCTAAAAAATTAAATACTCCTTCAATGATTCTAAAAGGAGATCAAATTCAAAGGCTTGAGGAAAATCAAGGAATTTTAGGTGGATAAATCTAGGCCTTGGGATTTTTTCTTACAGTTTTTTCAAAGGAAATCCTGGGAAATGTGGCATTGGTGGAATTTTATTTCTTCATAAAAAAACATTTTATATTTTTCTCATGGATTAGAATTTGGATCCACTAACTTGGCAAAGGTGAAGGTTTTCCTATTGCTGGTGGAAATTGTAATTGGAAGAGATATTCAATATTTCTAGATATTTGACTGTCATCAATTGGATTTCATATCAAATAAAGCATTTGAATTTGACTATAGATCATATGGTAAGAAGTGTTAACGAGATATTTGGTATATTAGAGAGATTTTATTATTGCCACACCTATGGTGAAGAAAGTGTTATTGTAGTTCAATAGTTAATGAAAGTGTGAATGCTCTAGTAGGTTTGTTGAAGATCAAAAAGTTTTATGAGTTTGGGCATGATGTAATGTTTACTAAAAAAAATAAATCTTAATGTTGTAGTCCTTGTTCTTTCCATGGAGAAACCTAGGTCTTTGTACTAATTGATATGAACAGACCATTGTAGCCCTATATTTTTCTCTTGTTTTCTTTTTTGGGACATATTTTGAATATTCTTTTATTTGCATTGTACAAGGAATGAACTAAAAAGCAGGAATTGAAATGGAACATACACATAAATAAATGTAGTATAGAGCACAAAAATATAGCAAAAACCCAACTTCTATTAATGAATCAAATAACAGAGTACTATAAAACAAAAATTGGTTATACTTATTGTTATAGCTACAAATATCACCTTATGTATTTTTGATGCTTGGTTTATGGCCTAGGGAAACCCCTCCTTCCAGACTTGGTCCAAATATTTAAAAAACAGTGTTTTACTTCCTATACGCAACTTTGCCCTGTATTAAACGCATGTACACGCGGGTCAGTATATACCCAACCCACGTATATGTCTTAAAACACTTAAAACAATTAAATTTCCTTAATTATGGGTGGAGATCACGGGTTTTACCTATTGACTACCTATTAGTGCCCGTGGCCCAACTGTTCCCAACTATTTCCCAACTAAAAAACTACTTTGGGAGAAGTATAAAAAGACTTCAATGGGAAGGCCTTAAGGAGGAAAGAATATAGAGAATTACTCTGCCGAGATTATCCCTTGATCAAGTCTGAAGATCCATGTGCTTCAAGCACTTCCCCAAGTTCATGAAACCATTGTTTCCTTGAGAGTTGATATCCTTTCACTTGTTGGAGATATCCTTGTGTTGGTTATGGAAGGAGCCTTTTGAATTCTGGGACTAGACAGACCTGGAGGACGGTTCCACTTGGAGCCGGAAGAGGAAGACTCAGGTGAACTCTTTCTATGTTTTTATTATAGTTATCTGCAATAAAAGAAACATTGTCTTGTTCCTGATATCAACTTTTTTCATGCATCTGATGTTATTGTTATGGTTTATATATGAATGACTATTTCAATGTATAACTAACCATCTACTTATACGTTAAAAAGTTGATTTCACTATAATTCTTTATCTATACGATGTTGTGTGTCTTTGAATTTTTTGTTTTCCAGGTTCAAAGATCGTGAGGAGTTGCAGAGGGTTTGAACCCTGGCTGGAACTACCCAAATGAAGGACCCCCGGGTATGTACATCCTCACATAGTTTGCTCGTTTAAGCATTTTGCCTAAGTTATATACTTGTTTCTTGTTGTAGATTACTCCTACTCTGCTAGGGTTTTGACCCAAAGCCCTAGGGGACTTTATCCCTAAACAAGTGGCCTCTATTTCACAATTTGCCTGTAGGCTTACAATTCAAACCTCTAACTACTAACTTGACTTGCCTAACTAGCTAACCAACCCTGACTATGCCTTTAGGCTTACATTTATACAAAAGGATTCTGCAACCAATTCCTGGTTTAAATCCATAATCTTCTCAACAAAACCCTAAAATCTCTTCCTTATCTCTAAGAATCCTCTCTAATCCACAAAATCATGAATTAGCTCCTAATCTAAGATTTACAATTAATTCTCAAATCTCTCAATTATCCTGATTCTCTCATTTTCTCCTACATTCAAGAATATTTATTAATATGCCTCACTATTCTTAATTAAATCCCTATTCTAGCTTCTCTCATTAAAATCACTCAAAACATTAATAATTACATTAATTCAAAACATAGGAAACCAACTTCCTTGAAAACACAAGACCCCCTATGTCTACTAAGATACAATAATATTATTGATTTGAATGCACCTGCATCAGACTCTCAAGGTTGAAAATAATCATGATCTCATGATCATGTGCTTCTGATCTATGTCCTCCTAGATCCCATACTTTGTTTTGTAGTCTCTCCTTGGTTGTTGTTGTTGTTTGTTGTCGTTCTCTAGGTCTCCACACTTTATGCTGCATTGCCCCACTAGCTATGCTTTCACAGTCTGCTGTTGTCTTTTTCTTGTCGCTGATTTTCTTTCTTT
The DNA here is from genome assembly GCA_031772625.1 of Pinus tabuliformis. Lineage (NCBI taxonomy): Eukaryota > Viridiplantae > Streptophyta > Pinopsida > Pinales > Pinaceae > Pinus > Pinus tabuliformis. The sequence goes on along the minus strand of CM062804.1, from coordinate 45,713,277 downwards.
TTGTTGTCTCCTTTCTTTGAGATTCTTGTAGGTTTTAACCCCGTACAAAAATTACCTGCATACAAATTCTAAAACACAGAAAATAAACAATGCGAGAGCAGAACACATAAAACACATATACACAGAGATTTTCCCCTGGATCCCAAAACCGGGACTACCAGCTTGATTTTTCATTATGTTCCTTTCAATGTTACAATACATATTTATACATGCCAAAGCATCCAATACCATGGACCGAAAACCATCGCGTCCAATACCATGGACCAAAAAACCATCACATCCAAAAAACATGTGCGAAAATCATGCACAAAATCATAGGTGGGTCTGTCCAACCTAACATAGGGTCCAAAACCAAAATTTTCTGGGGCGCTGCCCCGGACCCCATAAAGTGGGGTTACGGGTGCCCTTCAAACCCCCTGTTAACTATGTGGAAAGAATATAACACAATCCAACATTCTCCCACTTATTTTTTTTTCTTTCCATAGGGGGGCACAAGAGAGCTTAGTCATTTTCCCTGCCCTAAAATGCCCATTGTCTCTCTACACCAAGAGAACTTCTGAGAGCTCATAGATTTTTTCAATGCATCTGCAGTATTCTTCAAAGTGTCCACCTTTACCAGCAACACCTTTTTGTCTTCTATCATATCCCTCACAAAGTGATACTGAACATCAATGTGCTTTGCCTTTGAATTATATGCAGGGTTCTTTGCCAAGAAAATTGCACTTTGGCTGTCACAGTCTATCCTTATAGCTTCCTATAATAACCCCATAATTGAACAAAATCTCTGCAACCAAACTGCTTCCTTGCTTGCATGAGTGGCTGCCATGTATTTTTCCTCTGTAGTTGATAGTGCCACTACAGATTGTTTCTTACTCATCCAACTGACTGTACCTCCAAATAGGTTAAACACATACCCACTTGTAGATCTTCTCTGATCTAGATCTCCAGCCCAGTCTGCATCAACAAAGCCATGAAAATCCAACACTCTATCCAATCTTGGTCTTCCTTGGTAGCACAGACCATAATCACTAGTGCCACGCAAATACCTGAAAACCTGCTTCACTGTTGTCCAATGCTCCTTTCCTGGTTTTGACATAAACCTGCTCAATACTCCCACTGCATGTGCAATGTTTGGTCTAGTACAGACCATTGCATACATTAGGCTACCGACTACACTGCATATGGAACATGGGACATGTCCTCTTCCTCTTCTTGTGTCTTGGGACATTGTTCAGCAGATAACCTCACACCTATAGGAATAGGAACCTTCATCGGTTTACTATGCTGCATATTAAACCTTTGTAGTATTGTCTCGACATACTTCCTCTGGTTTAACCAGAGTTTCCTCTTTGCCCGGTCTCTTTTAATTTCCATGCCCAAAATATAATTTGCAACACCAAGATCTTTCATGTTGAATTTGGAGGACAATTGGGTCTTCAAATCCTGGATAATTTCTTTGTCATTTTCAACCAGCAACATATCATCCACATACAAGACCAGATAAATAACACAGTCACCAATTAATTTAAAATACACACAGTGATCTGTTTTTCTTCTAGTGAAGCCAAGTCCCCGTATAAATGTATCAAATTTCTGATACCACATCCTTAGTGACTGTTTTAACCCATACATAGACTTCTTTAACTTTCATACTAGTTCTTTCTTACCCTTCACTACAAAGCCTTCAACTTGCTTCATGTAGATTTCCTCTTCCAGATCCCCGTGAAGAAATATTGTCTTCACATCCATCTGTTCTACCTCAAAATCAAAATCAACAGCAATAGATAAAAGTAATCTAATAGAAGTTACCCTCGCAACAGGAGAAAAAATATCACCAAAATCAATTCTTGGCACCTGGGAATAACCTTTTGCTACCAACCGAGCTTTGTATTTCTCCACTTTTCCTTCTGCATTTGTCTTCTTTTTGAACACCCATTTCCTACCAATGGTTTTCCTTCCAGCCGGCAACTCCACCGGATCCCAAGCCTCATTTTTGTGCAAAGATGCCATTTCATCAACCATGGCCTCTTTCCAGAGTTTTCCATCCTCTGAATTTACTGCTTCCTTCACAATTCTGGGATCATCATCAATAATAGATAAAGAAAAATTTGAACAGAAAGCAGATGGACTATACCTTTCAGGCTGCCTTCTTTCTCAAACTGATCTTCTCACAGCCGGAGTTTGTGACTCTTCATCTTCCGATTCCTCCTCTGCTGTAGAGTCTAATTATTCCTCCTTTAGCTCAAACTCTATCTTCTCAGGTTCCTTTCATTGGAATTCATGTTTAATAACATCTTTCACCTATCTGAACACCACATCTCAGTTGTACACAACCTTTCATGTGACTGGGTTCCAAATCTTATAACCCTTTAAACCATCCTTATACCCAATAAAGATGCACTATTCAGATTTACTATCCAACTTGGTTCGTTTCTCCTTTGGAACATGTACATATGCATCACATCCAAATACCCTCAGATGTGAAAGAGAGGGTTTCTTACCAGTCCATACCTCTTGTGGAGTCTTATCCTCAAATGCTGATGAAGGTGACCTGTTGACCAGCTAACATGCAATATCCACTGCCTCTGCCCAGAATTCTTGTCCTAACCTGGCACCATTGAGCATGCTTCTTGCCCTTTCCATCAACGTCTTATTCATTCTTTCTACAACTCCATTTTGCTGAGGTGTATATGGAGTAGTCTTCTGTTGTGCTATACCACACTTCTTGCAGAATTCTTCAAATTCCTTACTGCAAAACTCTCCACCATTATTTGTCCTCAGCACCTTTATCTTCTTCTCTGTCTGGTTTTCCACTAGAGCCTTAAATTCTTTAAACCTGTCAAAGACTTCAGATTTCTTCTTAAGGAAATATATCCATGTATTCCTTCAGAAGCCATCTATAAATGACACATAGTACACAAACTTAACCAGTGATGGAACCTTCATAGGTCCAAACACATCACTGATCACAAGTTCTAATATCTGTTTTGCCCTCTTACTACCAGAGGGGAAACTCACCCGATTCTGCTTCCCATAGACACAATCTTCACATAAATCAAAATTCAGAGAGTTATTACTCATACCTTCTACCATACCATTACCATGAAGTATCCAAAGGCCCTTTTCTCCAATATGTCCAAGCCTTTGATGTCACAACATGGTCTTCTCTCCAGAGACCACTAGACTTTCTACTCCACTTTCAGGAACCACAAAACTATTGCACCCATCAATAACAGTGCTACCTTGTAGCTTGTATAGAGTTCCAATCTAAACCCCCGACATCAATACCAGTGCTTCCTGAACCATATTGCAGGTATCCTTCTCAAACACTGTTTTTACCCCTACATCATCCAGCTTGCTTACAAAAATCAAATTTCTAGCCAATGCAGGAATATGTAGAACACCCAAAAGTGTTCTAACCCTTCCACCTTGCAACTTCAACTTTACTTTTCCGCGATCTATGATTCTAGCCTTCCTATCATCCCCCAAGAACACATCACCACCATCATATTTCTCATACTCGCAGAACCACTCTCTCTAGGGAGTGAAGTGAAAGGATGCACCTGAGTCAATCAACCATGCCTCATGATCTACATGTGTACTTGAAGAAGCCATGTACACATCCCCACCTTCATCTGAGGTGGTTTTCACCTCTGCAAAAGGAGCCTCATCAGATCCCTTTCCTTTGTCAGGAGCTTTAGATTTACAGTCCCTTTTGTAGTGCCCTTCCTTTCCACATTTCCAGCACACCACCTTTACAGGTTTTCCTAGAGATTTAGATCTCCCACTCGATGACTTACTTTTGTTTTTGTTCTAAGTCTGCCCTTGTACAAACAAGGCATCACCATTTTGGCTCTCCATATTTTTCCATCTCATCTCCTCCGTCAGCAAGGATGAGACTATTTCATCAAAATTCAGGGCAGTTGCATTGCTACCTATTGCAATAACCAGACTATCCCACGAATCTGGTAGAGAACACAACAAATTGATGCACTTATCTTCATCTGAAATTTTAATATCAAAAGATGCTAACTGACTTACCACAGTATTAAATGCATTCAAATGCTCTGTCACCGAGTCTCCATCTTTCATCCTCAAGTTATACAGCTTTTTCCGCAGGAACAGTTTATTCACCAGAGACTTAGATTGCTACAAAGTCCCTAACTTGTCCCACAAAGCCTTCATCGTAGCTTCCCCTGATACATTCAGCAATACTGAATCTAAGACACATAATCTTATTGTGCTCTTTTCCTTCCAATCCAACTTCTTCCATTCTTCATCGGACACTCCCATTGGTTTAGTACCCGAATCTACCACGATCCACTGGTCTTTATCCACCAACAGATCCTCCATCTTGAGTTTCCACAAGTCAAAAATCTTACCATTAAATTTATCGATCTCTATCTTTCCACTACTCGCCATCTTCTTTCACCACCAAAATTGATCTCGTAGATCTCCCACTGAACAAGGACTACCACAGGGCCGAGCGAAACCCCTTAGCAAAAAAGGCGTCCCCTTGAAGCCAAAACTGCTCTGATACCAAATGTAGGTTTTAACCCCATACAGAAATTACCTGCATACAAATCCTAAAACACAGAAAATAAACAATGCGAGAGCAGAACAAATAAAACACATATACACAGATATTTTCCCCTGGATCCCAAAACCGGGACTACCAGCTTGATTTTTCATTATGTTCCTTTCAATGTTACAATACATATTTATACATGCCGAAGAATCTAGTACCATGGACCAAAAACCATCGCGTCCAATACCATGGACCAAAAAACCATCGCGTCCAAAAAACATGTGCGAAAATCATGCACAAAACCATAGGTGGGTATGCCCAACCTAACATAGGGTCCAAAACCAAAATTTTCTGGGGCGCTACCCCGAACCCCATAAAGTGGGGTTACAGGTGCCCTTCAAACCCCCTGTTAACTACGTGGAAAGAATATAACACAACCCAACAATTATTTTCTCATCAAATGTATCAATAGTTCAATTTCTATGTCCAACTCACTTCTTTGCTGGATTCTTTCCTCTTCCTCTCTTGCATATCCTTTGCAATCTTCATCAAGTTCTTTCTTTCCTACTGGTGTTTTCATTCATTTCTCCAGTAGCTCCAATTTTTTCTCCCACTCATTGATCCTTTGATGAGAGTTTAGTCCTTCTTCTTTATCAACTCCCTCAACAGTTTCCCTGGTTATCTGCACTGTGCCTATCATCGTGATGGAATGATGATCCTTTACTATGTTTTCAGCTAACATAGTCTCTTCTTTAAATTTTCCTTTAATCTTCTGCTGGTTACCTTCACTTTGTAGTTGTTGGTTCCTTACTGCCGCCCTTACATCCTTACCCTCTTGTTTCTTCTGAACTTCCATTTCTTCTCCAAATAATTTATGTTCAATTTCTTCAATTACAGAATCACACTCATTTATTCTATGCATTGTTCCTGTAAACAAACTATTGGTTTGTGAATTGAAACACTCTTCTGTCTCCATGTCTTTCAAAGACCCTCTACTATTGTTAAGTATTTTTGTAACCACTTCTTTTCTATTTCCTTTTCCTCCTAGCAACTTGTCCAACAATTCAATTTCCTCCTTACATTCTCAAGTGTCTTATCATACTACTCTTCATTTCTAGCTTCATCTTTTACACAGTCACTATCGCCAAACAATTCAATTGAACCGCCTTCCATAGACAATTATGTCTCATTCATATCCACATAAATAAGTTCTCGTTCAACACTTATAATCCCTGTATTCACACAACAATTGTCAGTTTGAAAAATGTACGACTCAACAGCCTCAACCAACGTTTCACATATCAACTTTTTAGATTGATCTTCATCTCCTTCTTCCACAAGGAATTGTCCTTGTTTTGTAATAGTTCCAAATATTAATTCATCAATAATTTCTTTCTACTACAACAATTCAATATTTTCCTCATTCAAGAGGCATTCTTCATCATACTTTTCTCTAGAATACTTATCCTCTGAAAGTTACTCTTCATCCTCTATCAGTACATCACTAAGATGATCCAATTTCTCCTCTGAACTCTGGTAATTTTTATCAAGTTTTATAACGGCTTCATAAGGCTGCCAATCCTCTACAAAACCTGCACTCATAAAACAATCATTATAATTAAAAACGTAAGACCTCAATGTCTCTTCTTCCTTTGGAAACACTTCAGTATGCTGCTATGAACTATCCCAATAATTCATTGATCTCCATTCTTCATGCTCACCCAGAATTTCACCATGTTCTGGTTTACAAATGGAAACTTCCATTTCTAACTCTGCTTCTCTGAGTTTTTTCATCAGCCACTTTACTTGCCTCGGCTATAGCCTTCTCTGTAGTTTATGCCACCTTACTGGCTTCTTCTTTAATACCCAACCTAATCTCTGGTTTTCCTCAAGTATCATCATTTATGCATCGAGTTGTTCTTTCATCTCTACAATTTCCTTGTCAAATTCCTCTTGACTCATTCTCTTTCCATTTGCCTTGGCATCCTCCTTCTTCACTTTCTTCTGCTGTGGTCTTCCTCAGAACCTCTACTATGACTGTCAGTATTCATTTTCTCCTCCATCTCTATGAGTTCCTCATTCATTCACTATGAGCTGCATTAAAGCCTCTGTAATAGAAAGTCCTCCCTGCTGCCTCTTACCTCACCAAGATTTTCCCTGTACTTGGTCTTTTGGCAAGCCCTTGGTTCTCTATCTAGAACCTCTTTTGAGCACTCTACTCCTTCTAGGCTTCAACTCATCTGCCCCTTTTAAGAACACAATTGTCCTCTTGTATCAATCACCATGAAATACTTGGTTCTGACCACCTCTTCTTTGACTTAGAAACTCTCACCACCTTCCTTCGTTGCTTAGCAATTATACCCACGTCCTTTGTGGAATTTCCTTTGTGAGCTGCAACAATACCTCTGCAGTAACAAGTCTCCTTCTTGCCACATATGCCTCACTAAGCTTCTCTCCTCTGAGCTCAGTCTGTTAGCATTTCTCTAGTTCTTTCCTATGGAAACAATTGAGCACTCCTCGCTCTAGGTTGTTGCAATCTTCTCACCTTCTTTTTTTGTTACCTATGTATCAATATAAAGACCACACACTCTCCAATCTTCAAAAAAAATCAAAATAAAAACATCACCTTCAAGACTTCTACACAATATTGTTCTACCATTCACCTGTACTTTGAATGGATTGTCCTCTGTTTCTTTGCATCTGCAATTCTCCCAATATTCTATTGTACTTTATCTCTGTGTGCTTACTATTTTTCAGACTAGAATCTGATCTCCTCTTGCCTGCTTTCATCACCATTCACTTGTATACACACCTCCAAAACATAACTCTGCTCTAAATTCTTTTCAAAGAAATTTTCACACAAAATTTCTTTATGCTTTAATATCAAGTGTTTCAGTCACAATTCAGCTCTGATACCACTTTGACGCAGGAAATTCCTGCGATTCCCACAGTATGCATATAAAATGCATAATCTCGTCTGTCCTAGAATTTCAATTATCCCAGCAAGTCAAATCTTCAGGAATTAAGGTTTAAGGCCCCTTAATTAATCTCATGCGGAATGATTTCTTAACTAATCCACAGTCTACCCTTAATCCATCCTTTCCATCGAGACTCTATACTCTCCCTTCATTAAACTTTTAATCGATCCTTAATGCCCACACATATATAACCAACCCCACTCTATAACTATAGTTATTCATGTACTTACCCATAAACCTCCTATTCGGCGCTTTATTTCTATTATAATGTTTACATAATAGAAATATTACACAACACACGTAAACCATACCTTTTCGCCTTTTCCTTGGTCTTTGAACATTTACCAATGCTTTCCTTTATCGCAATCATAGGATTCAAAGACTCTTAAGAATCTGCATTCAGAACTTCTGATCTGCGAGATGCAATCATGCTTTCCACCATTGATTTCGTCCACTAGATCAACGGTTGTCGCAATCTCGCATCGTACCAACTTGTGACTTCGTCACCTCTCGCATGTGATATTTGATAACACAACTAGACTTCAAATGGAATAAAATCACACCAATAACCTTCTCGGGTCTTCTCTCCACAAATCTTATCGCTCAAACTCCATCGTCGGTCTTACCTTCAATCCGACGGTTGATGTCTTTTCCGATCAACAGAGTTGCTCAGCGATTCTACATTGTATATCAAAACCCATTTGATCCAATGGTCTGTAATAATATCACATTAGAAACTTGCACGATGTTTAGCCACCTCACGGAGCCAATATGAATTATAAGTCCTCGGTCTATAAAACTTCGGGTCCGTTCAGAGATTATCATCCGATCATCTTTATGGCTGATATCCGTTGGACGACGGAAGGCAACAAATCCTACGGTCTACCGCCCTTCAACTATCACGCAGGTTAACTACAAGTTTAATGCCGTAGTGGACTATAACGTAAGCACTTGGATTTACGATCGACGGTTAATAACAATTACGGGCCTTCAACCACGATTAAGGCACCCGTACACTCTCTACCCCCACTGTGGTTACTAATCACCATTGATCTACCAGATCTGTCGATCTAACAGTCCAGATCGATTCCTACCTTTCACCTTCTACAAGTACTTAGATTGAATCTCCACCATTCATTTCTTGGTTCTATTTTGTGCGACTTAATCCTAGTCGTTTATCATGAACAATTCTTGTTCATTGATCATATTGATCCAACGACTCCTATGCGTCGACACTTCACTTTTTCGCTCTTCTCTTCACTTGGTTTTTACGCCAATTCTTCAATGTTCTACTATGGTTTTGGGTTTCTTCAGAGTTCAAGTCCTTCCGCATTTCTGCTATGCCACTCTCTCCTAAGCTTAACTTTGTGTGTTTCTTTAATCACTTTCCCTCCATAACTTTACTTTGGTCATTCAATCGGATTCAACGATCCATATGATCCTCTGTATCATTCTTCTTCTCTATGTTCTACCGAACTTCACCTGCATACAAATACTATGCAGAACCTCTAAATCACACACAATTTATCCTTCAATACTCAAACCACACATAAACTCAGAATTGAGTTGTTTGTATTAATAAACAAGTATGTACACAGTTTCTTCTCTCAGGCATGATTTCCAATATCAATGGCCTCTGTTTCACAATCTACCCGTAGGCTTACAATTCAAACCTATAACTACTAACTTGACTTGCCTAACTAGCTAACCAACCCTGACTATGCCTTTAGGCTTACATTTATACAAAAGGATTCTATAACCAATTCATGGTTTAGATCCATAATCTTCTCAACAAAACTCTAAAATCTCTTCCTTATCTCTAAGAATCCTCTCTAATCCACAAAATCATGGATTAGATCCTAATCTAATATTTACAATTAATTCTCAAATCTCTCAACTATCCTGATTCTCTCATGTTCTCCTACATTCGAGAATATTTACTAATATGCCTCACTATTCTTAATTAATTCCCTATTCTATCTTTTCTCATTAAAATCGCTCAAAGCATTAATAATTACATTAATTCAAGACATAGGAAACCAACTTCCTTGAAAACACAGGACGCCCTATGTCTACTAAGATACAATGATATTATTGAGTTGAATGCTCCTACATCAAACACAGACACACTATAACAGACTCGTGGATTCAGTCATTAGTGAAAATTTTGAAATTTTGAAATATCACACCCAGAATAGTAAACAGCTTTTACATGGGAATCCACATTGAGTGCAACCATGCAAATAGACAGATTGTGCATGAGAAGCCAGATTTGATTTAGTTCGAGGGGCATACCAGAGTCGCGGGGTCCTAACATAACCATCAACGAACGTTGAAGTGCCTCGAATCCCTGGCACATCCCAGAACTTTCCAGAACTGAAAAATGGTCATTTGAGATGTGAACCAAATCATGCATGGCTTAAGGATGGTTGTTGTTGTTGATCTAAAAACTGCTCTTAAAATGGAAGCCATCTCTATCACATGTTTCATCAAAAATTTTAGCTTCAGCAAGTTGACTTGACGAGTTGTCTTCATGCAACATACAAGATGATGATGAGTGGGAAGAGTCTTGTGCATTGAGACTGTTTTCATCATGGACAACCTCACTGCCTTGTGTCGATAGAGGACATAATTGATGAGATGAAGAAACAAGATAACGTATATTATCTCTGACACGTGTCGATGTGTTGTGGATGGTAGGACACATGGACAAGCAGGGTGAAGAGGAAGTTTCGATATGGATGTCTGCTTTGACCAGTGCAAATTCCAGATATGAGTTAGAGTGTACATGAGATAACAACAGATCACATGATGTGTTTGGGCATTCATCACCACATATAGAAGCATGGGAGTGATGATAGCCCAAGACTGGAGGTTGATTGAATGAATTAATTGTGCATGATGTTTCACCAAGATTAGCAGATTGAGAATCAATCAAGAATGGAAGCTCAATGTCTTGATGTGAACCGTTTTGAAACATAGAAGTGGAATTGATCGTGTCTTCACCTTCCTACTCCTCTGCCTATGTAATGAGACTACCTTTCACATGACCGTAATTTGAGCCACCAGCTTGAGAATCAAGAGAATGTGAAAAGCTAGCTAGTGAATTGATTTGATCAAGCGAGTCATAGCACAAGGAGTCATGGAATGTAGAAGATATAGGATGGAATATTTGCATATCAGACTCAATAATTAGGTTATGAATGGTGATGTCCTCTTGCAGAATGAAGGAATGAGTCTTCGCCAAAGGCTTTCTGATTTATTCTGGAATTTCCTCCATTAGAGACAGATGAGAAGATGAGTTGGGAACATGCTTCGTTGATTTAACATCTTTGTGACCATTGAAAGGGGGTACCCACTGTGCAGATTTATTAGCTTTGCGACCAGTATGAGGGGGCACCTTCTTTAAGATCGGAAAGGGAGGAGGAAAAGGAACAAACGGAGTGTTGGGCTCCTCCTCTGAAAACTGAGGGGCCTCATGATCTACAAGAGTCGAGGGAGAAGGGAAATCAGGAGCTTCACCATGTCAGGAAACATGAACAAAGTGTTTCAACTCTTGGCTCATGAATTCAAGATCCACAAACCATTTAGGAATTTCATGATGGAGGTGAAGAAAACAGGTAGCAAAGTACTCAACTGATTTGCTAGGCTTCATTCTTAAATGAGAGATTCTTTGATAGACATCTTAGTGGTTACAATTATGAAGGCTTCATGGAGCTCCTTTAGGAGAGTAAGAAGGGAAGGGATGGAAGAAGGTAGCATGGTATGACACCACCGATTAGCAGGACCTTCAAGGGTGAGGAAGAAAAGTATGCAAAGATGTTAATCACTGTCGATTTCATGAGATTCACATAAATGAATAAAATTATAAATGTGCTTGGTTATGGACATTCTATCCTCACCGTCAAACATTAATAAAGACAAGTGATCGAAAAGCTCATCGAGGATTAATAGTTGATTAGGGGAGAAATGAGAGAAACACCCCGAGAGCATGAGTTGTGTATGATCCATTTGGTAAGAGATTCAAACCAGATGTTACGGGATCATCTTGTCATTTGGCCCTCCCACAAGCGCCAGAAATGTTGACAGTGTTGGACTCGCCAACATTCAGGGGATCTCACACTGTTTGGTGTAGCAGTCTCATCCAGTGCCCGGTTTCCATTATCTTAAATATATGCCTTAGCTCTTGCTTGTCAACACATGAGAGTGGTTTTCTTAGTCTTAGAACAACGAGGTTCGCGTGCCTGGTGAGTGCTTAGTGTCACTTGTGTCAAGGTTATTTCACTACAGAGGGAGAGGGTGAGAGTGAGCCTCAAGTCGAAAGGGAGTAGTCCCAACTCTATTAGAGACACACAACACAGCAGGACATGCATAGCTTATGATGAAGTAGTCCACATGGTTATGGCAATCACAAACACAAAGTGAACAGATAGCACGTACAACACTCGGTGAAATAGTCCACACAAGTGCAACAATCATTATAACAAGTTTACGAGAATGAATATGTCGAGTGTCCAGTGGAATAGTCCACACAAGCAAGACAACGTTAACAAATGATACAACACATTTCCAACAGCATATGTACTAAAATAATTGAAATAGTTCAACTATCTTAATACAGGTTAAAGCAACATGCATTACAAGCATCCAAAGAATACTCTTACAAATGAATACAATACATGTGTGAAAACTGTTGGAAATAATACTGGGGGGGTGAATTAGTATTATCAGATCAATAATTTAATTTTCAGAACTGATTTGTATACGCTACTTCAGCTTATTGAACTAGCATGTATATGCAACTATACTTAATGAAACTAGCGTATATGCAGAGATCTTTTGATTTACCCAAATTATCATGTAGTGAACTTTAATCAGTATATCAGCAATTCATTAGACAGTGTAGTAAAATCAGAATAAAGCATCACACATAAACACCAAGATATAAGGTGGAAACCCAATGTGGGTGAAAACCACGTGTTGCAATCATCTTTGTCTTCTTTTAATAATAAGAAAATTATGTTTACAATTTTTGTACGGGTGCAGCCTTATACTAGTACGCAGGCTTCTACCTGTAGAAGGCTAGAACCTTCTCTCGTTCTCCAGCTTCTACTGGAAGGGAGCTACAACCCCCTAGCTCTTTTACTAGCTAATATGTTTACTAGTACGTAGGTGTCGGCCTACAGAAGGTTACAACCTTCTCCTTTCTTCCAAGGACCACATTTCATAAATTTTTAGACTAGATCCATCAACAACATCATTCAATCATAAAATATATCTGCATCAACCAATCTCCTATTGAACCAACCACAACCAAATCAATCAATCACTTTGACAACCCATCAATCTAATCTTTCAGAATGTTGTCACCGGAATACAGTAACTAGAACCCAAGCCAGAACCTAGAATACTGCAACAATAAATAGTAGCAACTAAAACATAGATTATAAGGTATACGCTACTTTCTTGTGCCGAACTTGCGTGTATACGCGCTTTCCTCAAAGCCAACCAGCGTATACATCTGCAAATATTAATTCATAATTCTGCAGCTATACCAGAATTTAGTTATACCCAGATCATATCATTTACAGAATAATATGTGTGTCACTATTCAGATATAGAATATTCATGAGAAAAAACTCATAATGATAGTTCACTTTATGCCTTAAGATCCCGATCCATCATTAGATCTTATCCTCCATCAACCACTAATGTTCCTCCTTGGTCCAGATCCAGCAATGCACCATAACCCAATAACCTACATACTAGATCTCACTCTTCATTAGATATTCAATACTTGAGTGCCTTGGCCTAATTATATTCTCCTCCTTTTATAGTTTTAGGCCTTTCTCAATACCATGGACCAAAACCTCTTAGGACCAATACCTTGGATCAAATACCTAGGGTCAATATCTCGGACCCGATACCTTGGACCAATACCATGGATCAAAATACTTCAGACCAAAAACTTAGTTTTCCAAGGTATATGTGCTTTTAATTTTGTGAAAGTGCATGTGTACGTATACGTGACTTGGATACAGTGAACCCGCATGTATACGCGGCTTGGACAGTGGTGAACCTACATATACCTCTCTTTCTTCAATCTGTGAAGTATGATCTGTAACTTTGAGTCGTTAACTTGTTGTATTGTGATCTATCATCTGAGAGAGTTGCCATCAAGGACAACACTTGTGTCATAATGCCAGCAATCTCCCCCTTTGTACTTGATGGCAACAACCACACCAAATCACTCTCCCCCTTTGACATCAAAGGAAAAGGGTCATGCTCCCCTTGAGTGTCTGTTGAATTCTCTAATATGTTGAAGTGTGCTAATTGAGCTCCCATGATCGAGTCCATGCTCCCCCTGAGCACAAGAAATGTTTGCAAAAATATGTTCTAAAAGAAGAACATGACTCTATACATGCATCACAAATGACCTTCCTATCACCATACATGCATCCATCTTCCAACCAAATGGGGATATATCAAATTTTACTCATCCACCCAACCAAGTGGGGATATATCAATTGATTATACATGTCAAAAACAAGAAACATTACATCATCCATCCCATGCATAGTGGGGTTACAAATTAGGTCCTTTTCACGACCGTTACATTAAAAGTTATACATGACATATATAACAGAGACCAAATATCTTAAACAAGACTATGATAGTCATTAGCAACTACCATTAGCAGCATCTATCAATCAGCGTCCAGACCAGCAACCATGTTCTCCCCCTGAACCTGTTCCATCTGAAACAAAATCTGCACCAAGATCTTCTAAGATAATGCCAACAATGCATTATTAGAAGCATATGCTCCCCCTAAACCTATGTCAGGTGTTCACTGTTAGATCTGATCATTTCATATATCAGAGGAGTTATCAAGGCATCATCATCAATCATATATATATCAAGTTATCGAAGCCTCAACTTATGAAAACCAACATATTTCCACATCTCATCAACAGACTTTAACCATCATCAAGCAGAGCAGATAATTCACTAAACCATATCAGACCCCTTTCTCCTGAGTCTAGCCCACTCCTTTTCCTCAAACCAACATATACACAACTTTACCCATAGAAACCAGCGTATATACGCGACTATGCTTCATGCAACTTGTGTATAACCACTTTTCTTTGAAGAACATAGGATTTAACAGTAGGATGATGCAGCAACTACCCCCATCTTTTTTCTGAGATATTCAAATGTCTCTCTGGGCAGTGGTTTAGTGAATATATCAGCAACCTATTCTTTGGAGGGAACATACTCCAATTTGACCTTTTGTTCAAGCACTTGTTCACGTAGAAAATGATATTTGATGGGTATGTGCTTGGTCTTGGAGTACATGATTGGATTCTTTGAAATACTGATGGCACTTGTATTATCACATAGAATGGAGATGGGTGGAGTACATGTGATCTAAATGTCTTGCAAGGTTTGCATCATCTAAAGTAGTTGGGTGCAGCAAGATGCAGTAGCCATGTATTCTGCTTCAGCTATAGATAATGCAATTGAACTTTGTTTCTTGCTTAAACAAGACACTAACTTGGAGCCCATATAAAATGCACCACCACTAGTGCTTTTTTGTTATCAACACTTCCTGCCCAATCTGCATCTGTATATGCATGAAGTGTAAGATCTATATCTCTAGGATACCATAAACCAAATTTCTATGTTCCTTGAAGATATTTGAAGATCCTTTTGACTACCTGAAGGTGTGATTCCTTTGGATTTTCTTGGAATCTTCCAACTATTCCCATTGCATGCATGATGTCCGGTTGAGTACCTCTTAGATAAAGAAAACTGCCAATCATGGATCTGTAAGTTGGTTGATGCACCACTACTAATTCACCATTTGAGTAGAGACTACATCCTGTTACCATTGGGGTACATACTGGTTTAGAATCTTCCATGCCATACGTTTTCAGGATCTGTTTGAGGTATTTGGTTTGTGAGAGAAAAATACCATCTTTATTTTGCTAAAATTGTAGACCAAGAAAGTAGGTGAGCTCACCAAGCAAGGACATTTCAAATTCTTGATGCATTACTAAAGCAAAATTCTGAATCATGGATTATTCATTGCTACCAAAAATGATATCATCAACATGAACAACAATTATTAGCAATTTACCAATGTCAATCTTTGTATATAGATTGCTATCTATTGATCCCTTTGAAAAACCATGTTGGTGGAGATATTTGTCAAGACGGTAATACCATTCCCTTGGAGCCTGTTTTAGACCATAGAGAGCCTTTTTGAGTTTGCATACAAGTTTTGCATCATTTCCAAGAATGAATCCTTCTGGTTGTTCAATATAGACTTCTTCTTCTAAGTCTCCATTAAGAGAAGCAGATTCGACATCCATTTGATATACTTTGAATTTCTGAAAACTAGAAAGAGCTAGAAACATTCTTATGGCTTCAAGTCTAGCAACAGGTGCAAAAGTTTCTTCAAAATCTATACCTTCTTGTTGAGCATATCCTTTGGAAACGATTTTGGCCTTGTTTCTGATAACTTCTCCATTTTCATTCAGCTTGTTTTTGAATATCCATTTGGTTCCTATGATATTCTTATCATGAGGTCTAGGAACTAATTCCCAAGTATTATTCTTT
The DNA here is from genome assembly GCA_031772625.1 of Pinus tabuliformis. Classification (NCBI taxonomy): domain Eukaryota; kingdom Viridiplantae; phylum Streptophyta; class Pinopsida; order Pinales; family Pinaceae; genus Pinus; species Pinus tabuliformis. The sequence continues at coordinate 45,697,149 of CM062804.1, read as the reverse complement.
TCAATTTGCCCAAGTTCTTCATTCATGTCCTTGACTCAACATTCATCTCTCCATGCTTCATTTACATTTTGAGGTTCAGTGGAAGATAGTAATGCTAGATAGCTTGAAGCTTCGGCAATGGTTCTTCTTGTCTGCACACCTGCCCCTTTTTCCCCTAAAATTTGAGTTTCTAGATGATTTTTCTGAACATACCTGGACGGAGTCTTTTCTTCTATCGTTATCTCTTCTTCTAGTGTTTCATTGGTTTCTTCTTCAGAATCAGTGTGATTTGACGTGGGAAAATGATCCTCATCTTCTTCATTGTCATAATCGTCGGTTTTTATCTGTCTTGGATTTTTGCATGCTTCATCCACCACAACATCAATACTTTCAATAATTTTCCCAAGTCTTTTATTATAACATTTATATCCTTTACTTCGGGAAGAGTATCTAAGAAGAATACCTTCATCTGCTTTAGGTTCAAACTTACCAAGTTTTTCTTCAGTTCTTTTGATGTAACATTTTCTTCCAAAAACTCTGAAGTACTTTACAATAGGAGTTTTACCATACCAAAGTTCATTTGGAGTTTGAGTGTTGTTTACCTGAACATTTGCTTGGTTGAGAATAGTGACGGTGGCGAATGCAGCTTCACCCCAGAAGGTTGCAGGAGTTCTAGATTCGTCTAGCACTACGAGCCATTTGTTGAACAGTTATATTCATCCTTTCTACCACTCCATTTTGCTAAGGATTCCTTGCAGTGGAGAACTATATTTTTATTCCATGTTGTTCACAGAAGTCAAAGAATTCATCTGAGGTAAATTCCCCTCCTCGATCAAATCTGAGGCATTTGATTTTGCTATTTGATTCATTTTCAACCAAAGCTTTGAAGGCCTTGAACTTCTCAAATGCTTCATCTTTATGCTTCAGAAGACCTATCCAACACATTCTGGAAAAATCATCAATGAACAATATAAAGTATTCTTCTCCACGAGGTGACGTTTTCCTTGATGGTCCACATAAATCAGTATGAACAAGTTTAAGAGGCTTACTAGCTGAATCTTCCTTTTTGATGAATTGAGATCTGGTTTGCTTATCGAATTGACATGATTTTCATATCGTATTTTCAGGAATGTTGATATTTGGAAGATCACGAACAGCCTGGAATCTGCATTCTTTTCTTATCTGAGAAAAGCTTAGATGTCCCAATCTTCTATGCCATAGCCAATTTTCATCATTTTTTCTTAGATAGCATTGTTGTCGTCCCCCTTTGAGTATGTATAGGTTGTTTGGATTTCTTGTACCTTTAATCATGGTTTCTCCTGTATCAAGCTCACGAACAACACATCCATTTGATCAAAACACTACTTCATTTCCTTGTTCACACATTTGACTCACACTCAACAGGTTATGCTTTAAGCCATCAATATACATAACACTCCCAGCTTTAACTTTTTCTTTCAAGAAAACAGAGCCTTTACTTTTTATGACAGCAGAAGTGTCATCTCCAAATGAGACACTCTTTTCCTTTTCTAAGGAATTATACGAGTGTAGTTTTTCTCTGTCACCTATCATGTGTTTTGAGCATCCACTGTCGATGTACCACTGGTTTTCTTGTCCTTATGCATACAAGGCTATACCACATCTTTCTGTTTGTGGTTCTTTCTTTCTCCATGTTTTGGGATTTAATGGAGTTTGCTCCTTTTGAGATATTTGCTGAAATTTTCTCCAGCATTCAGATTCTTCATGGCCAAAGTTGTTACAGATTGAGCATTCTATTTCATTTTCAAGTAGAGAAAAGTTATTATAGGAAATTTTCTTGATCCCTGTCACATTCCTTTGATTTTGTGCTTCTCTAGTCATGATGGTTTTGTAAGCAGCACATTGAGCAACTTTGTGTCCAAAATTATTACATGAGAAACATTGACCATTAAAGAAGTTTCCGCGATTATCGAATCTATTGACCTGGTGATTGTAGTTTCGATTGATATTCATATTTGAAGCAAATTGAGTATGATTTACCTGAGGTTGGGTGTGGCTCTTATTCATCCTTGAAGTAAATTGAGTCTTTTTTACCTGGTGGTCTGCTTTATGCCTTTGCTGAAAATTGTCAAACTGTTCACTGCTCTTTGCTACATCAAGATAGCTTTTAGTGGAGGTTGATGGCTTTTATGCTTGAGATGCTTCTTCCGTATATCCAAGACCTGTCTTTATCATAGGAGAATGATGCACTTTAATAATTTCATTTAAGGCTTTAGATCCTTTAGCAAATCTAAGATTGAGAGCTTTTGTTTTCTTGAGATCCTTTCTTAGACCCACAATTTCACATTCTAGTTTTTCATTGTGTTTTTCTCTTTCAGCAAGTTGGTATGTCAAGGTATCTATAATCATATTATTTTCTTCTAAACAGATTTTGAGTTTAGAGATTTCTTCATAAAGGTCATCTTCATCTAAAGCATCCAAAAAGTCATCATCTTCATAAGCCATCAGAAGTCTATAGTCATTACTATTTTCATCTTCATCACTATTTGATAAACCATCGCTATCTTCATGAGTATAGTAGCTCTTTTTACTTACACTTTGTTTTCTATTCCATTTTGCAGATTCCTTCCCTTTATCATATTTATCTTTATGGGGACATTTGGCATCATAATGACTGAATCTACCACAGGCAAAACATTTGAAAGGTAGTTTACCTTTGAATCTTCCGAAACCCCGTTGAAGGTTCTTGACAAATTTTTCTTCTTCTTCTCCTTCTGAAATATGTCCTGATTCATTGAGTTCTTCTTTTCCTTTTGTTGAAGCTTTAAACACGGCTTCTCTCATATTTGATGGACCTCCTTTTCTCATCTCAAAGGCAATTAAGATTTCGTGCAGCTGTGTCATAGTAATAGTTTGTAGATCCTGCTTTTCTTCTATGGCAAATACTTTTGATTCAAACTTAGCAGATAAGGATCTTAAAACTTTTTCAACTAAAGTAACTTCCTTTATCTCTTTACCCAGATTCTTCATGCAATTGATAATCTCATCCATACGTAAGAAGTAACTAGCTATACTTTCATCATTGTGCATCTTGATAGTTTCATATTGAATTTTGAGAGTTTGCATTTAGCATGTTTTACCTGAGAGTCTCCTTCATAGCTTAGAACGATTTTGTCCCATATTTATTTGGCGGATTTGAGCTGCATAACCTTGACAAACTTTGGTTCTGACAGACTTCCCAATAATGTATTGACAACCTTGGCATTGGTTTCATATTGCTTTTTACATGTCGTATCTATAGGAATTGTTGATGGAAATGTGTATCCTCCTTCCATGATTTCCCAGACATCTGTTCCCAGAGATTGAAGATAGGTTGTGGTTCTTACCTTCCAATAAATAAAGTTTCTCCTATCAAATATTGGCGGTCTGATGGATCCCCCGCTTTCTTGATTACTCATGATGATGGATCTTCCTTCAAGCGATCAAGCTTCTTCTAAAGGACCTGCTCTGATACCAATTGTTGCAAATAATACTGGGGAGGTGAGTTAGTATTATCAGATCAATAATTTAATTTTCAGAACTGATTTGTATACGCTACTTCAGCTTAGTGAACTAGAGTGTATATGCAACTATACTTAATGAAACTAGCATATATGCATATATCTTTTGATTTACCCAAATTGTCATGTAGTGAATTTTAATCAGTATATCAGCAATTCATTAGACAGTGCAGTAAAATAAAAATAAAGCATCACACATAAACACCAAGATATAAGGTGGAAACCCAATGTGGGTGAAAATCACCTGCTACAATCGTCTTTATCTTCTTTTAATAATAAGAAAAAATTATTTACAATTTTTGTATTGGTGCAGCCTTATACCAGTACGCAGGCTTCTACCTGCAGAAGGCTACAACCTTCTCTCGTTCTCCAGCTTCTACTGGAAGGGATCTACAACCCCCTAGATCTTGTACTAACTAATATGTTTACTAGTACGTAGGTGCCGGCCTACAGAAGACTACAACCTTCTCCTTTCTTCCAAGGACCACATTTCATAAATTTTCAAACTGGATCCATCAACAACATCATTCAATCATAAAATATATCTGCATCAACCAATCTCCTACTGAAACAACCACAACCAAATCAATCAATCACTTTGACAACCCATCAATCTGATCTTTCAGAATGTTGTCACTGGAATACAGTAACCAGAACCCAAAATACTACAACAACAAACAACAGCAACTAAAACATAGATTATAAGTTATACGCTACTTTCTTGTGTCAAACCTACATTTATACGCGCTTTCCTCAAAGCCAACCAGCGTATACATTTCAAATATTAATTCATAATTCTGCAACTATACCAGACTTTAGTTATACTCAGATCATATCATTTATAGAATAATATGTGTGTCAGTATTCAGATCTAGAATATTCATGAGAAAAAACACATAATGATAGTTCACTTTATGACTTAAGATCCTGATCCATCATTAGATCTTATCCTCCATCAACCACTAATGTTCCTCCTTGGTCCATATCCAGCAATGCACCATAAGCCAATAACCTGCATACTAGATCTCACTCTTCATCAAATATTCAATACTTGAGTGCCTTGGCCTAATGATATTCTCCTCCTTTTATAGTTTTAGGCCTTTCTCAATACCATGGACCAAAACCTTTTAGGACCAATACCTTGGATCAAATACCTAGGGTCAATATCTCGGACCCGATACCTTGGACCAATACCATGGATCAAAATACCATGGACCAAATACTTCGAACAAAAAACTTAGTTTTCCAAGATATACGCGCTTTTCCTTTTGTGAAAGTGTGTGTGTACGTATACGCGACTTGGATACAGTGAACCCATGTGTATATGCAAATTGGTCATTAGTGAACCTGTGTATACCTCTCTTTCTTCATTCTATGAACTCTGATCTGTAACTCTGAGCTGTTAACCTGCTATATTGTGATCTGCCATCTGAGAGAGTTGCCATCAAGGACAACACTTGTTGGCCTATTAATAGGCCTCTGAATTAAGCGAAAGTTCCAAGACACATTTGTACACCATTACATCACTAACCCCAATAGTGGAATTTTGGAGCCACTCCTCGCTCCTCAAAGAAAAGACTACAGACTCTCAAGGCTATGTGGGAGGAGCCAAGGTGAAAAATATATTTTCATGTACAAATCAGGGGTACGTATAGCCAATGGTGAACTTGATAATGACTCTGAAACTGCACATAGAACATTTCAGGCTAGGATGCGACTCCGAGGCATTGTCAAGGAAAATTATGCAGAGGTCACTTGGAGGCTGTGATAAGAAGTCCAGAACAACAGTGACATTCCGCAAGATCTGGCTCAGCTGGGAGGCAGAACTGCACAATTTTTTCAGGGATGTAGTGCGGGCAGCAGGGTGGACACTGGCAGTGCAAACTATGCAAATTCTCAAGGGAGGCTGGGAGGGGATTGTAGGAGCTTGCTGGCCAAAACTACGTAGAACTGGGAGGCAGGCATGCAGGGCATTTCTACGTAGTTTCTGGGCTGAGTGGGGCGTCGTGCAATTGGAGGAAAGTCCAACAAAACTTTTTAGTTTTCATGAGGAACGACAAGTCGGCTGGTATCAGGACTAATTGACAAAACTGCGCAATTTTCAGAGATAGTTCAGTGACAGGAAGCAGGTTCTTGTCCCTCTTATCTGCGCAATTTCTTCAATCATCATAGGTGGGCATGTTGACATCTTCTGCGCAATTTTTTGAGGAGCGAAGCCAGTGGTCACTGCCTAGTAAAACTCTCTGGTTGAATAGTGGGAGGCTTTATGGATTGGCTTGCGGGTAGTGCAGATTGAGATTGCTTCTTGGGAAAATTATACGTTGTTCTAGGTTACATTCAGCCAGGTTGATGCCATGATTGCGCAGTGAAAACTGCCTTGGAGGCAGCCTCAATCTCTGCGCAATTCTGGGCAGCAATACTTGGTCACTGAGGGTTGAGACTGCGCAGTGTAGCTCAACGGAGGTCTGGCTGATGGAGGGTGGTCTCGTCAACATGTCTTCGGCAAAATGACTAAGTGTGTGTACTTTTGTATACATGACCTTGCGAACACACACTCAACATGACTTGATGACAAGACACCTCAAACCAACAAGACAACATACGCTCAGTGTGACTGACCGAAGGGTGCGAGCGACAAGTGCGACACTTGAGATAGATTGTTGAACGACCGTGATGACACTTGTGTGACATTTCATACAACTTTGTGTGTGAGTGCGAAAGATGCTTACATAGCAAATACAACTTGTACACATGAAGACGAACCTTCAACATAGCCAGAACATAGCTGCAAGCATGACATTGTGACCAACATGCTAAAATATGTCCAGTGGATGGTCAAGAAAAGACGGTGTAAAGACTCGACACGAGCTCACAGGATGAGCTAGGGTGTTTGTAAACATCAAGGAAAAAACCCAGGAAGGCTTTGAAATTGGATGCAGACCAAAATTTTGGATGGCATTACTGCTGCTAACACAGCACTAAACAATATTAATCATACATATTGCATCGAAATGTTACAAATTAATGAAATGACGTGGATCAATGTACTAACATTAAAAACAATGGAAAAAATAATTTATTTATCATGTATATAGTACTAATGTCACAAAATATATTACATACATGAGGAGTTGTGTCACGCATGTTTGAAAAACCATTCACCACCTTTAAGTTCACCAACAACAATACAACAGAGAGAAGAGATGTTTTTTAGCCTTCATAAAGATTTTTTGTTTCCATCTTAGGTACATGTAAATCAAAAGCACGATCATCATACTGGATGTCATCATCATCCATTCTAACATTATTAAATAACTCCTGGATCATTTTGTTTGTCCGATCCTCTTCAACTATGTTATCAACATCATTATCTTCTTCCATAGGATCATTAGATTGATCCTCAATATTAAGTGCTCCATTTTCTTGGATAGGAGTTTGTCCTACAACCACCTCTTCCTTGTCGAGCAATGTCCTAAGGGGCCGATATTATATAATTACAATCAATAAAGTAATATTAGTATATATACCATATATTGAAACGTCAATATAACAACAGTTTACAAATATAATATATAAGGAAAACAAAGACAAAGAGAGACAACTAATTAGGTGAGACCGAGAAACAAAAACAACAAATTAATTATGATGCTCATGCAATTTATCAAGATATTTAAGAATATGTTGAAAATTTATAAAAAGGATGTTACTTTTCTTGACATGTAGGAAGTGAAACACTTTCTCATATATATAGTAATGACCATAGTAAAAAACATATTGATCTTATTTTTCATTCATCATTATAATTTCATAGTCTTTATTAATGCCATATTTTGCATAATATATTTTAGAAACTTATTAATAATGCTCCATAAATACCCAAGATTAACCTCTAAATCCTCTAGGTCTAAATTAACCCACTAAACATACATTAACCCCCTAACACTTTAACCCCATTCCTCTAAGCACTAAGCTCTTAAGCTCTAACCCCTAAACCTTGAAACATTAATAACCCCTTATCCCTAAGCCCATAAAGTAATTAACCCCTAACTCGACCTAACCCCTTAATCGACCCTAGAAAAATAATCAAATAATATTTCTAGTCCACATCAAGATGACAACATAGTTCAAACACCTCCCAAAAGAATATTATAAAATATATTTACAATAGAAAGGTAATACAATTTATAATACAAAGGCATACAATCTAAAATACAATATACATATAAACATTACAAAAACAATCTATAGTACAAAGACATATTAAATAACTTACAAATGGATGATATCCATGTCTACCTTCAATGTGTCCATAGTCTCTACAATGATTTTTAGATGATTTTATTAGAATCCTCCTTGGTCTCAAGCCCTTTCAATTTCTATAAGGGCAATAAAAAAAATTATCCTCACTAGAAGCCCTTGATGTTGATCCTTACACGTATCCTTGGACTCCCTGAAGAATGTTATGTGACATTTTTTTCACCAAACTTTTAGTGATGATTTTGTTCAAAAATTAAGCTCAAAATAAGCCTACAACCTTTCAAAACAACCACAACTAATATATATAGCAACTATCTCAAACATATATGATGTTAGGGCCTTGATATATATATATGTGTGTGTGTGTGTGTGTGTGTGTGTGTGTGTGTGTGTGTGTGTATGTGTATATAGATATATATATATATATATATATATATATATATATATATATATATATATATATATATATATATATATATACATCTATATTTAGTTATAATATTAATGTTATATTTAATTTAAATACTTAAACCGATCAATGTAAAGTGGTCCCATATTAAACGTTGTCAGTGAAAAAAGCTATTAATGGTGGAATTGAACATTATTAACACAGGGTTACCCCCGCTTACATCCACAGTATGCATGTCAAATGCATAAGCATATTTGTCCCAAGAATTTTAACTCTCTGCATATATATATATATATATATATATATATATATATATATATATATATATATATTAATAATATTATATTTAGTTATAATATTAATGTTATATTTAATTTAAATACTTAAACCGATCAATGTAAAGTGGTCCCATATTAAACGTTCTCAGTGAAAAAAGCTATTAATGGTGGAATTGAACATTATTAACACAGGGTTACCCCCGCTTACATCCACAGTATGCATGTCAAATGCATAAGCATATTTGTCCCAAGAATTTTAACTCTCTGCAAAGTCAAATCTTCATTTAGAATATGGTTAAGGCCCCTTTCTTAATCTCTGCATAATAGTTTATAGACTAACCAAGACTAACCCTTAATCCATTCTTTCCTTCCTATCAGGACCCATTAACCCTGCTTAAACCTTCATTAACCTTTTATTAACCCATAAGCCGCATATATACCAACCCCACTTCATAACTATGGTAGACAATGGACTTACCACATAAACCTTCTTTATCACACTATATTTCTATTATGATCCATTTATAATAGAAATAACCACAAGCATGCAATAACTTACCTTTTCCACCTTGGTATGGCCTCTGCATAGATATTGATGCTACACTTTATTGCAATTGCAATTTCCATAGTCCACGTTTCACATTAACGCGGGATTCTTTCCACCTCCGGCATGTGATTAACCCTCCTTTCAAATTTCAAATCATATAAAACTGCACTTATAACCGTATTGGGTCCGATCACTTCGCATGTCGTGTTACTTCTCGCTGATACAACACCATTGAATAACTGTGATGTGAATAAATCTCGGATGTTTATCTTCCGCCATCAGATCGACAGTTGATGTCTTCTCGATCAAACAAAACTTGTTCGATAGTCCTCCACCGTCAATCTGTACTCAATGGATCTGACGATTCACAACGATTTCGAGTAGATAACAAGCACGGAGGACACCTGCCCGAAAAGCGGTTTTCTCTTTCTCCTTCGTTGCTACATGTCGCTCGGTTAGTGGAATCGAGCGACTACCCCTCAATACCACTTACCATATTTACTCCGCTCGAAATACCACTTTGTCTCACAAAACCACTTCTTCGTTGATTATCATCCGCACTCTTCCATCATGCAAATCAATCCTGCCTGTTGATCTATAATATCCAATGGTTGTTGTGCATCACCTCTACACTTCTCCACTCTTCTCTTTACTTATGTTTTACACTATTTCTTCAGCGTTTTCTCTGTGGTTCAGGTTTCTTCAAAGGTTATCATCCTTCCACTTCGCTGCTCAATTCACTCCTTAGCTTGAATTCTGTGAATGCACATCGTTGTCTCTCCAGAGCTCCGCTCTAATCCTCCAATTGGATTCAAAGACCCATTGTGTTTCCTCTTAATCATTCTCTTCCTCTGAATAGTTCTACAGAACTCTATCTGCAACCTCTGTTACAGAATACGTAACTCAATCGTTAAATACTCGTTCCACACACTTACACAGTTATGGAATAAACCTCTGTATATATAAGTATAAACAACTGATTACATATCGAGACTCTCTGTCTCTTAAGCCTAATCTTCCATATCAGTGGCCTCCTCCCTACACTATGCTCGTAGGTTTACATTTATACCAGAAAGGCTATGTTGAACTAATTCTAGTTCAGATCCTTAATCTACTGAACTGACTCCTAAATGTCCTCTCTAGTTCCTCGAATCATGAAACTACCTTAAGAGTTATAATTGACTTCTAACTCTCTTGTCATTATTAACCACTCATGTTCTCCTTCATTCGAGAGCATTTACAAAATATCTCACATTATCTAATTAATTCCTATCCTACTCACTCAAAAGCCTAAATATTACATTAATTCAACACTTAGGAATCCAACTTCCTTAAAACACATGACTCCCTTATGTCTACTAAAATACAATGATTTTCTCTTGGGTTGAATGCTCTTGCATTAGACTCCCAAAGTAGAAAATATTCATGATCTCATGATCATGTGTCTTCATAAGTTGATAGAAACCCTCCAGGGTCCCAAACTTTAGTTTTTAGCTTCCCAAATTCCTTGCACCTTTGTTGCTATTGTATGTCTGTTGTATTCTGTTTCATCTTCCTCTCTTCAATCAGTTTCAAATTATGATTGATCATTCTTCCTGCTGCTATCATTTTCCTCCCTATGGCCCGTTTCATCATTAATTTCCATAATTCTTCAATCTCTGTCTCCAGCACATCCTTGGACTGGTCTATACTTTGCCTCTTACTTCTTCCTCTTTCTCTTTGCTTCAGGTTGTTGCTACTGTCCACTAATTCTTCAAACTGTTGTTGGATACTTTCACTTTGTAGTTGTTGGTTTTCTTTTTCTTCTACTTTTTCTCTTGCTCCAACTTTTTCGTTGACTACTTTGCTTACTGACTCCCTTTCATCCTTACCCTCTTTCATGATTATTTTTGTCTACACTAAATCATGACTTTCTAGCATTCTCTCTAGCAATTGAGCATCTTTGTTCCATGGATTAAATTCTTCCATAGAATCTTCTTCTTTCATCTTTATTTGGCTGCTCATCTGTGTCAAATTTCCTCCAGCATCTACAACTAAACCTGCACTCAAAAAACACTTGTTAAAATCAAAACATAAGACTTTTGTGCCTTATATTCCCTTGGCAACGATTCAGTTTGTTGCTCTGTTTCTTTCTCCTTTGTCAACACATCAGTATGTTGTTTTGAATTCTCAAAAGAATTCATGAGACTGTCAACTAGTCTCTCTTCCACGTCATCTTCTCTAATGATGTCTTCTTGCTCTTGTCCATTGTAGTGAACTCCTTCCTTTGCAATCACACTGTCATACTCTGAATTTCCCAGCAAATATTCCAGCAATGCAATTTCTTTGTGACACTTCGCAAGTATTTTATCATCACTTATAATCCCTGCATTTATAAACGAATTGTTAGTTTGAAAATTACAAGGCTCAATAGTTTCAATTGTTGTTTCACAAATCAGTTCATCAAACTAAACTTCATCTCTTTTTCCCACAAGAAATTGTCCCTGTGTTGTAATAGTTTCATTATTAAGTTCTTTCTGCTGCAATAAGTCACTATCTTCCTCATTCAAGAGATATTCTCCCCTATCCTTCACTCCAAAGTATTCATCTTCTGAAAGATACTTTTCCATACTTTTGACGGCTTCAAAAGATTTCTCATCCTCTGCAAAACCCTCCTTTGTTAGTGACCAATCATCAGATGTTATTTCTCCCAAGGTTAAATCCTTTGCATAAGTTTCTTCCTTCTTAACATCTTTCAATAGATGTCCTTCTTTTTTACTGACTTTCTCAATAGCTTGCATGGTTAATTCCATTGTGCCTATTATCATGGTGAAATGATGATCCTTTACTATGTTTTCAGCTAACATAGTCTCTTCTTCAATTTTTCCTTTAATATCTTGTTGTTTACCTTCTCCAAGAGCTATCCTTGTCTCACGATCTGCATTAATATTCTCCTGCAATTGTTCTGCATCCACAGAAAAACTATCAATCTTAAAAACATAAGACCCTATGGTCCCACTTGATGTTTTAGCCATCATATCTCCTTGTTGTTCCAAGTTCTCTTTATGACTCGTAAATTCTTTGATGGTCTCCTCTTCAATCTCTTCAAGCCCTTCACTTGGTTGCTTGATATCTTTTCCCAACTATATATGAGACCTATCTATCTCATCTTCTTCCATAACAGAATTTATATTCTGCTTGTCTTCTTCCTCCTTTATGACAATATCAGCAAATTGTCCTTCACATGTTTCACCTGCAAACATACACAAATTTTCAAATTTAAAACCATCATACCTTTTGTCCTCACTTGAAGTTTCAGTCTTCAAGTCTTCATCTTCACTTAGAACTTCACCCTATTCTGCTTCACAAATGGACACTTCCATTTTCATTTCCAACTCAGCTTCTTTGAGTTTTTCCCTCAGCCACCTTACTTGCCTCTGTTGTAGCCTTCTCTGCAACTTATGCCACTTCACTGGCTTCTTCCTCAAGACCCAACCTAGTCTCTGGCTTTCCTCTAGTATCATCATCAATACATCGAGTTTTTCTTTCATCTCTGCAATTTCCTCTTGACTCATCCTCTTTCCATTTGCCTTGGCATCCTCTTTCTTCATCTTTCTTCTATTGTGGTCTTCCTCAGAACCTCTGTTATGACTATTAGTAGCCATCTTCTTCTCCATCTCTATGATTTCCTCACTCATTCACTATGAGTTGCATTAAATCCTCTGCAACAACAAGTCCTCCTTGTTGCAACTTACCTCACCCAGCTTTCCTCTATACTTGGTCTTTTGGCAAGCAATTGGTTCTTTGTCTCTGGAACCTCCTTAAAGCACTTTTCTCTGCTCCTTCTAGGCTTCAACTCATCTGCATATTCTAAGAACACAACTTTCCTCTTGTATTTCAATCACAATGAAATACTTGGTTCTGACCACCTCTTCTTTCACTTAGAAAGTCTTACCAGCTTCCTTCATTACCTTAGCAAATCTACCCACATCCTTTGTGGAATTGCGATCTACAACAATACCTCTACAGTAACAAGTCTCCTTCTTGCTACATATGCTTTACTAATCTTCTCTCCTATTCTGAGCTCAATCTGTTAGCATTTCTCTGGTTCTTTCCTCTGGAACCAATTCAGGCACTCCTTTCTCTAGATGTTGCAATATTCTCACCTTCTTTTGTTGTTATCTGTGCATCAATGTACAAACACACATTCTCCAATCAAATCAAAACAGAACATATCATCTCATCTTTAAGATCTCAGCATGATCTTGTTTCACCATTCCACCTGTACCTTGAATGGATTTCCTCTGTCTTTTGCATCTGCAAGTTCTGCTACACATCACCTCTGTGTGCCTACTTTCTGTCAAATTAAAATCTGATCCTTCCTGGCCTGCATAAACATCTTAAAACATAACTTTGTTCTAATTCTTTCACATAGAATTTTTTTGTCATGTTTTAACACCAATTGTTTCAATTACAATTTTTCTCTAATACCAAATGACGCAGGGTTACCCTCGCTTACACCCATAGTATGCATGTCAAATGCATGAGCATATTTGTCCCAGGAATTTTAACTCTATGCCGAGTCAAATCTTCATTTAGAATATGTTTAAGGCCCCTTTCTTAATCTCTGCATAATAATTTATAGACTAACCAAGTCTAACTCTTAATCCATCCTGTACTTCCTATCGAGGCTCATAACCCCGCTTAAACCTTCATTAACCTTTTATTAACCCATAAGCTACATATATACCAACCCCACTTCCTAACTATGGTAGATAATGGACTTACCAAATAAACCTTCTTTATCACACTATATTTTTATTATGACCCATTTATAATAGAAATAACCACAAACATGCAACAACTTACTTTTCCACCTTGGTACGGCCTCTGCACAGATATCAATGCTACACTTTATCGCAATCGCAATTTCCATAGTCCGTAGTTCACATTAACACAGGACTCTTTCCACCTCCGATGTGCGATTAACCCTCCTTTCGAATTTCAAATCATATAAAACTGCGCTTATAACCATAGCGGGTCTGATCACTTCACATGTCGTGTTACTTCTTGCCAATACAACACCATTTAATAATTGCGATGCGAATAAATCTCTGTTGTTGATCTTTTGCCATCAGATCGACGGCTGATGTCTTCTCAATCAAACAAAACTTGTTCTATAGTCCTCCACTGTCGATCTATACTCAATGGATCTTACAGTTCACAATGATTTCGGGTAGACAGTGAGCACGGAGAATACCCACCCGAAAAGCGGTTTTCTCTCTCTCCTCCACTGCTATTTGTCGCTCGGTTAGTGGAATCAAGCGACTACCCTTCAATACCACTTACCATATTTACTCCACCTAAAATACCACTTTGTCTCACGAAACGACTTCTTCGTTGATTATGATCCGCGCCCTTCCATCATGCGAATCGATCCTGCCCGTTGATCTATAATATCCAATGGTTGTTTTGCATCACCTCTACACTTCTCCGCTCTTCTCTTTACTTATGTTTTACGTTATTTCCTCAGCATTTTCTCTGTGGTTCAGGTTTCTTCAAAGGTTCTCATCCTTCCTCTTCACTGCTCAATTCACTCCTGAGCTTGACTTCTGCGAATCCTCACATCGTTGTCTCTCTAGAGCTCCGCTCTGATCCTCCAATTGGATTCAAAGACCCATTGTGATTCCTCTGAATCATTCTCTTCCTCTGCATAGTTCTACAAAACTATGTCTGCAACCTTTGTTACAGAATACGTAACTCAATCATTAAATACTTGTTCCACACACTTACATAGTATGGAATAAACCTTTGTATATATATAAGTATAAACAATTGATTACATATCGAGATTCTTTGTCTTTCACGCCTAATCTTCCATATCAGTGGCCTCCTCTCTACACTATGCTCGTAGGTTTACATTTATACCAGAAAGGCTATGTTGAACTAATTCTAGTTTAGATCCTTAATCTACTGAACTGACTCCTAAATGTCCTCTCTAGTTCCTCGAATCATGAAACTACCTTAATAGTTATAATTGACTTCTAACTCTCTTGTCATTATTAACCACTCATGTTCTCCTTCATTCGAGAGCATTTACAAAATATCTCACATTATCTAATTAATTCCCATCCTACTCACTCAAAATCCTAAATATTACATTAATTCAACACTTAGGAATCCAAATTCCTTAAAACACATGAACCCCCTATGTCTACTAAAATACAATGATTTTCTCTTGGGTTGAATGCTCCTACATCAATTATGCAATGGTTATTTGCCATTTATCAGAAATTGAACAACACATTTTCATATTGGATATAGCGTTGGATATTTGACTGTAAAAGAACTTTCATCAAATATTGGACGATATGAGGGATTATATAAAATTGTCGGATAATCAACAGGATAGGACAATCTGTTGAATATACTATCACATACCCTCTGGGCACAATATTACAAATTCCCTCTATGCTCTATAGGATCCATGATGAGGACTTTTAGATGTAATTAATATACTTACATCCAGATCAATCCTTAAGCATAAATTACAACTTCGAGAACAAAATCAATCATGGCATTCAACCAATAAGATTTGAGCATCCGGACTTCATTTCTATGAGGACTCAACACAAACATTAATGGAATGTTATCATGAATATACCGTAACTAGCATTTCCCTAATCATGATCATAGTCCTATTGGCATAGTCGAAAGTATTACTGACATATATCTTATGCAATATGGTTAATTAGCTAAACGAGCCTCAGTGGATGCAATTCACCTCCTAAAGCGTAATGCATAGCATAAATAACCTGAACCATAGACCATATAATTTCATACCTTAAAAACATAATTACTCCTCATACATAGTTGTCTCATGCATAAATATTCACCATTATTCCATCATCTCAAGAACAAAGATTAGGCATGCATCATACACTCACAAATTCAACATCATCAAGAGTCATGAATCATAAGAATGTACCATGCAATTGTAATCATAAGTTTAAAGATGTGACCAAAAAAAGAGTAAGGGGTCACATACAGTAGATCCCAAGCAATTGAAGTAAACTAGCTTAGCTAAAGAAAGTCACTTGGAAAACCGAGCACCGCCACCTAACCTAGAACTGACTTCCTCTAGTTCACCCCCAAGCCGAGAGTTCTTGCCATGGCTCAACTACCTCCTGTTGATCTCTTCAATGGGTATTTAATATCCTCTTTTATGATATGGTTTCCATTAGCAACATCCCTCTTTTATGGATCTTTTTATCCATTTTCCTTGGATTTTCCCATAAAATCTCACCTTTCTGTCCGACGAGGCTTTTCCTCATAAAATATTGCCTTTCTCTCCTACAAGTCTTTTATTTTTTTCTTAAACTTAGAATATTTCTTCAGCTAAGTAACTTAATGGATATTTATCTCCAATCCATCAAGCTTATCTAGAATTGGATCTAGAAGCCTTATCATGAAAGAATTATCCCTTGGCAAGAATCTCATCTCTTGGTGTCTCGCTTTTCCAAGTGATTAAATTATTTTATTTATTTAATAATAAAGTATTTACTTTTCTTGTTACACATCAGACCTAAATTTTCTTAGCTTAGGTTAGCAGAGTTTTACATACAATGGAGGGGTGTTACATACTCCCCCCCTTAAATTTACACTGTCCTCAGTGTATTACTGCATCTTACAATATTATTTCCTCATTCATAGGTAGTTGTTTCTGAATTTACAGGCTCCCATGGCCTTTACATTTTTCATAGATCTTCTGATATATATATCAGTTAAAGGGGTTCTACTAGCACATCTCCTTCCATCGCTACTTGTAACATTTGTTTCAATCAATTTTGTGAGAGATTTTAGATGCAAAAACTCAACTTTGTTTACCACAGTTAATATCATAACTTGATATACAGTACTACTATTTGAGTAACTATGGGTTATGTTTCCCGCCATTTAAATATGATTCCTCATGTTCATTGTATTTGAAGAAATGCATTTTCTTCCCCTGAGTTCTTTCAATTCTGTTGAGATTGCAACAAGATGATGGAGCTTAGTGAAAAGAGTCGCCTTCACTAGTGGGCCCGCAGGCTATTTTTGGCGCAAGTCTATTTTTAGACTATGTCTATTTTTAGACATATGGATCATGTCTATGTTTATGGATGATTGATCAAGTTGGGAAAAATAGATGGACTTCTATTTTTGATGAAAGTGTGAGTGATCACAGTGTGAGTGATCAAGTCTATTTTTAGACTGGCTGTCAAAAAATAGAAAAGTCAAATATTATTATCTCACAATAATATTTGGACTATAAACTTAATCTTATTCTCTTGGAGCACTTCAGTTTGAGCTACGGAAGTGGCACATGCAGCTGTCAGAAGGAAATTCGTTTTTCTTATGAGTCAGTTGAGTTGTTGCATGCATGACTTCAGTTAGAACTCAAGTGAGTTGAGTTTAGTGGACTGGAGGTACAGTTGATGGAGTTGTGTTCAGTTTAACTTAGTTAAACTGGTTGTAGTTAGTCTAACTGCAGATAGACTAATGATGAGTTGATAAAATAATTATTAACTCATAATACAACTAAAGAATACATCAGTTAACTCAGTTGCATGTCAGTGCATGTTCAGTTCAACAGGGACAGGTGGTAGAGAATCAGATTGCTATCAGTTGTGACTATAGTTGTGCACCAGATCTTGCACAATCAAAGGATTGAGTATGCCAATGAGTTTGCTCACGTATTTGGCCCGCATTTTAGCCTTTGCTCACGTCCACAAAGAGTGAGTGACTATTTTGCAGGTGAAAAACGAGTTTGGGAAGATATTCTCATCAGTTCTTGAGCAGGTATTGAGCAGGAGAGGCAGGCAAGCAGTGGAAGAGATTTGGAGATCAGATCTGAGCTGTATTGTGTGTAACAGAGGTGGAGATACTTGTGAGAAGTATTATGCTGTGTAATGTTACATGACTCAATCATTAATATACAGATAGTGTGGGGTTTTTAGCGAGATGCTTTCCCCGTGATACATACTGTGTTAATGTGTGAATGCTCTTGATGTTTTATTGTTATTGATGCTGCTATATTCATGATCAACGTAGAGGAGATTATGTATTATACATGTTCCGCTTAAATTGTATGATCAAGATAATCTCTGTTGAATATGTGTTAAATTATTCAAAATTTCTACATGGTATCAGAGCTAGATAATTGTAGAAAAAGTTTCTACATGGTATCGGAGCAGCTTGATTTGTAGAAGAGATTTTTACAGGATATCAAGCGAGGGTTGATCGGAAGCAGTTGAGTTGGTTGCTGGTGGAAATTCGAATTTGCAGCAGTGTTGTTGAAAATGTCTTTCAACGGATTGCAAATGTTATTCCAAAGCAAGAGCGACCTGGCGCTCAAGGATAAACTCAGTAACAATAAAGGTGAGAATGGATCTTCATCAAAGGTATCTGATGAAGAGAATTGTGCTTTGGCTGCCAAAGCAAAGAAGGGGAAGAACGAGAAAGCTTCTCATTCCGGTGCGAAAGGCAAGAAGCAGGATATGTCCAAAGTGAAGTGTTTTCACTGTCACCAGCATGGACACTATGCCACAAATTGTCCGCAGAAGAAGAAGAACAAGCAAGCTGCTGGATCTGCGGGGGAGAGGCCTTAGCTTCTCAGTTTGAGCTTGATTTTTCATTGATCGCATGCTTGGTTTCAAGTGTGATGGGATCAGTGTGGTTCTTGGACAGTGGTGCGTCTTTTCACATGACGGGAGATAGAGATTTGTTCTCTGATCTGGAGGACAAAGATCTTGGAGTGCACATCGAGATGGGCGATGATGGTAGATACAGTGCGACCGGTATCGGTACCATTTCCTTTGAGAGGGAGTCTGGTAAACCCTTTGTATTGAAGGAAGTCATGCATGTTCCAGGATTGAAGAAGAATCTCATCTCAGTGGCGATGTTAGAAGACAAGGGGTATGATGTTGTTTTCAGCGAGGGAAAGGCCTTCCTGCGCAGCAAGACAACTGGTGAGACCCGGAAGATAGGGGTTCGAGTGAGTAACCTTTATCAGTTGCATGTAGATGGATGCGCAGCAATGGCAGGCAAGGCAGAAGGATTGGTGAGCCGGGATGATGGCGAGTTGTGGCACAGGAGATTGGGTCACCTTCACCATGGAGCCTTGAAGATACTGCAGCAGATCACTACAGGGCTTCCTAAAGGCACACTTGCGCAGTCAGATCAGTGCAAGGGGTGTACTTTGGGGAAGTTTGTGAAAGCCACCTTTCACGAGAAGGATAGTCGCGCCACGACGATCCTTGAGAGAATTCACACAGACGTGTGTGGACCTTTCTCAGTTGCTTCGACAGCAAAACACAGGTATTATGTGATTTTTGTTGATGATTTCTCTCGTAAGTGCTGGATCTTCTTCATGCAGAAGAAGAGCGAGACATATTCAAAGTTCTGTGAATTCAAAGCACTGGTCGAGAAGGAGTCGGGGAAGAAGGTGAAGGCTCTTAGGAGCGATAATGGTGGTGAATACATCTCGGACGAGTTCAAGGATTTCTGCAAGGCAGAAGGGATTCGTAGAGAGCTCATAGCTCCCCATAACCCACAGCAGAACGGGGTAGCTGAGCGGAAGAACAGAACGATTGTGGGTGCTGCACGGGCAATGTTGCATGATCAGGGCCTACCCCTTCACTTGTGGGCGGAAGCATGCAATACAGCAGTTTATGTGCAGAACCGTTGTCCTCATAGGATACTTGGCATGAGTACACCTGAGGAGGCTTATTCTGGTAAGAAGCCTGATCTTTCTCATTTGAGGATTTTTGGTGCTAACGTTTACATGCATGTGACGAAGGATGCCAGAAAGAAGTTGGAGCCGACTGCAGAGGTTGGGATATTTGTGGGGTACACTGATACGCCCCACAACTATCGTGTGTATTTGCCAGACAGTGGTAAAACTGTTGTGCGACGGGATATAAAATTTCAGGAGGAGAAAGCCATGAAGTGTTTGCTTGAGAGGGAGCTACACTTGCATGCAGATGAGGAGCTATTAGTTCCTAAGGATGAGCTTCAGGACGTGGATCAGCCACAGGACGAGGTTCATGGAGTGGAAGAGACCACTCATGCAGCGCCAACCATCAGAGGGCGAAAGCGCTTGACAGAAGCTGAGCGACTAGCTCAAGATGCAGAGAAAGTTGTAGGACCACCTACAGCCCAACGCAGGCAGAGACAGTCACCTGATCGGTACACTGGATACATGGCTCTTATGAGCAAGTGTGTTGTGACTGAGCCATCCTCTTTCGAGGAAGCTGTGGAGGATCCCGCATGGGTAGACGCCATGGTGGAAGAGTATGATTCTATTGTCAGAAACAGTGCATGGGAGATTGTTCCTAGACCGGAAGGGAAATCAATGGTGGGTTCGAGATGGATCTACAAAGTTAAGCAGGCAGCTGACGGGAGTGTGGAGAAGTACAAGGCAAGATTTTTTGCCCGAGGCTTTTCACAGATTGAGGGGATCGATTATGAGGAGACCTTTGCACCTGTCGCAAGGTATTCTTCCATACGGACGATTCTTGCTCTCTCAGCGCAGATGGGATGGCACATTCATCAGATGGATGTGAAGACTGCGTTCCTCAACGGAGTCATTGAGGAGGAGGTGTACATTGAGCAACCCGAAGGCTTTGAAGTCTTCAGCAGCGAGTCGCATGTGTGCAGGCTCAAGAGAGCGTTGTATGGGTTGAAGCAAGCACCACGTGCTTGGTACACACGGATAGACAGCTATTTCACAGGACTTGGATTCTCCAAGAGCGAGGCGGATCCGAACCTATACCAGATTGTGGTGGAGGGTAAGTTGCTTATCATTGTACTGTATGTTGATGATTTGATTCTAACGGGTGATGAGCTGTTGATACTGTCATGCAAGAAGGATCTTGCTACAGAGTTTGAGATGAAGGACTTGGGCCTCCTTCACTATTTCCTAGGATTGGAAATATGGCAACGCAGTGGTGGACTGTTTGTTTCTCAGGGCAAGTATGCTCGGGAGATACTGGAGAAGTTCAACATGCATGGCTGCAAGCCTGTTGATACTCCTCTTCCTGGAGGTTGGAGGAAGGAGGATGCCACTTCGGGAGAAGAAGTGGATGCCACTGTTTATCGACAGTTGGTGGGGTCGCTGATGTATTTGGTCAATACACGACCTGATATATGCTATGCAGTTAACCAGCTTTCACAAGCTATGGTTAAGCCTATCAAGCTCTTCTGGAAGGAGGGCAAGCATGTATTGAGCCACTTGAGAGGCACATCGGGATATGGATCTTGGTACAGACAGGAGGATGAGGTGAAGCTATGTGGCTTCACGGATGCAAATTGGGCAGGGAGCCCAATGGACAGAAAGAGCACATCAGGAGGGGTCTTCAGTATCGGATCGACAGTAGTTTCTTGGTACAGCAGGAAGCAGAGATCTGTGTGGATGAGGATGATCCTGGTCGGGTTTTTCGGGTCCAAGCACATCAGGTACCATCATATCAGAGATTGTGTGCAGCGGAGGATCATGTTACTTTCGTACATTCCAACGGAGGATCAGGATGCTGATATTCTGACGAAGGCTCTCACCAGGAGCAAATTCGAGTACCACCGAGGCAGGATAGGGGTTGCTGATAATCCATATCTTGTCGAGAGGGAGTGTTGAGATTGCAACAAGATGATGGAGCTTAGTGAAAAGAGTCGCCTTCACTAAGTGGGCCCGCAGGCTATTTTTGGCGCAAGTCTATTTTTAGACTATGTCTATTTTTAGACATATGGATCATGTCTATGTTTATGGATGATTGATCAAGTTGGGAAAAATAGATGGACTTCTATTTTTGATGAAAGTGTGAGTGATCACAGTGTGAGTGATCAAGTCTATTTTTAGACTGGCTGTCAAAAAATAGAAAAGTCAAATATTATTATCTCACAATAATATTTGGACTATAAACTTAATCTTATTCTCTTGGAGCACTTCAGTTTGAGCTACGGAAGTGGCACATGCAGCTGTCAGAAGGAAATTCGTTTTTCTTATGAGTCAGTTGAGTTGTTTCATGCATGACTTCAGTTAGAACTCAAGTGAGTTGAGTTTAGTGGACTGGAGGTACAGTTGATGGAGTTGTGTTCAGTTTAACTTAGTTAAACTGGTTGTAGTTAGTCTAACTGCAGATAGACTAATGATGAGTTGATAAACTAATTATTAACTCATAATACAACTAAAGAATACATCAGTTAACTCAGTTGCATGTCAGTGCATGTTCAGTTCAACAGGGACAGGTGGTAGAGAATCAGATTGCTATCAGTTGTGACTATAGTTGTGCACCAGATCTTGCACAATCAAAGGATTGAGTATGCCAATGAGTTTGCTCACGTATTTGGCCCGAATTTTAGCCTTTGCTCACGTCCACAAAGAGTGAGTGACTATTTTGCAGGTGAAAAACGAGTTTGGGAAGATATTCTCATCAGTTCTTGAGCAGGTATTGAGCAGGAGAGGCAGGCAAGCAGTGGAAGAGATTTGGAGATCAGATCTGAGCTGTATTGTGTGTAACAGAGGTGGAGATACTTGTGAGAAGTATTATGTTGTGTAATGTTACATGACTCAATCATTAATATACAGATAGTGTGGGGTTTTTAGCGAGATGCTTTCCCCGTGATACATACTGTGTTAATGTGTGAATGCTCTTGATGTTTTATTGTTATTGATGCTGCTATATTCATGATCAACGTAGAGGAGATTATGTATTATACATGTTCCGCTTAAATTGTATGATCAGGATAATCTCTGTTGAATATGTGTTAAATTATTCAAAATTTCTACATGGTATCAGAGCTAGATAATTGTAGAAAAAGTTTCTACAAATTCCTTTGTGTTCTTGTCGAACACTTGCTTCCTGCAGTTTCCCTGCATTAGTCACAACAAGTCAACTAGCACATTTGACTAATCAACATGTATAAAATATCATATCAAGTTAGCTCAAACATAACCATCAAAATCATACCCCATATGTAACCATCATAAGAAGAACCATATCTCATATGTATACTAAGACTGAAGCAAAATACGGATACTTATCCTTAGTCTCCAATACCAATTCTCAGTTTCCCCTTTTGTCCTGCCTCTGTACGCACTCTGGCTTGGTTTCCTCACCAGGAAATCACCCAATGCCTTCTCTTCTACCATGTGCACCTACACATAGTGTACATTACACACACACAGCTATACATGCCATATATCATCATGCAATCCATGCATCCATACCAGTACCCAATGTATCGTTTGTACACAGTTCACCCTGTACATGTGTACCCAATATCAATGTCCATAGCATCACCTGCATGACATATACTTCATGCACATGTTTTTAACCATGTTAGTATTATGCCAAAAATTTCTTCATTTATTCATATTACTTTTAGGCAATTTCAATAAAATCATACTCAGTTTATCAATCGAATAATAAGGAATTTCATGGACCTGTTCAACTTCTGCAACCAGTGAATAATTTTATTTCAAAGTATTCAAGTGCTTTTATTTAGAAAATCCTCTTCATGTGTCTTGTGGTTGCAGTACAATGTCAACAACTTTATCATAGAGGTAATCATGCATACCACAACTTTATCATACCCATAACTTTGAGTTTTGGAATTAAATTTGTCACTTAGACAAGGTTTTAATAACAAAGGAATATGACCTTCGCTTGATCATAAAACAAACTATTGATTAAGATAGTTAGTCTAGTATGGACTTCAATGTTATATTTGAAGTCTAATAGAAACCTTAATTTTGTCTTTAACCAAGAAAAAATCATTTGGTACTCAAAGGCACTTCACACTTAAACAAATCATGTCATATGATTTATTGTTGCTCTTTTTATACTTCTTCCAACACCTTGTTGGCCATGAATAATTCAATGTATGTCCAAAACCAATTGAACAATCAGTATGCAATTACATACATTTCCCATACATGAGTTGTAAATGAGGTTTACAACATTCTCAATTCCACACCCTCCAAGTTTTCTAGGCACTATGTGTACCAAGGTGTGATCCTAGGGTATTTACATATTAACACCTCATTTTAACATTAAAGAGAATATAACTCATTTATCAATTATCAAATTTCTATGTTGTTTATGCAATACTTGTTATGTTTTCCTATTCAGAACCAAACAACACTATTAATGCAATCAGAAAGACAGACTTCTTCAAGACTGTTGGACAAGAAATAGTGTTACAATATGCATTTCCTATTATACAGTTGTCCCAATATCTTTGGTGCACAAAAATCATGATTACCAGTGCTACTTTAGCCATCATCTTCTTAATTTAGCAACAAGTTGTTGCATGATTTGTTATCCTCTTTCTTCCTCGTCTAGAAAATTTGATATGTTCCATTTTACTTGATGCGTGTATTATTTTACTACCAACCTGAGATCCGTTGATTATAATAGGTTGTATTAATGTGAAAACTTCCGATTTACGATAGATTGGTTTATTAATTCGGACCAGTCATGTTCTGAATCTAGTGTACCATTATTTCTATTCATTTGGTTGTTCTAAATTGTTCTCTTTCTACTTCAAGTGCATCCAGCACCGCCATATCCGATTTGTTTGTCATTTCTATTGTTATAAGCATGTATAGTTTGTTTATATATACACACAGATCATCGAAATTGTATCCCTTCCCAAAAGAGGTACATTTGCAAGATCTACCATCCTTCTACTGAAACCATATTTCTCTTGCTACATATTGGAAAGGTCCCTATTTATGGGTTATTATTAACATAGAACCAATTATATTTGGATTGATATGCACATCCATGTTGTGGAGTTTGACACATTGGAATTGAGAGAACTGTTAATAATGTGCTCTTAAGCTTAATATTGTCTTTTTGCTATTAACCGAGAAGCACTAAGATTTGCTTCCATTATTTATTTTTATTTTTTGGGGTGTATGGAAAGAAAACACTTAACATTTTATCTCCTAAAGGTTAAACATTTCTTCCCTTCATATTTCTATATGTATTAACTTTGTTCCATTAAGTTATGTCCTTGACTGGACTATCTTTACTAGCATTAGTTTGTATTTTATTAAGCTATGTCCTTGCATAGGAATCATACAACTCATAATTTGATTTCAATATTAGTAGAATGATATGATGACCATATTATTAAATTTCATCAAACTTTTAATCCAATCACTTATTGCCCTCCCTATTTATTCACAACTTTCATTACATAATATATTCTTCTTACCAATATACTACTTGTTATCAAATTAAATATATCATTAACACTATGGGTACAACATCCCACTTCCGATGCAATAACCATACTTTACAAGTATTACCAAATTGTTTATTTCTCCCACTCTACTATGCACCTTTCAAACTCTGCAAGTATCAAGTTTAAATTATGGTATAAGTTATTTTTTCTCTCACAAGAGCATTCAATATAACTTAAGTTTTGAACAACTTTCTCAACATATAATAAGTAGAATTTTAATTTTCACCTCCTTTGATAAGCAGTCACAATAACGAGTAACCCATTGAGATTTGACCTTTTCTACTTATTAAATAATCATGTTAGTTGTTTGATATTTCCTTACATTACGGAATTATTTGTTTCATTATAGCCTTTCGAGGTTTTTCCTACCAACATTTTTAATTCTCACTCCTAGATTCCCATTTCTAAACATTGCGCCAGTGCCATCAATTGACATAAATGCATGGAAGAAAAACATTATAGCATCTAGACAAGGAGAGAATGATGAAATTATAATGGAACATGTCGATGCAAAATGACGAGGATTAGCATGCATATCATAAGCAACTTGGATTTTCTTCCACATGTGTTGTTTGTATCTGTTCTTTGTGAACACTTCTTAGTCCCACTTAATAATGTTCTCTTGATTTTTATAATGTATTTCGACCATCATATACCTTTATGATTTCACACATCACAAAGAATCTATTATAACATATTTTCCTACAATTATCATTGCATGTATATTTTTTCCAAATCCCTTTTAGAAACATTATCCCTCCTATGAACTTTCTCAAAAAAGAGAAAAAGAAGAAGAGAAGTGAGTTAATATACGCAACTCTTAAACTAGCATAATGTGTATGTACGTCACTCTTATCAAAAGAAAATTCATATATTCATATATAATCTAGTCCCCTACTGACTACTTTTTGTGTCCTTTGGCTATGCCCGTAGCCCATGACAGTCGTGACTTAACCTTTGTCCTTTTTCAATTAAGGCTATGACTTGGGAATTTAGAAATTTCACCTGTAGATCAAACTCGTAATGCAATGTACTAAAGAAAAACACATGATCTACTTCTACAAAACATTAAGGAGAAGAAAAATCGATTTCATGAGCAACATCAACCATAAACACATATAACTGATCAAGAGAAATAATCACACATAATGCATATATATCATTGGGGAAAGCACCAGCATAAAATCCCCAACACTGTATTATCAATCAAGTGGAAATCCTCTTTTGTTTACAAAAAATATCAGCTCAAGAGCTATCATGTACTCTCTGCAATCAAAAGATGAAGATCATAGACTCACTATGCCTCAATATGTAGGCCTCAAGTCCACCAATCCCCTATTTCCTTGCACAATTTTGATTGGGGTCCAATTCATAACATATGAGCATTGGCCCCAAATCATACCTGTTGTCAACCATAGGTCCAACTATGCAATTCTTAAGGACACTAGTTCCTCCTGCATGCAAGGAATATTCCATGGGAAGATCCAAGCATTTGATAGTACATTGTCCCTCATCTGATCTCAATTGGGTCTCTGACAGAACTGACATGCAACAGTTATCCATGAGTGAATCCTCAGTTATCTAAAATAATAGTTGTCACATGCATGCAAGCATTAACAAACTATATTTTATTATTTTAACAACTTTTTAAAATAATCTAACTAGACTTGACTAGTTAGAACTAAGTCAACTGATTCTCTCATTATAGAACTCATACTTAATTCCTCGATCAGCGGAGAGAATAAAGGATAAATTCCTCAATCAGTGGGATAACTAATTTGCATGTTCTCACAAAGGCTTCAAGTTTAATTTTTCCAACTAATTAACTCATGGAGATTAACCAGTTAATATTTTAAACTGTTGTTAAGACCAAAATCCATTTTACTTCCTATAGATAGACCAGGGATTGCTATAAATAGGAAGAGACCCAAAAATGCTATTTTTAGAACTTTCTATTTTTAGCAGTTTCACCTCTCACCCAAGGTGGCCAATGACCTCACTGGCCAAACTGCTATTTTTAGACATTCTATTTTTAGCACATTCTAAATTTAGCATTTCTTGTTTCCCACTTTTCAACACTCCCTCTCAACAAGAAAGGGATTATCAGCAACCCCAATCCTGTCTCTGTGGAACTCAAACTTTCCTTTTGACAATGCCTTTGTCAAAATATATGCATCCTTCTCCTCGGTCAAAATGTAGTGAAACATCATGATCCTCTTGACCACACAATCCCGTAGATGATGATAGCGGATATCTATATGCTTGGACCTGTCATGAAACACTAGATTCTCAGAGAGTTTAATGCAACTCTGGTTATCACAATATATCACTATAGGATCCATCATCTGACCAAACAATCCCACTAGAATCTTCCGCATCCAGATGGCCTCACATGCAGCTTGACTAGCTGCCATGTACTCTGCATCCGTTGTGCTAAGTGCAACTGATCTCTGTTTCTAGCTATACAAAGAAACTGTAGCTGACCCAAGGTTGAAGATTCCTCCAGAAGTGCTCTTCCTATCTGATGGACTACCTGCCCAATCTGCATCTATGAAGCCTTGGAGCTTCACTCCCTTTGTCCGCTTGTACCATAATCCATACTGTGTAGTGCCTCTGAGATATCTCAGTGCATGCTTTTCAGCCTTCCAAAATAACTTGGTTGGCTGAACCATAGCTTGACTCAACTGGTTCACTGCAAAGCACAAATCCAGTTGTGTGTTCACCAAATACATGAGTGAACCCACAAGCTACCTATAAACAGTAGTAGCTACTACCTCACCTAAAGTAGCACCCTCCTTCCTCCAGTTACCTGCTAGAGGAGTCTCCATGGGCTTGCACATCTACATGTGGAAGCACCTGAGTATCTCATTGGCATACTTGCCTTGAGACACAAATACTTCCCCATCTCTCTACCACACCTCCATGCCTAGAAAGTAGTGCATGAGGCCCATGTCCTTCATCTCGAACTCTCTTGCAAGATCCTTCTTGCAAGACTTGATCAACTGATCATCACCTATCAAAATTAGATCATCGACATAAAGTACACTAATCAATAGATTACCATCTAAAATGATGTGGTAGAGGTTCGCATCCGCTTCACTCTTGGTGAAGCCCAACCCGGTGAAATACATGTTGATCCTGGTATACCAAGCACGGGGTGCTTGCTTCAGCCCATACAATGCTTTCTTGAGCCAACACACATGTGACTCACGATCAAAGGTCTCAAATCCCTCTGGCTGCTCTATGTATACCTCTTCCTCAATCTCCCCATTGAGGAATGTTGTCTTCACACCCATCTGATGGATCTGCCAACCCATCTATGCTGATAGTGCTAGGATCTATCTAACCGATGAGTACCTTGCAACAGAAGCAAAGGTCTCATCATAGTCAATCCCTTCAACCTGTGAGAAACCGCGGGCAACAAACCTTGCCTTGTGTTTCTCAATACTACCATCAGCTGCATGCTTTACCTTGTAAATCCATCGAGAAATAACCACTGACTTGTCCCCCGGTCTAGGAACAACATCCCATACACTGTTCCGCATGATAGAATCATACTCCTCTACCATCGCATCCACCCAAACTGGCTGCTGCACTGCCTCCTCAAAAGAAGAAGGCTCGGTCGCTACACACTCCCAAACCAGGGCCATGTAGCCAGTGTATCTATCGGGAGATCTCCTCTATTTGCGTTGAGAGGATGGCTACCCCACATTCTCTCTTGCATCCTGCATCAATCTATCAGCTTCCCGTGAGCGTTTCTGCCCCTCTCTGGAAGACTCTCCAGCAGTGGTGATCTCCACTATTGGAATCTCTGCATGCGGCTGATCTGCATCATCAGGAGGCTCCTCCTCCTTAGGAACTAATAGTTCCTCATCATCACCATGCAACTTGAGCTCCCTCTCAAGTGATACTCGCATGGCTCTCTACTCATCAAACTTTAGATCCCTGTGCACTACGATCCTCTGACTGGTAGGCAGAAACACACGATAGTTGTGAGGTGTATCCATGTACCCCACAAGTATTCCCAACTCAGCTGTTGGGTCTAGCTTCTTCTGAGCATCTTTGGTCACATGACAGAAGACTGGTGATCCAAAGATGCGGAAGTGACTCACATCTAGTCTCTTCCGCGAAAAATATTCCATAGGTGTCTTCATCCCCAAAATACAATGAGGACTTCTGTTCTAAAGATATATTTTTGTATTGCATGCCTCAGCCCACAGATGAAGTGGTAGGCCTTGGTCATGCAACATTGATCGAGCTACGCCCACAATAGATCTGTTCTTCCTTTCAGCCACCCCATTCTGTTGTGGGTTATGAGGTGTCGTGAGTTCCCGTTTAATTCCTTCTAAAGCACAGAAGTCCTTAAACTGTTGGGAAATATACTCTCCACCATTATCACTTCACAAGGCCTTTACTTTCATCCCTGATTCTTTCTCTGCCAAAGCTTTGAACTCACAAAACTTCAAGAAGGTTTGATCCTTCTTTTGCATGAAGTAGATCCAACATCTACGAGAAAAATCATCAACAAAAATAACATAATACCTTTGCTTTCCGATGGAGGCTGTAGAGAAGGGCCCGCATACATCTGAATGAACTCACTCCAGAACTACTCCTACTCTACCATCTCGATCATGAAAAGAAGATTTTGCATACTTACCCAAAGTGCAACCTTTGCATGTGCTCACTTGCTCCAGCTTGCACTTGGGTAATCCAGTAGAAATTTGTTGCATGATCTTCAAGGCCCCATGATGCAAGTGGCCCAGTCTCCTATGCCATAACTCGCCAATATCTTGGCCATGCATCACCTCTGCTTTGGAACTCAAAGAAGCACAGTATTCTACCTGTAACTTATAGAGATTCTTCACTCAAATCCCTATCTGTTTGGTCTGTCCAGTGCCTATATGCCTTAGGAAAACCTTTCCCAAACTAAATACTACATCATAGCCTTTATCATCAAGCAAAGCAATGGGCACGAGATTCTTTTTCATCCCTGGTACATACATAACATTAGAAAGAGAGAGGGGAGAACCATGCTCCCTCTAAAACACAACCGTTCCTTCACCTGAGACACGGTACTTTCTGTCATCGCCCATCTCAATTCGTATCTGGAGATATCCTTCTCCTCCAAAGTGCTGAAAATAGTCTTATCACCTGACATGTGGAAAGAAGCTCCACTATACAAGTACCAAACACATCCCATGTTGGATGAAACCATGCATGCAATAAGTGAGAAATCCATCTCAAATTGTGAAGGTAGAGCATCACCATCAGATTCCTTCGAATAACCTTTCTTGGACTTCTTCCTCTTTGGGCAACTAGTAGCATAGTGACCCAACTCATGACAATGAAAGCATCTCACCTTCGACTCATCAAACTTCTTCCCTCCTTGAGAAGACTTGGATTGGGATGCCTTCCCTTTCCCTTTCTTAGCTTTAGATGCTAAAGCCAAGTTCTCTTCATCATCATTATTTTATGAAGAAGCTCCATCTCTGGTGTTTCGTCTGATCTCCTCCTGCATCAAATCCGGCCACAGTCGTTCCCAATCTGGCAGTTTTTCCCTTCCATTCATAGAGTCCTGGTAGCTATGCTAGCTCTTAGGAAGGCCAAGGAGTGCTAGACTCACCATATCATCATTAGCGGTAGTGACCCCTACGCTTGCAAGCTCATATCTACAGTTGGTGAGCTTGTTCAGGAATGTAGTGATCATGTCGCCCTTTTCACACGATCTTTCGAAGCTTGTCCTTTATTGCCAGCTTCCTCTGATCACTGTTATTCTGATATAAATCTTTCAATGTTTTCCACATTGCAAACGGAGTCTCCGTCCCATGGAGGCTCGAGACTATGTGATCTCGAACTCCCTCTAGGATGATTCTCCTAGCTCTAGCCACGTTCTTCTTCCAGTCTACAACCTGAGTAGCACTAGTAGGCTTAGGGACATCTTGATCAATGAAGTCCTTAATGCCATTATCTTCCAATGCTTCCTCCATGCGATCCTTCCAAGCTATGTAGTTTGAGTTGCCATCAAGGGCATACTCAAGCCTCAACCCAGTGAAGGCCATCTGGATGAAATGAATTGTGATGAGAACTAGATATCTATATCCCGAATAATAAACTTCGACTTTCTTTCTCTTGCTTGTATATTGTTCCTTGCTTGATTAACTGTTATCTGATACCATGTAGAAATTTTCACTTGTAGATCAAACCGGTAATGCAATTTACTAAAGCAAAACACATTATCTACTTCTACAAAACATTAAGCGGAAGCAAAATCGATTTCATGAGCAACATCAACTATAAACACATATAACTAATCAAGAGAAATAATCACACATAACACAGATATATCACTGGGGAAAGCACCAGCATAAAACCCCCAACACTGTATTATCAATCAAGTGGAAATCCTCTTCTATTTACAAAAAATATCAGCTCAAGAGTTATCTTGTACTCTTTTCAATCAAAAGATGAAGATCATAGACTCACTATGACTCAATATGTAGGCCTCAAGTCCACCAATCCCCTATTTCCTTGCGCAACTTTGATTGGGGTCCAATTCATAACATATGAGCATTGGCCCCAAATCATACCTGTTATCAACCATAGGTCCAACT
Source organism: Pinus tabuliformis (assembly GCA_031772625.1). NCBI lineage: Eukaryota > Viridiplantae > Streptophyta > Pinopsida > Pinales > Pinaceae > Pinus > Pinus tabuliformis. Next base: position 45,665,257 of record CM062804.1, on the reverse strand, counting down.
ACGCAATCCTTGAGGACACTAGTTCCTCCTGCATGCAAGGAATATTCCATGGGAAGATCCAAGCATCTGATAGTACACTATCCCTCATCTAATCTCAACTGGGTCTCTGACAGAACTGACATGCAACAGTTATCCATGAGTGAATCCTCAGTTATCTAAAATAATAGTTGTCACATGCATGCAAGCATTAACAAACTATATTTTATTATTTTAACAACTTGTTAAAATAATCTAACTAGACTTGACTAGTTAGAAATAAGTCAACTGATTCTCTCATTATATAACTCATACTTAATTCCTCAATCGATGGAGAGAATAAAGGATAAATTCCTCAATCAGTGGGATAACTAATTTGCATGTTCTCACAAAGACTTCAAGTTTAATTTTCCCAACTAATTAACTCATGGAGATTAATCAGTTAATATTTTAAACTGATGTTAAGACCAAATTCGATTTTACTTCCTATAGATAGACCAGGGACTGCTATAAATAGGAAGGGACCCAGAAATGCTATTTTTAGAACTTTCTATTTTTAGTAGTTTCACCTCTCACCCAAGGTGGCCAATGACCTCACTAACCAAACTACTATTTTTATACATGCTATTTTTAAACATTCTATTTTTAGCACATTCTAAATTTAGCATTTCTTGTTGCCCACTTTTCAGCAAGAATGTTCCAATGAACAATGTTACTTCGCACCCCTGCCTCAACATAGCCAGGGCCTGAATTTCCAAAACTTTAGCATTGTTACATTAACACTTCTTGACTTGGTTTATTCCATGGTTCAATGGTTGTTGGAACTTTTCCTTGACATAATGCACATGCATCAACTCCTTTATTGAGCCTCAACTTAACATGTGGTGCCTTCCTTGGGACACGAACTCATGACCAGGTAGTCACATCCTTTATGCCATCATCTAATTCCACGCAAATCCCAGTGAATGCCCATACCTTTTATGCCCATGCCTAGATCTCAAACTGGACTTCCCTTTTGGTGCCTTGGGATCTAACTCCAGCCACTATAACATCCTGCTCGCAATCATGCCCCATTCTCAAAATGTCACACGGTGCCATCTACGCTTTCCTTAAAATCACATATGGTTGTGAGGGATCTTGGATCTCGACCCAGCAATTGAGATTTGACATTGTGTGTTATGAAACCAGCTCAAAAAAAGATAGAAAAGAGAGATCAACACCTTATAATTCAGCCTCTTCGAGGGGGCAACCTCCTTTACATTACACAAATGAGAAATTCTTGGATGATACAAATGAAAAGACCCCCTTTCTATATATAGGAGTCTAAGGGGTCATAACATAATCAGAGCCGACATAACAATAATAATGTAAGGGCACAATAATAACAATAGTGGGCTTCTATGGGGCACAATAGTAACAATATGGGCACTACATGGGTATATCAATATAATAAGTTGGTTGTACTAATAACAATAAGGGGTTACACTAGTAGTATAGGGGCCTAACATGCCCCTCTCCTTCAAAAAGCATTGTCCTCAACGCTTGAGTAGTTCTTGATGCTTCTATATAAAATTCTTGTCCTCCCATGTGGAATCTTCAGCGGGTAAGTTCTTCCACTTTATGAGATACTCTGAAATTGATCGATTTTGTAGCTGTCGGGTTCTTGTTTATGTGATTGCTCCAGGTTCCAATATGATTTTTCCTTCCTCTTCAATTTCTGGCAATATTGTTTGAATTGGGATCTTTTGCAACTTTTGAATAAGTGGCCATACTTCTTCGTCCGTCTTCCATTCATCCCTTGCTTCGTTTATCCAATCTAGTTGGATAATAGAAATAGTACAAAACAATGCTTCCACATCCTCATCCTTGAAGAGTCTTCCCATTCGGTAAGGTCGCCATTTTTTAAGTGCATGTAGTATTGCCAACATTTCCTTCTCATAAATAGCTTGCTTGAGATGTAGTAGTAAAAATACCCAATCACCTACACAAAACATTTTTCACTACGATGTTGATCTACCTGTTGTTTCGTTTGCTTTTGCACTGAAGTGTCATTATCCTTTAAAATTTGGAGAACTTGTTGTTCATGCTAGATGTGATCTTTCACTGCTTGAACCTTTTTCTTCTTGATATGTCCTTCTATATCTAGAGTTTGAGGAGTGGTAATTTCTTCCAATCCTTTACAATATATGGTTGGATTCATTTCTTGATGCTCGATATGATCTTTCACTTCTTGAACATTTTTCTTCTTGATATGTCCTTCTATCTTGATAGTTTGAGGAGTGGTAATTTCGACCAATGAATCACAAGATATGGTTGGATTCATTTCTTCTTTCTCGATGTGATCTTTCACTTCTTGCACCTTTTTCTTCTTGATATGTCCTTCTATCTTGAGAGTTTGAGGAGTGGTAATTCTTGCCAATGCTTTACAAGATATGGTATGATTCATTTCTTCTTTCTCTTGGGTGAGGTCCTGGCGTATATCTTCTTCTTTTGATGTTTCTTGATCCTTTTCTTCCTCCTCTTCATATTCTATGTAAAATAATTTCTTATCAACACACTGATGACCTTTAGTGCATTTGCTATCACAATTGTAACAAAGCCCTTTTTCTCTTTTTTCTTCCAATTGTTGTGGTGTAACCCTTGTAGGTTGTGGAAGGCTAAAAGAAACAACACTTCCATATTTATAGTTGTGAGGGGTATGCTTCCTGGTTTCCATAATTTTGCTTTCCACTATGTCACAAAGCCCTTTTACTCTTTCCAATTGTTGTGGTGTTGCTCTAAAGAAGGTGTTGCTCTCTGTATCCTCATAATGTGCTATCATTTCCTCCATGAAAATTGACCACGCAACAAGTTGTTTACGAGAACAAAGCCCTTCATACCATAAAAATTGATCCGGTTCTAAATATGAAGATACAATACATACCTTTTGTAACAGTGGTACACCATGTGGATCAAAATATTGCTCCATCTAAAGTATCCAATTTACCGGATCCTTGCCATCAAACTTCCTCATCTTGCTTTTTCTTGATTTTAGGAGCTTGATCTTGAAACGACTGTAACTTTGTGCTTTCGGATCTTTAAGTTTTGAAATTACGACCTGTAGTAGCCCTCTATGTCCTCTTTCCAATGCCACCAGTCTGATCCAAATTGGATTCTCCAATAGAGAGTTATGCACAATCTCCCAAGATGACCAGATTATAGACCTTTCCAGAAGAGCGAACTTGTATGAAGTTCCACATGTCACTGTTTCAACCTTTGGCTCTAAAAAATATCTACAAGAAAGTAAAGTCCATCCTCTTTCTGTACCTTCTTATGAAATTTCAATCTGATGCTCAGAGAGAAAGTTATGACGGTTTCCCCTAGGTCACCTGTTTGGAATGTAATTCAGGAGTCTGCAAAAATACCAACTTCCTCAGATCATATCTCTGCAAATATAGCGCGAAAAGCTATGAAATTCAGATCTGAGGTTCAGTGCGATTTCTTCTCAAATGGGTTTTTTTTAGCCTCTGAAACGTTGCAGAAAAAAAAAAAAAAAAAAAAAAAAAAAGTTATAGCGAAAATTCCACGATGACCTATTTGTAGCAGCGAAACCCTAGAATCCAAAGCTCTGATACAAAATGTTATGAAACCATCTCACAAAAAGATAGAAAAGAGAGATCAACGCCTTAGAATTCAGCCTCTTCGAGGGGGAAACCTCCTTTACATTACACAAATAAGCAATTATCTCAAAAATACGCGTTGCCCCTGGTTTCCAAAAATACAATGTCAATCTGGATAACACTTATCTAAACAGGACGTGGTTATGGGATGATAATAAGGATAACACTTATCCACGGTAAGATTTTAAGGCGTGTCAATCCGGATGATTGTTATCCACTAAAGCCAGCATTACAGATTGGAAAAGAAACATCAGTCACCACTCAATTTGGAAAGACGTGTTTTGTATTTTAGAACATATTACCACAACCTAAGGTGCCTTAAAGCTCAAAATCGCGGGATTTTGGCAAATCTCCAGAGCTAAAGCACCGCTTATATCACTCAATCCTATGATTGCACATGCCTGCTCTGTATGGGGATGAAAATATGACCTAGCAGAAAAATGACACGTATTTATAACAAAATAAACGATTTCTAATTGAATCAGTAGTATCGGAGATTGGGATTCGTCTGTCATCCTAGTAATTGAAACATCACCATATTACTTCATGGTTGTAGGAATGTTTATAACAGCAATGCAGACGCCAACAATTGTCTCTCTTAGAAAATTAGCTTGGATTGGAGACCAAGTACCTCAAAACATAAAATATTCCGTTAATCCTTGTTGAAACTTTCGTTTGCCACAATCGTTGACCTATATGAAATATATCAGCGACTTGATGATCTTATTATATGCAGCATTCGAAGAGAAGGAACCAAATACGAGGAATTATATACATGACAACTGAGTGGCTTTTGGTATAAGTATGATGTCATGCATCTCATAATAGTGTTTCATAGTACAGAATTCCATCCTTTCGGACAATCTGTCCATAATGTATTGCCACATTTTTTTAAGAAGTTACAAAGGATCCCCCAAGAATTTGAAACTCTCAATAGGTTGCATCCATGTCAGCTCATATAGGAGAAGCTAGTCATGCAGGGGATATATCGATGAAGAAATAATTGGGAGGATGCATTTAATTGTTTGGTTGTAGCCTCCTTCAACCGTATTTTCCGTATGATCTTCATGAACTAAATTACTTGCAGTCAATGAATGATTTATATATGAAATTTACCTTTGATAGGAAATCTTTGATTCTATTATATGATTTCAGCAGAATCCAAATGCGAAATTATCCATACCTTCACATGTGATGGGAATTTGATTGTGAACATGTGAAAGTCAACGTATTTTCATTGCGTACAACCTTATCAAGAGAAGTGGTAGAGATTTTGACCAATCGAGGATTCTTGGTGTATGTGGATGTCTTAATGGCTTCTGCCTTGAATTAAATTCATGCGCTTTCTAATGTAATGTAATAGAGATTTTGTTGACCTTTAACCCAAAATTCCTTGGTAATTATGAAACACATTTCATAACTCATTCCAATTACATCAAATTCTTTGTTATATCACCATGCATCCTTAACACTGTCACCCCAAACCATGATTTCATTGTCTTAGTATGTCCAAATCTATTGTTTTACATGATCAATTTTTCTTTATAACTTTTACGAAGAAAAAAAATGCTAGTTTACAATAATTCTTCTTTTTATTTTGTAAGAAAAAATTCAATAGTTGAGTCGTGTAGAATATGACAACTTACTCTTTTAACTACACACATATTTTACTTCTTGACCATGTTTAGTTTTCTAGAGACACTTTAGGTCCCTAGAGACTTCTTTGTGTGAAAGAATATAGTATGTCCCAATGTAATTTTCTTATTTTTACTTGGGAAGAAATAGAGAGGAATTTATAATTTTAACCAAAAACCTTTACTTTTTGGAACTTATTAAAGGTACATATATTCATGTCTATAGACATATGCCATAGGTCTCCTTGTTTCAACAATCTTATTATGTCTAAACTGATGGAATTTAACCATGTGCGTGTAGAACCAAATTCTATGCGTACACAAGGAATGTGTTGAGAAAGAGTCACTGTGGAAGTAAAGTATGTAATAGGGTAGATCCTACTACTATGCACAAGGTGGGGAAGAATGTAGGCTTTAGCTCTACATATGTCTTGATCATAGTGATGTCATATGAAGAATGCAAACCACAGATATTATTGAACCTCCTAGCTTAGGACCTAAAGCACATTCATACCTTACAAAGGTGGGTTGGCCTTTAGGCTGCAATATTTGAACTTAGAGCTTCGATACCATTTTTCACATACCCCCTGGGCACAATACTACAAATTCCCTCTATGCTCTACTGGATCCATGATGAGGACTTTTAGATTCGATTAATATACTTACATTCTAGATCAATCCTTAAGAATAAATTACAACTTGGAGAAAAAAATCAATCATGGCATTCAAAAAATAAGATTTGAGCATCCAAACTTCATTTCTATGAGGACTCAACAACAAAAACATTAATGGAATGTTATCATGAATATACCATAACTAGAATTTCCCTAATCATGATCATAGTCCTATTGGAATAGTCAAAAGTATTACTGAGATATATCTTATGCAATATGGTTAATTAGCTAAACGAGCCTCAGTGGATGCAATTCACCTCCTGAATTGTAATGCATAACATAAACAACCTGAACCATGGACTACACAATTTCATACCTTAAAAACATAATTACTCTTCATACATAGTTGTCTCATGCATAAATATTTACCATTATTCCATCATCTCAAGAACAAAGATTACTCATGCATCATACACTCACAAATTCGACATCATCAAGAGTCATGAATCATAAGATCGCACCATGAAATTGTAATCATAAGTTTAAATATGTGAAAACAAAAAGAGTAAGGGGTCACATAGAGTACATCCCAAGCAATTGAAGTAAACTAGCCTAGTTGAAGAAAGTCACTTGGAAAACCGAGCACCACCACCCAACCTAGAACTAACTTCCTCTAGTTCACCCCTAAGCTGAGAGTTCTTGCCATGGATCAACTGCCTCCTATTGATCTCTTCAATGGGTATTTAATACCCTCTTTCATGATATGGTTTCCATTAGCGGCGTCTCGCTTTTATGGATCTTTTTATCCATTTTCCTAGGCTTTTCTCAGAAAAGTTTTCCTTTCTGTCCCGGAAGGTTTTTCCTCATAAAAGCTTGTCATTCTCTCCTGCAAGGATTTTATGTTTTTCTTAAACTTCGCATCTTTCTTCAACCAAGTAACTTAATGGAAATTTATCTCCAATCCATCAAGCTTGTCTAGAATTGGATCTAGAAGCCTTATCATGAAACAATTTCCCCTTGGCAAGAATCTCATCTCTTGGTGCCTCGCTTTTACAAGTGATTAAATTATTTTATTTATTTAATAATAAAGTATTTACTTTTCTTGTTACACATCAGAGCTATCTTTTCTTAGATTAGGTTAGCAGATTTTTACATACAATGGAGGGGTGTTACATATTTGATCGTTAAATAAATCTTGTTGGATATTCGATGGGCATCAGGATTTGAGAAAAAAAAATACATTTAACTTCCGACACTTTTTCTGATTTTATCCATTCTATCAAATTCCACCATCGGAATTTCCACCCAAATGTAGTAGTGCCACCTTTTCTAGTAGCATATTCTTGTATTCATTCATGTCTCTTACAAAGTGATTTTGAACATCAATATGCCTTGTCTTAGAATGATAAGTTAGGTTCTTTGTTAGAAATATTGCATTTTCACTATTATAATTTATCCTCACAGTTTGTTGTACCAACACAATACTTGGACACAATATTTGTAAACATACTTTTTCCTTGCTTGCTTGATTGGTTTCCATGTAATCAACTTCTATAGTTGAGAGAGCCACTACAGACTATCTCTTAATTATCCAATTGATTACTCCTCCAAAGATTTTAAACACATACCCAGTTTTAGTTATTCTTCAATCTAGATATCCAACCTTGTTTGCATCAACAAAGCCATGCATTTCTAACACTTTTCCCAATTCTTATCTTCCTTGGTAGCACAATCCATAACCCATAGTGCCACAAAAATGCTTGAAAACCCTCTTTATTGTTGTCCAATGTTCCTTTCCTAGTTTTGACATCTACCTGCTCAATACTCCCATTTCATGTGCAATATTTGGTCTAGTACAGACCATTGCATACATCAAACTTCCAATCTCACTAGCATATGGAAAACTAGACATGTCCTCTTCTTCTTCATGTGTCTTGGGACATTGTTCTACTAGTAACTTTACACCTATAGGAATTGGGACCTTTACTATCTTACATTCTTGCATGTTAAACCTCTATAGTATTATCTCAACATGTTTCCCCTCATTTAACCATAGTTTCCTTCTTTCCCACTCTCTTTTAATTTGCATGCCAAAAATGAAGTTTTCAACACCAAGATCCTTCATGTCAAATTTAAAGGACAATTGAATTTTCACTTCCTAGATGATTTCCCTATATTTTTCAGTTAGTAGCATATAATCCACATACAAGACCAAATAAATATTATGATCACCAATTAATTTGAAATATACATAATGCTCCACTTTTCTCCTTGTGAAGCTAAGTCCCAATATATACGAATCAAATTTGTGATATATCATCCTTAGTGATTTCTCTAACCCATATAGGGACTTTTTTAACTTGCATACCAACTCTTTATTTCCCTTCAGTATAAATCCTTTTAGCATATTCATGTAGTTTTATTCTTCCAAATCCCCATGTAGGAATGTTTTCATCACATGTATCTATTCTACTTCAAAATAAAAACTCTACTGAAATAGATTTCGCGGAAAACCAGCTATATCCGATCTTGGTTGGCCTTTCACCCCTAGCCACAAGTCATCCCCGTATTTTTCCACATACGTGGGTTCGGTCCTCCAAGGCCTGTTGGAGCTCTCTTCAACCTGCTCATGGCTAGATCGATCGGTTTCGGGTCAAATAGTCACAACTGGGAGATTCCCTGGCTGGAAAGCGCCTACACCTAATGGCTTAAGCCGTTGTTACCATTTACTCGCTGACCCATTATGCAAAAGGTACGCCGTTAGGGTGAGCCGCGTCCAGGTCAACCCAACCCTGAGCTCTGCTCAGGTATTTGAAACAAATAGAGGGCCCCATATGACTTAGGGGTCACTCACTCATTCCGATGGGTGAGGACCGGCAGGGGCTCGACTGCTAAGGAGAGGGTATTTCCGGTCAGATTAGACCCTGAGAATCTTACCCGCAGCTTCGCTCCTTTCCCCCGGAGGGTCAAGCAAGAAATTCCTCTCCCTTATGGTCGAGCCTGTGCAGAGAAAAAAAAATTAAAAATAAAAAATAAAAAATCTCTAATAGAAGTTAACTTGGCAATGGGAGAAAATGTATCACCAAACTCAATTCCCTCTACCTAGGAATAACATTTTGCTACTAACTGAGCATTGTATTTCTCCATTTTTCCTTTTTCATTCAAATTCTTCTTAAACAACCATTTGTTGTCAATGGTATTTCTTCGAACCAACAACTACATTATATCTCAAGCTTCATTTTTGTCCATGCATGCCATTTCTTCAACCATGAAATTTTTCCAAAATTTTCCATCCTCTAAACCCACTACCTCCCTAATAGTTTTAGGATCATTATCAGTAATAAACAATGCAAAATTTGAACAAAAATCATGTGGAGTATAGATTTCCAACTGCCTTCTTTTCCAAACCGATCTCCTTAATACCAAAGTTTGTGGTTCTTATTCTTTTTATTCCTTTTCTTCTGTAGAGTTTGATACATCATCATTCAATTCAAACTCTATCTTCTTTGGCTCTTTCTACTTTGGTAGAAGTTAGTGTTTGCAAACATATTTGATTTCTCTAAATACTACATTTGGACTATACACAATCTTTCTAGTTTCTAGGCTCCAAAGCTTATAACCTTTCGGACCATCTTTATATCCAATACAGTACAGTTTTCAACTTTCTTATCTACCTTACCCCTATATTCCCTTGGCATGTGTACATAAGCATCACAACCAAATACCCTAATATGTTTAATAGAAGATTGCTTATCATTTCTACCTCTTGTGAAGTCTTATTATCCAACATTAAAGAGATTGATCTATTTACAAAGTAACATGAAATATCCATTGTCTTTTCCCAAAATTATCGTCATAACCCAACACCATTGAGCATGCTCCTTTCCTTCTCAATTAGTTTCCCATTCATTCTTTCTACAAGTCCATTATGTTAAGGTGTGTATGGATTACTCTTTTTCCTTTCTATAGTGCACTTCTTATCAAAATCCTGCAAAATTCTCCACCATTATTTGTTCTTGCCACCTTAATTTTCTTCTGTCTAAATTTCACAAGAGCCTTAAACCATTTGAGTTAGTCATATGCTTCAAATTTCTTCTTAAGGAAATGAATCCATGTATTCCTTAAGAATTCATCTATAAATTAGACATAGTACACAAATTTACCCAGTGATGGAACCAATACAGGTCTAAACACATCATTTTTCACCAACAATAATATTCCCTCTACCCTTGTAGCACTGAAGGAGAATATTAAATGATTATGTTGTCCATATAAGCATTGTTCATGAAAATAAAAATATAGAGAGACATTAGACATACCTTCTACCATATTATTACCATGTAGTACTCGAAGTCCCTTCTCTTTGATATGTCCCAATGTTTGATTCCACAACATAGTCTTTTCTCAAGAGACTATAGGAGTTTTTCCTTCTTAAGCCCATTTTTCAGGAACAACAAAATTGCTTCACCCATCATTAATAGTGCTTCCCAGTAGCTTATCACTACAACAAAATAGGAAATTTGCGCCAGATTTAGCACCAAATTTTAGTGCATTTCTTTGTCAATTAGGATGAGTAGTTTGGCACTAAATCTGGCTCTATTGTACAATTTTTAAAGCATCCATTTTTGCACCAAATTTTGCATCTCTTTTTATACCAAATTTTGCATCATATTTTACACCAACATTTGCATTTGGTTTTTGTTGTGGAGGTAAATCCTCTCTGCGGACAGAGACAATCCCTACTAGCCCAGACCGGGTCTAGCAACAATCACACAATGCTATCACGAAAGTTCCTAATTGCAAATAAAAAGTGGATGGTGAGAACCTACTTGGATTCCAACGCTAGTGTTCGTCGAAGAGATGTCACCCTCGTTCCTTTGCCTTGGCCGGTCACGATCCCCACGATCTCCGTGATTAGATACCTGCACATGCAAAGAACAACACGAAGACAAGCGTAAAATCTAGTAGATGCAATTATATATCAGTCAGAAAAGATATAACTCAACATCAAACATGAAACAATGAGAGTGGAACCATAATGATAGTCATCTATTATTAATAAATAACATAGAAGAGTACAACCAGAGTTCTGACATCGAATCCTTCTCAAGAGGGTCCAGCCAGCAAGTCTCTTAAGCATTCACCCTTGGAGGTAGATCTCCCAAGACAAAAAACTCTCTCTCACACAAGTTTACACAAGAAAGAAACACTTCACAACCTTCCTTAAACTCTCTAGCAATCCCACACTTGTCACACCAACTACCTATCAAGTTCACACACTAGCAGCAACACTCCAAGCACTATCAATTCCAAAACTAGCTACTCATGGCAATGGTAGAGGCTTAAATAGGAGAAGGAGTCTCCATGAATGGTGGGAGGATGAGCTTATCTCCAAGGAAGGTGGCTCAAATGACGAAACAGACATGCCAGAGAAGGGAGGGCGACATTTACAAGGCCAACAACCAGGTCTGGAGTCATCTGGAAGGCCGACTGTTAGAACAAACTCGCCCAAACTGGATCAGCGCGGGTCCATAACTGCACTGGAGCACTGACATCGCAGCTGAATAACAAAGAAAGTTGTATCAGCGCGATCACGTATGAATAACAGACGCGCTGTCACATGAAATTCTACCAGCGCGGGAAACCCGTGTGCTTCCGCGTTGGCAACGCATTCCGTCTGTTATGGAGCGCCCGTCAGCGTGTTTATCTTGACAACAGTCGCGCTCATAGCAAAACTTTGGAAAAGTGGGTCATTTGGCAACATTAGAGAGCATGAGCATGATTATCTTGGACTCATAACACAGTAGGAAGACTGACAGGGAGACAGTGACAAATTACTGTGTAACAATTTTACAACAATTTTTGCTTCTAGTTTTGTGTCATTTTTTGCGTCTATTTTTGCATCTATTTTTGCATTATTTTTTGCTTCCTATTTTGTGCCATTCTTTGCTTCTAGTTTTGTGTCCTAATTTGCATCAAGTTTTACACCATCTTTTGCATCTAATTTAGTACCTTTTTTTGTATCCAGTTTGTGCCAGCTTTTGCATCTAGTCTTATGCCATATTTTGCTTCTAATTTTGTAATTATTTTTACATCTATTTTTGTGCCAGTTTTTCTGCTTTTTTACACCATTTTTTGCATCCATTTTTGCAGCATCTTTTACATCCACTTTTGTGTTTTATTTTTATCCATTTTTTGCATCTTATTTTGCACCGTATTTTGCGTCATTTGTTGCATCCAATTTAGCATCATTTTTAACACCATTTCTTACATCCAATTTTGCATCCTTCTGAGCATCTAAATTTGCATCCTATGTTTAACCATGTGTTGCCTCCACCTTTGCATCCCATTTTGTGTCTAATGTTACGTTGAATTTTGAGCCATTTTTTTGTCTACTTTTTCATTTGTTTTTGCACCAAGTTTTGAATCATTTAATGCACTTCATTTTGCATCCAATGTCGCATCTCAATTTTCATCCAAATTTGATCCATTTTTATTCCCATTTTTGCACCATTTTTTCTACTTTTGTGTCCAATTTTGCACCATTTTTTATGTCCAATTTTGCATCCTTTTGGGTGTCTAATTTTGCATCCTTTTTGGCATCCAAATTTGCATCTTTTTTTTTCCACATTTTGTGTCCACATCTGCATCTCATTTTGTACCTAGATTTTAGTTTGAATTTTCATCTAGTTATGCATCATTTTTGGCATCCTTGATTTCACCCTGTTTTTGTCCCATTTTGCATCTTGTTTTGCATCTTTTCTTACATCTTTTTGCACAAAATTTTTCATCCTAATTTTACACCATCCTTTGCATCATAATTTTGGTTTCCACTTTTGCATCCTTGTTTGCTCCCAATTTGGTATCCTTTTCTATGCCCTATTGTTTTCCCTTCTTTGTGTCTAGTGTTGCACCTTTTTTTTAATTCTACTTTAAAACCATTTTTGTGTCATTGTTTGCATCTTGTTTTGATGGCTAGTTTAACATCTAATTCTACTGCCAATTTTTCATCCATGGTTACATTGGCTTCTTGTTTAGATTTTTACTGTTATTTCCATTTATGACCCCATTTTACTAATTTCAATTACATACTGAAATATATTATAGTTTATAAATATCATTTTGTTGTAGGATTTAATGCATGGTTAGATGAACATAAAACCCTCTCAGTTTATCCCATAAATCTAGGACAGACTGATTAAGAGAAAGGTTGTTCTAAGGATCAGGATGCTTAGTAGATCAAGATGTAGAGTATATATTAAGGAAAAGAGAAGGAATTCTTGTGATTCCTTGCATGCAAGTCATGTTGGGTTTTTTGGTGTAGTTGGGAAGTGCTCCTAGCTAGCTCCAAAGCTTGCTCCCACACATAAGATAGAGAACAAAGCAACCTTCACAATATAATATCTTGATAATCAAAGCTATCAGAAACATATAAATCTTACTGAAGAAATAAACATAAACCAAATCCACATACATTCATTAGTTAAATAGAATAAGTAAAGAATCAATAGCAACATATGGAAGGAATAAAAACTGACCTATATTAATAAAGGAGTTGGAGGAAAGTTACAACCATCAGATGCAACTGCAGCAACACCTCCCCCAACTCCTAGCTCCAAAAATATTCCTCTCAAGATAGATCTCAGCAGCATGACAATACAAGAATTCACATCCTTTTCTCAACGGCCAATCCTCGAATATATAGGAAAGTGAATGCTATGAATATTTCCCAAATTCTTCATTAGTTCAATTTGGGCAAAATATTTTGGGTGACTAATGTTTCCTCGTATAAAAATGGCCTTTTCCACTTTTTAGATCCTTTTGTGCTTTGGAAAAATCTTCCCCATGCTTTATGGCTCTTTCTTGCTTTCGTATGCTTTTCTTTTTTAGGAAAAAGCTAAATATGAGGATAAAGAGATCACATTCCACCATATGAGTTTCCAAAAGTGAACAAGAGTTTCAAATTCTAGTTAACTCGAGCTTTTTTACTCGTGACTGAGTGAGAATTTTGGTAACAAAATTTAGATGAAGGGGAGAGCTTGTTATAGACTAGGATAACGTTGTCGTCATGGTACATACCTTGTATTATAGTCTATGAGAAAGGGGTATTTCAACCAAGAACATAGCATTCTCCTCCAAGATGATGAAGAGGTATTTTCATGTATGACACATTTAAGAAGATATCACAATTCAAATTGATAACTTAATATTTGCAAACAAATTTAAGGGAAATTGACAACATTTATCAAAAAGATAGTAATATCCTCATATATAACAATTCTCCATCAAAAAATCATTGACAATTTTCAATATACATATAGAACTACTAAATCAACGCTTATCGTAGATATCATTATTCGAAGGTAAATTCAAAACATTACATCCAAAAATAGTAATATCATCATACATAATTATTCTCCATTAAAAAGTATTGACAGTTTTCAACAGATATATAAAGTAACAATATAATACCAATAATATCTTCATCATCTTTAATCAAATCAACTAAAAGTCAATGTACACACCATTGTCTTTCATGAACACCATTATTCTAAGGTAAATTCACAATATCCATTAAAAGATAGTAATATCATCATACATAATAATTCTCTATCAAAATGATGTTGATAATTTTCAATATATACATAATATAACAAGATAAAAATGATAATATCACCATCATATTTAATCAAATCAACTAAAAGCCAATGTATGATTACCAAATAAAAATGTTTCATAGATATCATTATTCTAATGTTTCATAGATATTATTATTATTTTTGCTTCTTAGACTGGAGGGAAGTGTTTAAAAACATTCTAAAATATATTTTAAATTTAAAAAAAAAAAAAAACAAAAGAAAATTATTTACTTATGTTTTAGGTTTTTTTTTAATATATATTTAATTTTAGTATTTTTTTATTTTCTAAAAAATATATATTTAGGTTTTGGTAATTTTCGATATAAAAATGAATTTTAAACATTCCATTCATGCTAAATTTTTCATTTTATGATAGAAGTTTAAATTATATATAAAAAAGTAACTCAATGTCATGTGTTGTGTCGCTGAGATGGGTATTATACATCTCTCCCTTGCTAGGTTATAGAATGTGGTTGGGTTTTCTTAATTCAATAAAATTAATTCTTCTCTTAATTATATCTCGAGATGTTCAACTTGTACCGAATAAAATAGTAAGGTTAAAACAAGTTTGGCTTTGTCCTTTGTAGATCTTTGTCCCCATTAATCTTGGTCCTAATAGATTAACTGTCTTATGGTGGCCTTTAGTGGTCACTCCCATTAGTTGCATGCTTTTTAGTTTTCTGTTAGTGACATTTCTTCGGCTTGATAACATGTTATATACTTCATGAAAATGTGTTATTGTCCATATTATTGTTAAGTAGTAATATTAAATATGCTGGTTTTGAGCATGGTTTAGAAAAAAGTTCCCAAAAGGTTTATAGATTGTATTTTATAATGTAATGATTCATTGCTTGATGAAATTGTTTTGGATATTTTTTTTAATGATTCATTGATTGTTGAAATTGTTATGGATATTTGTTTTAGTATATTAACTTGTATGTGATAAAGTAAAAATTCACCTATTTCTGAGATTTTCATTGGTTAATTTTTGTTAATGCCATCAAGTTCACCATTCGGTCCCAGGTTAAGGAAATATAGGATTCATGAAGTGGCATTGTCTAAGCACTTAAATCTTGAGACATGTTTCTTTTAGTCACATTATACTTCCTTTCTGTGTAAATTCTCCATGAAAATAGTCTCATGGAACATGAGGGACCTCAATTGTAAAGGAAAAGAAAGACTCCTAAAAGAAAAATGGTACGCAAAGAACCCATCAATAATGTTATAAGAAACAAAAATATTAAGTGAGGTTCTACCTCATATAATTTGCAAATGGGGGAGGAATTTCAAAGTAGTAGTGATTGATGCTTAGAGATACTTGGGTGGAATGGCTATTATTTGGAATGATCAGGACATCAATGTTACCAATATGTTTACCTCTCTTTGCATTATGAAAATACAATTTTAGTTAATTGGCATCAAGGACTACTACCATGTATCCAATGTCTATGACTCCAATATCGCAAATGGAAAACCTCTATTTCTCAATTCTATTTCCAGCACAAGTAATTTATACTCCCCATCTCCATGGATTATTGGGAGTGACTTCAATATTATCAAGTGTCTCAAGGAAATGAAAGGATGAATCACAATGTTTACCAAGAGATTTATGAGCTATATCATCAAGGTCCTAAAGTAGTCTCCATTAAATTTTTAGCAATGAGTCTCCAACCCACATGCAGATCAATGAGATGTAATACATGTGTGTGTGGTGGCTAACTTAATACAATATTCTAATAACTCCACAAACTTAAGGATTTCACTCCGTTAGATAAATTGACCGTAGTGTGACATAAGTAAACCACGAGTATACATGAAACCCTTAAGCAAAAACCCTTCTCTACCTCCTCAATTAGGCGCTTAAATGATGAAGTGAAAATGCAAGGGAAAAAGAAGACTTAATGATTTAACCATCACAAAGATGTGATCAAGTGTGACTAGGAGCATATATATTCATATGTTTTCAAAAGAGGGAGTGAGTAGATGAGTTACCATTCATTAGGCCTTATTTTTCTTTCTTTTTTCTTATTTCTAGGAATTACAGAATAAGGTCTTCATAAGTTTCACACAACTCATAGATATAACAATTACATAAATTTTCACTTCAACCTTAGATTTTATACTTAGATAAATCATTATGGTGTATCTTTAATGATTTCAGCTTTCACTTTTTTATTTTATTTCATCACAAATAACAAAAGGGGAGATATTTTGCCACAAATCTATGAATGCTTAATCATAAAGGTGTCATGTGATGAAAAAAAATAAATGGTGTTATTCTCTACGAAAATGATGGGTATTCTTGAGAAAATCTTATGCTTGTGGATGTCTCCTCCTTGGTTGAGAGGGGGTGAGGGTGGACACCATATTATCCATGTGTCATGTACTATGGCCAAGACTAACATTCGTAAGCCTAGTAAAGACAATAGTAGGGAGAATGGTGGATTGGATAAACATCTAGGACCAATATTCTTTGAGAATATGTATTTTGACTAGGACTAACCTCCATAAGTCAAGTATATTAATCCAAGATAAGAATAGTCATGAGGATCGACATTTCCTAGTGTCAAATATTATGAGAGTGGATTAGGAAATGATCATGTGAGGACATACCTGGTGAACATCTTGGTGCGGTAAGTGCCTAGAGAGGTAGTGGTGTCTAAATTTATGCCTCCCAACATTGTGCTATGATCTAATGGAGAGATATAACTTGTTATTCAAGGCCTTACTATTTTGAAAATGCTTGCTATGATGATGTAAATCATCATTGATGCTTATCAATCACAATCCCTTCTTATATGAATATTTAAACTTGAGAGTACTTTTTTGTCTCATTATGAGTACCTCCCTAGTTTAGAGGGTGTGTCATCATCTTCATTATTGTCATCATCACCACCATCATCCTCGTCATTATTGTCATCATTGTATTATTGTCATAATCATCATTCATGTTGTCATCATCATCATCATCATCATGATTATGGACATTGTCGTCAATTGTTCATAATTATAGGTGTTGTAAGAAATATCATTAACCCAAAAAATGTTATGAGTGCTAGACAAGGGTTGTTAGGACACATGATATATGCAAGAGAAATAACAACTTTATTTTTTAGAGATGATCATCTCATCACTACCATTATCATTGTCATTATAATTTTCATCATCTCCATCATCATAATTAATGTAATTTCTATTGTCATTGTTTTCAACTTCGTCATGAACATCATAATCATCATTCATGCCATTATTGTTGATGATGATGACGAAGATGAAAATAACGATAATGATGATTAGATGATGATGACTTGGAAGACAATGCCAAAGATAATGATTATGATTATGACAATGAAAACATTTAAAAATTTGGAAGATTGGCCAAGGTCATTAGCATCATCATCATCATTGTCATTATAACCTCCATCATCTTTATCACCATTGCCATTATCATAATAATCAAAACTCATGTCATAGTCATCATATTCATTATCATCATCGTCATAATTATTCACATTGTCATAAGTTGTTCATAATTGTCAATGTCATAAGAAATATCATCAATTCAAAAAATATAATCAGTGTTGGAAAAGGGATGAAAACGTGAACAAAACAAATTGGGGCAACAATAGATGTAAACTTGGATCAAGAGTGGACACAACATACGTAGATACAAAACTCGACAGAAAAATTAACACAAAAGTGGATGATAAAGTAGATGTAATAGTTGATGCAAACTCGGATACAAAATAGGATGCAAACCTGGATGAAAAAGTGGAAGAAAACATGGGTGCAATAGTAGGCATAAAACTTAGCAAGAATTGTGGTGAAACAAATGTAGATATAACAACGAACACAAAAAAGGACACAAATTTGGATGCAAAAAGGAGGCAAAATTTGATGCAAAAATGGAGGAAAACATGAACCAAACATAGGTGAAATAGTGGACACAAAATTAGATGAAAAATTGGACACATCAGAAGTGGATGTAAAAGTAGATGCAAAAAACATAAACAACATTTGATGAAAAATTGGACAGAAAACAGGATGCAAATGTAGATGCAAAAGTGGAAGAAAGTGTGGGTGAAAATGATAGGAAAAAGATATGGCACAACAAAAGTGGATGAGAAAGTGGAAGTAATAACAAAGACAAAAAAAGATGCAAACTTAGATGCAAGACATGATGCAATAAGCAATGTAAAAGTGGATTCAAACATGGGTGCAACAGGAGAAACAAAATTGGATGTAAAATATGGATGCAATGGAAGTAGATGCGAAAGAAGATACAAAATGAGATGCAAAACCCAACTCTAAATTGGATGCAAAAAGAGATGCAATATTTGATGCAAAATAGGATGTGAAGATGGATGCAAAATTGGAAGCAAATGTGGGTACAACATTAAGTACAAAACATGGCAAAAATTGTGTCACAACAAAAGTGGATGTAATGATAGATGCAAAAAAATAATCCAATAAAGATGCAAAATAATATTCAAAAAGGGATGAAAAAGTAGACGTAAACATGGGTGCAACAATGGATGCAAAAGTTGATGCAACAAAATTCGATGCAAAAGTAGATGCAATATGTGACACAAAACCTGATGCAAATCTTGACACAAAAGTGGATACAAAAAGGGATGAAAAAATAGATGTAAAAGTCGATGAAAACCTATATGTATATGAGGAAGCAATCGTGGATGCAAATTTAGAAGAAAAAATGGGTGGAAAGGGAGCTGCCAAACTAGGTGCAAATTATGGCACAAGAAAATTGGATGCAATAATGGACACAATAACAGATGAAAAAGGGGATATAAATATGGATGCAAAACAATATGTAAAAGTAGATGCAACAAAGTTAGATGCAAAACTAGACACAAACCTCGATGCTAAACTTGGTGCAAAGGGGATGCAAGAATGGATGCAAAAGATGATTTAAAAAATGATGCAAGAGATTACGCAAAAGTTGATTCAAGTGTAGGCGCAAAAAGTGGATACAATAGAGGATGCAAAATTTGGTGAAACAAAGTTAGGTGCAAAAATTGATGCAAAAAATGGTGCAAAGGATGGCACAAAACATGGCATAAAATATGGCATAAAACATGGTCAAAATTTTGGTGAAAAACCTATTACAATACATGGTGCTAAAGTTGGTGTAAGACTTGGTGCAAAACTGGGTGCAAACTTTGCATCACATTTTGCACCATATTTGATAAATGGACACAAATATCACCAAAAATGGGCTTTAGATGCAAAAAAGGAAGAAAAATGGGATGCTAATCACAGAGTTTTGTTGTAGTGTATACAAAGTTCTAATCCCAGCTTCCCTCAATTACCATTTCTTCCCAAACCACCCTACAAGTATCTTATCCAAAAACTATTTTTACACCTGCATTACTCATTTTGCTAGCATAAATCATTTTTTTTCCAAATCCTAGGATGTATAGAACACCAAGGAGTGTTCTAATCCTTCCACCCGTGATATTTAACTTGAATTTTCCTTATCTTATGATTTTGGTTGTAAAATCATCTCCTAGGAAAACATTACCACCATCATATATTTCATACTCACAAAAACAATCCATGTGATGATTCATATGAAAGGATGCCCCTATGTCAACCAACCATGCCTCTTGATCTGCATGTGTACTCGAAGAAGCTAAGTACACATTTCTTCCTTCATCTAAGGATATTTCCACTACTGTAGATGGAGAATCATCATATTCCTTCACTTTCTCTACAAATGTGGATCTACATTCTTTCTCGCAATGCTCTTACATATTTCCAACATACATTTATGAATTTTCTTGGAGATTTAGATATTCCTCTAGATTTAGATCTCCCACTTGAGGAATTATATTTCTATTCTAGGAGCATCCTCTTATTGATAAGGCATGTTAATTTTGAATTTCAATGTTTTCCTATATCATCTCCTCTAATAACAAGGATGAGACTATATCATTAAAACTTAAAGAAGTTGCATTGCTACCTATGGAAACAAACAAACTATCCAATGAGTATGGTAAAGAACATAACAAATTGATACACTTGTCTTCATCTAAAATATTAATATCAATAGATAATAGCTTAGTTACCATAGTATTGAAGGAATTTAGATTCACTAGCATTAAGTCTCCATCCTTCATATAACTTTTTCCATAAGAACAATTTGTTCACTAGGGACTTAAACTAAGACAAAGTCCCTAACTTGTTTCATGATGGCTTTGTTGTAAATTTTCCTGAAACATTCAATAATATTGAATCTAAGATATACAAACATATTGTGTTATATTCCTTTCAGTACAACTTGATCCAATATTCTTCCATTTTAAGCTTCCACAACTCAAAACTCTACCCATTGAGTTTCTTGACCTCTATCTTTGAAATACTCATCATTTCTTTTTTCCACAAGAATCAATTATATAGATATCCCACTATAAAAAGGTCTACCACTGGCCTACGAAAACTACTTAGCCCCAAAAATGTCCCCTTGAAGCCAAAATATCTCTAATACCAAATGTATCATTATGCAAAACAATTGGTGTGTTATCCCAAGTCTCAGTGACCCATGGTGGAATTAGTCGTGAAGGAAAAATTCTACAAGTCACAAAAAAATAAAGCAAAATACCATCACATCCATGGTTATGAAGCCCTTGGATAAATCTCATCCACACCCTTTCTCAAATAATCAACACGAGAGCACTCAACATTTTTTGAGAAAATCATTGGAAGAAACAAATATTATAGAACAAAAACATTGAGACCTGAGGCACGAGGTTGAGTCAGAATGTGAACATTAGGATTCAATACATAGTCATAGGGATGGAGAGTGATCTGTGAACTACCATGGATATTCCACTAAACAGTTCATCACAACAAATATAATAAATTATACTTAAAAACCCAAAATCTACACTAGGAGGGTTTATTCCTCTTTGGATTTTTGGATCTATAAATTATTGTTTATTGCATATTTGTGTAAATTATAACTATGTAAAAAAAAAAAACAAAACAAAAAAAAAAACAATTGACACAAGGTATATCTTGGGAAACCCTTTCAAGAGAAAAACATGGTTAGAAAGTGAGTATGCTCTGCTCTCTTTCTGTGAATAGAAAATGGTTTCTAGTAAAAAGAAGTAAGGCCTATGGCCCATGAGATACTATAATGCACAACTCATCTTTGTGTTCTCTCTCCATATCCTTCTCAGCTTCTCCACTTTCCTATGGAACAAATTCACTCGAAAATAATGGAACCCCTTTTCCTCCTAGTGGCTTGATTATAGCACAACCTTATAACCTATGAGTGGTTAGGTTTGCCTCTCTCAATTCTTAACCAAAGATACAATATGGACTCTTCTAGAGTCTTATTCATCATAATTGCATGGCTATCCCATTTTCCATGAATGGGACTTACATGGCATCCTCTCAAATTATGGTGGCCAAAACAAGAAAGTCAACTTTCGAATGGCATAACTTTTGCATATGGACTCTAATTGAGGTGATTCCTACACCGTTGGAAATATATTTGTGTAGAATAGGAAAAAAAAGTGTTTCACTAAAGTCGAAAAAATTTACTCAAAAGAAACTTCATTTGATTCCTAAAAATTCTGCTAAAAGGTTTCAGACCCCAATTTGTCAAATTGGGTCCCGCTAGTAAAAATGGTCTTGTAAGCTTATTCCTCCACCTTTTCCACTCTAAAAAAAAATATAATGATCCAATCCATATCACACCTCCCCATTTATTGAGGCTTTTGGTCCCCAAAAGCTTCTACTGAATGAGGTGAGGAAATTTTTCCTCCACCTTCTCTTGGGTGTATCATTTAGCTTTGCCTAGAAGTTTTCCTTTCAACCCAATCCTCCAAAGGTCATGCATCTAGTACCAAATTCCTCTTTCTGGTCTAACATGGAAGGCTCATAGAGTTTCATATTCTCTACAGTCACAATTGAGTAAATGCACATGTATGGGGGTAGACTGAGTTTATAAGAGTTATATCCCACCTTTTCGAGTATCTTGAATGGACAATACAATGAAGCCTTAATTTTCTTACTAGAACCCTGTACCCTCTTAGCATTTTTTTTCTTTTGAAAGAAGAAAAGAAAAAAAATATTATTATTGATTTCATTCCCATGTTTGATAGTGATAAACTATGCTCAAGGGACATTTATGATTTTAAATCAGAGGGAGGGATAGGCTTCATTAAGTTATGTTTAATGGACATTCTTGGATTGATAGTCAAACTAGTGATTTAGTATTGATGTAACAGAGATGTTATAAGTCTCTTGTCATATGTATGGAGAGGTATCTGAAACATTTTCAATCTTGTGAGACTCATGACGTAAATATGAGTATGTTGTTGTTGGAGGTGTTGTAGGTGAATGTAGTAGAGATGCTAGAATTTCATCATCATAATACTATTGATCCTAGTCAATGCAATGATATGTTTTTTTCACTCCAAAAGAGCTAGTGTATGAATTGATTCATCATTTATGAATTGGGCATTGTACAATTTGATATTTGCAATGTTGCAAACTTTCCATTGTGTATATAAATCATTATATTGAAAATGGCCCCATTTTTGTTATAAATATGAAAACAATATCTATGTATGTACTTGTAGGAATTTGAATTATCAGCAAACTTTTATAAGAGTCTTGAGGTTTAACTTTTTTTTTCCTATGCCAAAACCGTTTCTTGCTTCACCTAGCATTTCTTGGTTTTGAAAATAGACATCATGATCAAATGATCATAAAATATTGCCATGACGTGGGTTGATTGTTTGTGACAACCCAACTGAAACCATTCGATGGTGCTCTACAAATACTAATATTATTCTCTCTACAACATTGGAAATATTTGTATATTTTTACATTTTGTTTCCCCAATGAAGCTACAAAAATGTAAGATATTATAATTACATTTTATGTATTACCATTTGTATCTATTGTTCTTCCCAATGAAGTTAGGAAAATGTGATTAAGTTGTGATTGTGCTTAAATTTTGACACATCTACCTTTAACCACAACTTGCAACTAAAACTCTTTTTACTTTGGATATACCATTTTTGTTTTGAATATTTATGACCAAATACCTTTTTCTATGTTCTCCTTCATATTGTCTTTGTTTTTCATGATAATTCAAGATATTTAGACACAAGATCCCTGCAAATTAATAATTGGGCACAAGCTTCTGGTTAAGATAAACATTATAGTTATACTCCTTAAGTCAAAAACCCTTACCAAACTTGCAAGTATTCTACCACATGAGGATCTATTATAGGGAGGAATTTCAATTTGTAATATTTCAATGGAACTGTTTTTTCCTTAATTTATTTCCTTGGTCATTAATTTGTTTTATCTTTCCTTGGTCATTAATTTGTGCTATCAATAAACATTGTGTGAGCTATTCTTTTTTTAAAACGAGTCTTTTCTCCCGGCTGCGGGTGATTAAGAGCGTCCAAAGGGATGTAATGCCACGGGAGAGCACGTGGCCAAGCATACGGCTGTATTTACTTCCCACAGCCATGATCTCTATGGAAATCCACCACCCCATGCAGCATTTAAGCTGGTGGGATAGTCGAGGATATGATCCTCCCTTCATGAATGCCTGTCTTTGCTCCAAGTTCATTCGGTTTTTCAATTCCCTTCTCCGTCTGGTTGCTTGGCCTCTCTGCAACACCCTCCGGAGCTTCATGTCTAGACAGATCAAGCCTCTCAATTTCAGATGCCCTAAGGAAGCCTCCTCACCCAGCTTCCGCACTCAGGTTGGCCGACGCTGTCCGCTCACCTGCTGCTTAGATTTATCTCCTAGCCTGCACTTTACCCACAATCCTTTCTGTTCTGGTTTGGTGGCCACCTCGTCTGAACTCTGGGATACTCTGCCTCCTCGCTTCCTGTCTGGTCCCACCCTTGACCTTTGTCCCACTATGCCTAGACTGCGGCATAGGCTTCGATGCCGTCGGGGTAGCGCGCGAGCTTCCTCTGCCAGAAGATGGCGCTCTCATTCTGACTCCTCGGCGTCGTCTTCCTCTGCTGCCAGCTTCGAGCAGCCTCGAGAGGGACGCCACTCTAGCCCAGTGCACAGACGCAGATCCCTCGCCTCGCTCAGACCCTGCTCCGGTTCCTCCAGGCCTCCTGCTGACTCCCGCCCTGTCGCGCCCCTTCACAATCCTTCCACCGCCATTTTCCATTATCAAAGCAGTGCCAACGAGCCTCTGATCATCGCCACGGTCACTGTTTCTTTCAAAGAGGTCGCCGAGACCACTCCCGCCCCTCCGCCTTCATCCCATCCGAATAATGAGCCTGCGTCCTCTCCCTCTCTGCACTCCATTCTCCCTGCAGGTTTTGTTGCTGCGCGCAAAGGAGGAGAAGGCTGTTCCACCAACCCTCAGGCTGAAGGTTCCCAGGCGGGCGTTCAAGATGCTGAGCCAGCTGCAATTCCGAGCAACCCGACCCACACAGATGAAAGCGCAGGATGGTGCAGGATAGAAGAAGAACAGCCCTCAGGCGACTACGGCCTCTAGTTGATCTACAGGTCCAAGTAATCCTGCTAGGACTCTTTGACTTTTTGGCATGTACTGTTGTTTTAGTTCTCAGGCACAAACTTAGAATGAGTCGGTTTCCCCTCGTGGGCGACTCTGTTTTTTGTTTAATACTGATATGCTAAAGCTGGTTTCCTCGGAAGAGGCAGCTCTCAAACAATGCTCGAGCTGGTTTCCCGCACAGGGCAGCTCAATCTTTGATATTTTGCTGACAGTTTGCCTATTGCAGGCCATGATAGCTTTGTACCATATGTTTCCATAATAGAATTAGACTTACTTAGAAAAAAAAAAAAAAAAAAACGAGTCTTTTCAGCAAAAGCTAAGTCAAACTTCCTAACCACTCATAATAAACCATTTAAAAGTTTGGTTATTTAGCCCATGGGAATCCTCCATCACCAACTAACTATTTTTAGATTGAATAATGAGTAATAGAGTAACCCTGAGGGAGCCATACATCACTATCTCTTTAAGATAGGATATCGGGTAGTAGTGTGAGCCTCTGAAGATATATAGTGTTGATTAATAATATCTACATTACTTTCATTTTATTACTATAAATTACAGTTGCTAAGTCTAGCTTACCTAAAGGCATCAATCTGTTGCAAGAATTGCAAGTAACATCATGATTGAGAAAGGGTGTCTAAGTATCATATAAAAAATGGATTAAAAAAATTATATTTTATTCAAACAAAAATAATTAGAAGTTTCCTCTACTAGTGAAACACAAGATCTAAACTATTTTTTCTCTAACTATTTGCAACAGCCTCAATTAATCCCTAATCTTTGGAAAGCTCTTAAAACAATATAGCAAAGATATACATGCAAATCTATCTTACTTTGCAAAGAGTATCAATGTTGAAGTTAGGGTAGATACATTTACACATCATGGTGAAGAGAAAATGAGTAATATATATTTTGTCCCTACATAATGTTTAAGTCATACATTTCTCAATCGTACATAATAAGTTATGTTATAAACTTCTCATTTTCTACAATGTGGTTCATCCAACTCTTTATATTTAACATTACATAACATTGTTCACATGTATAACATATAACATGCCACAAATATGAATGGCATATTGATATTATTGGATGTTACTACCGTAAATCACACCACATAATCAAGAATCGAAGATATGTAGAGATTCATCAACCAAGATCCAATCAATGAAAGGCTTATGGAGTTGCATTACCAAAGTGTATGAATGACACAAGAAACAATGCATATCTATGCATTGCTTTTGTTGTTTCAGCGCACTTGGCACTTAAAACCTACTCAAAATGTTTAAAAGGAAACCAAACAAATCAAATTGCTTTTATAATTAGAGGTTTGCAATCACCTACACCTGTGGCATATGGTTTGACACTCGCTCTTATAAACACCTTCATTTGGATTTATTCTTATGCTATTTGCATTTTGTTGCTCTTATAAACAAGAACCATTGATTCATAAATCTAGTGAGCATTGCCAAAACGCTCCTGGAATGGATACCTTCCCGCTCTTTAATAAAAGTACCTTCCCTTGGCTACAAGAAAAGGTTAACCTTCACTATCTCCACTGTCAAACATGAAATTAGCTTTCATTCGTTAAACAAGCAAAGGAAAGGAATAAACTTTCCTTCATTAAAATAGCCTTCCCTTGTCTATGAAAAGTGTAATCCGCTTTTTGCTAAACAGCTGCTTCTTTTATATGTATGGTTGCCAAATAGCCTTTTCTTTATCTTTATAATACTGCTCTTATAGTTGCCTAATGTTTTTTTTTATGTATGCTTGCCAAATAACTTTTTCTTTATCTTTATAGTACCGCTCTTCTATTTGCTTAATGTCTTTTTTTAATAACTAAGCTGAGCTTACCAAAACTAACCAAAATAAGCTACTCGCAATGAAATAACCTACCTATACAAATTCTAAACCATCACACCATCCTCTTACTACATAATCTGAGCCTAAACCAAAAATAACCAAACTAATCTACTCGCAATGGGATAACCTAAATACAAATTCTAAACCATCACACCGTCCTCTTACTACATACAAATGGGTTTATTTTCAAAGCTAAGTCAATTGAACTTCGTTTGAGCTAGTTCTTTCATCTCTAAAGCGCTTCACAGCACAAGTGTGGCAGATTTATGGAGTCCTTCGATTTGCGTTTACTTTGGGACTAGTTAGTAAGAATAAGCGGGTTGAGAAGGTGTTGGCGTTTGGTCATTTATAAGCAATAACCTCGAGTGTTGCACATTGTTTTCGAGTGTTGCACATTGTTTTCGAGTGTTCTTTGGTATTAATTTAAATTTTATGTGGCACGAGTTTTCGGTAGTCAAAAATTAAAATTTAATATATATTAAAAATAAAATTAAAATATATATATATATATATATATAAAGTATAAAGAATTTTATGTACATATCAAATTAAAACATCATAAGAATACACTGACTGATTTATAGTGAGAAACACCAGTGATTTATGGTGAGAAACCCCAGGATAGGGAGAAAAAACCCCTCTGGTAATATGTCTTAATTATCAGGTAATATGTCTTAATTATCATGGCAGGCTATTACATAACTTGAACATGTCCATCCAGCACTCTTACACACAGACTTCTATGTTCAAACTGGTAACTTGTGGTCCACCTCTAGTCCCATATGATGATCCTGTCAAAGCCCTCTCATCTCGTCTTTAAATGGGACTCTAACTGAACCACTACTCAACCCTAGCAATAAGATCAGTGAAGGTCTGTTTTTAGTGATTCATAAATCATTTTCCTTGATTCTTTCCCCCATACAGCCATTTACCGAACACTTCAACAGTTCTCAACGTTTACATCATGGAAGACTAAAATTTAAAGACTTTAAGCCCTAATGCTTACACTTAAGACCAAAACGTAGCCATCCTGAACATCACTATCATGACTCGATCACTACAAAATGTCTTGATGGAAAGTAAAGGCCATAATAATATAAATCACATTGACAACATCTGTGAACTTTTCTGCTACAATCAGCGGATTATAACAAAAGATTTACAACTGCATATTTATCACCATCCATATTTAGCACCACCAAATTATAACTCCACATATATTTTTAAACCTGAATTGTCAAAGCATGTGTTCAACAAAAGAATGTCGGGCATGATTTTGAAGAAAGTTCAATTTATGATACAGTGTCATCACTAGGTAGCACCAGTTATCTCATATACATTTTTTTCTTGCTCGTCATATGCATTGGAGATTAAATCTTTTAGACTTACAGTTCTGAGATTGTTGAAATGATCTCTTAGTAAGGTTGTTTCTTTTTGTTTGCAAATAATCTAATTTACTATGCAATTATTTCAAGTTTTCACTTGTCCTCGATGGATCAGAGCTCCCACACACTCCAGAATCACATTCCCAATCAAAACCAGTACCGGAAACTCCAAATTCTGCACAGCAACGCTCCCAGAAAGCTCCAACATACCTGCAAAAGTTCCCGGCTGTTTTGAAGCGTTTCGTACCAACTCCCAAGCTCCCCGGAGCGCCAGAGCTTATGGTACTTGCTCTCCAATGGCTGGGAGTGGTACCCATGCAACATTGCTTAAATTTGAGGTAGCATGGGAATTCTTAGAAAAAGAGAATGGAAGCAAAAATAAAGGTGCATTGAAATAAGGTCAGATGAAGAGCATAATGGGCCACTGCTACTTTTCCAGTCAAGATCCTCGAGTAGATACAGAAAACTCATGATCAATCCAAATGAGCAGATCAGTGAGCGTCAGTGAAAGCCATTGTCCACTCATTTTATAATGAAACAACACTTTTTACTCAAGGAGCAAAGTGGAGGTGAAAATATGTTATCTCATCATATATGGATTGCACCTCTGTATAGTATAATCATTTTCCTTCTAATTTTTCTTTTTTAGAAAACGGAATTGTACATCACAATAACAATACCAAATCATCAATGTTACATACCACCTTGACAAAACCAACTAATTCTGAAATTTAATGGAAGACTTCTTACAGATGTCTTCTGCGTTTTCCAAGGATACTTCTGCCCTTTCCTTGTCAGCAAACTCTAATACAACCTAAAACCAGAAGATATCAAATGACTCACCAGTGCATTCATTTCATTAAAAGAAATATATATAGTTACCTTTCATGCTAAAACACACATTGGTCAGACTGCAATGATATTTCTGTATAATGTGAGCAAAGAAACCACTGATGCATACCTCCCAAAGCTATAATGAGAAGGCAGGTGCCAGATAAACACGGAAGAGCTACATCTGAGCCCAGACCTTTGCCATCTCAAAATCAAAATAATATTTTAATTTCTAATAATGTAAGTTTTCTTATAAACATGTAGTTGACTTGAATTAAAGAAGTCCACCAAGCAAGCTGACGAGCAATTAATTCAGAAAACAACAGGAGCCTGGAGTGTCCAAGAATATAGGCTTTATCATCTCATCACAAACATTGATATTAAACTGTTTGAACTTTGCAATGATTTCCAATTGCAAGGCAACACAGAAATGTCAAAAGCTTAGATGTATCATGAAAATTGAAAGATGTCTCATTAATGACTTTGATTCTATTAATTATCTGGTCCTGAGCAATTCTTTTTTCCTCCAAATTTGCTAAATTGCTCAATGCACGTCATAGAGTGTACTATCATTTACCTCAAACGAGGACTTAAAACACAAACAAGAGTGATTTAAATTGAAATAACAGTATTTCACCAAAAATTGTTATAGAAGATATTGTTATGCTTTATACAAAATGCAATTCTAATATCTTGCATTTTCCATCTTCATTGGGAAGCCCAATATATACAGATAGTCAAACTAATCTTTTAGAAGCTGTACATAAAATGATATTAGAATTGCTGATCACCATAGCAGGTTGCAAGTTAGGCTGGCAAAAACAATGGAGTCATTTCATGTTCAGATCAGTTTTAATCTTCAAAACGCAGCTGCCGCAATGCTTACTTCAGTCAGTGTATGGCGTGACTCGTGTTATCAGTCACACTTGAAATGTCAAAGTATTTTGGGCCGTAAAATCAGTAATTAATGAGCACTGCCGTTCAGTAACAGTCAGCATGTTTTTCAAAATGCTGTACACAAGCTGCTTTTTAGATTAGATGAACACTGCTGTGGAACAGGATATGTAGTGGTACACAATCTGCTCCTTTTGGGTTCCGATAATCTTATCCTGGAGATAGCAGATGCAAGAGCATCTACAAGGTCATATTTCCCTGCTGCTTGGATATCATACTCTGGTTGCTTTGGACGTGAGAGCAAATCCCCAGAGAAAGATTCATCTTCTCCATGCTCTGTCGGAATTGAATTTATGAACTGTGCTCTCCTCTCCGTTGTACGTGGAGATAGTGAAGGCAGGGATTCTGACCATTCATCCTTAACAGGACAGGTATGTTTTTTCCTTTTTGAACTGCTTGATCGCACCTTTATATTAGATTCTGTGTAAAACATGATCCAAGGGTGGCCTGCAGCAGCAACAAAAGATATGATCATAAAATTCATATGTGCATAATTGCATCTTAGCAAAAAATACAAGACACCGCATACAAAATATGTAATTCTTGGTAGTACAATAGTTTTACTTACTCAAAACTTCTTCTGGAGAAAGTCTCTTTCCAGCATCCCTGGAAAGCATCCTTGATAACAAATCCTTTGCTAGTCCTGAGATAGACTGCCATTTTTCAGAATGAAAATCCAATTGGACTTGTTTTATTGCCTCAAATATGGCTTCAACAGATTCCCCACGAAATGGTAATACACCTATCAACAGTGCATGCAGGAGGACACCAGCAGCCCACACATCAACCTTTTCTGAATAGGTCCCTGCCAAAACTTCAGGAGCAACATACGCAGGGCTTCCCACAACACCTGATAAGTTTTGTCCTGTTAGAATAAATACAAGTGATGTTAATGAACTATAAATCAACATAAATCCATGGTTATTTAATAATGATAATAATGCCCTTGTCTGGATGTCATAAAATTATGTGTTTACTAAAATGAGGGACAGGGTTGATTACAATGAAGCTCAGAAATAAATACCTTTTGCAACCCGCATGGACAAGCCAAAATCAGCTAGCTTCAGTTGTCCTGTACTAGTTCGAAGAATATTCTCAGGCTTTATATCTCGATGGATGACGCCCATCTCATGGCAGTACTTAATGACCATTATTAATTCTTTGATCAATTTAGCAGCCTGGTGCTCAGAGTAGCATCCATTCCTAGACATCTCATCGATCAGGCGTCCACCAGAGCATAATTCCATCACAAGATGCAAAGATTCTGCATCTTCATACACGGCTTGGAGTGTGACAACACTGGGATGGCCTGAAAGATGCTGCATAATCTCAACTTCCTTATGCACGTTTTCTTCAGTCTTTTTGGGCAGAGTCTTGCAGGCCAGCTCTTCTCCAGTAGCCTTGCTCTTGCATATTCTTACCAGACCAAATTTGCCTCGTCCCAATTCT
Source organism: Pinus tabuliformis (assembly GCA_031772625.1). Lineage (NCBI taxonomy): Eukaryota > Viridiplantae > Streptophyta > Pinopsida > Pinales > Pinaceae > Pinus > Pinus tabuliformis. The sequence continues at coordinate 45,633,718 of CM062804.1, read as the reverse complement.
AGGCCTAAAGAATAATCAGTTTCAAGCTTCCGCTTCCTGCCAGTCCGAGTAGCATGATCAATGCAGCCAACCTTTCTCTTTAACCCTCGTCCTGGTGAATTAGGTAAACAACCCCTTCTTGGAGGAGGAGCAGTAGCAGCTGCTGTAGGATGCAGATGCCGGGAACCCAATTCTTCGTCCCTCATCTTTTCTTTCCTCCGCTTCCTCTGCTGTTGGAAAGAAAGGTGTGTGGCCAATGATGTGGAAGATGCACCATCATCACATAGACGAGCTCTCTGTTCCAAAATGGCAAGATCTATTGCTTCTCCTTTTCGCTTCCTTCTTAATGAATCCATAGCCAAGGTCTCTGGGGTTTCTCGACCACAGAGGACGCGAAGAATGACTATTTGTCAAATAGGAGCTAGGGAAAACAAATCGATCTGCGGACACAAGAAAAAACCAGTAAATAAAACAAGAACAACCACTCATACGATCTGAAATGCTTCTTCAAAACAAAAAGCACGAGAAAACAAAGAATCAAAACTGCCTACGCTGTGTCAATATATGACAAGCTCATGATACCCTCCCGTTTTCTTCATAATGCGTAGTCATTTATACACTAACGCATACCCTATTTTCTAATTCGTGAAATACATCAAATACCCTTCTCAATATTCCACCGAAATTAATCCAGAAGAATTATGGCGCCCTCTTTTCAAATCCCATCCCCAACATTATACATCCTACTACCGCAAATATGCCCCAACCCTCCTTTCCACACAGAGACGCGAGAAAAAGAAAACCCTGAGCCCCAAAATTTAGGAATCGTTACATACCTCTGGCATTCTCTGCTGATCGCCTCAACTCCCGCTAGAATATCCGTGAGAAAACCTCAATTTCGCATCCGGCAAGTGCATAATTCCGGGTCGCAGAACTACAATGACCGATACGATTTGATAACCCTCGATGTTTGCCGAGCCACTTTCGGACCACCAAATTCGCAATAGAAATACTCGTTCGGCTCGGCTCCAAATAGCGTTGCCAATGCCGTCGCCGAACACCCCGCAAAAATCTGAAATATAGATATACTGAGGGGAAAACCGTGGAGAAATTCTTTCCCGTCTTTGTCGGGAACTGAGATTTTGTCAGGACTGTCTATCAAAGCCGAGCCTCTGCGACAGGAAAAGCCACCCAATAAACGAGACGGACGCCAACAAAGTTTAATAATTACCTCAGCTTCGTATTTGATATTTTTCCTTCCTTGTACATGTACGCCGGTGTGGCATAAGTGGGGTAGGGGAACGCCGAGGTATCAAGCTAACATGCAGAGCTCTTCTTTTGTGATTATAAAACATTGAGATTTTTGTTTATTACATACTTATTTTTTAAATAATATGCCAAAAGTAATTTTATAAACTGAGAGTTCTCAATTTCTTAAATAATATAAATGTCTATCAATAAGGAATATTACAAATATATATATATATATATGCCGAAAGTAATTTTTTAAACTGAGAGTTCTCAATTTTATAAATAATATAAATATCTATCAATAAGTAATATTAAAAAAAAAATATATATATATATATATATAGATTAGAGTTTTTAAGTGGGATTTGAATTCAAGTGAGGGGATGGGGTGGTAAGTGTATGAATCACTTTTCAATTTTAATGTATTCTATAACAATAATTTGTTTGTAATTTTCAAAAGGCGATAAACAATTAGGTAAAGGTTTATGTTTTTTATCAAGGTATTTTTATAGTAAAACATTTTTTCCTAGTAAAAGGAGTTAGATCAAATTTTTTATTGGTATTGAAGACTTGATCACAATGATCAATTTAATCATTTTGAAAGTAATCCTTTTGAATATAAACTTGCTTTGATTATAGTTCGAATCCATAAGAAGATTGGTAGTATACATAAGGCTTTCTTTTACTGGTTTCTCCATGAACATAATTGTCAAGTTAATTGCTTTGGCAATGAAGCAATTAACTTCTATCCTAGAGTCATTCGGTAAAAGGAGGGGTGATTCTTCCGCTATCATTCCTTAGTAACCTTAGCAACTCATGGTCATATGAAGGCAAGGACATTCAACATTGTAATTAATTGCCACATGTTCATCAAAAGACCACCATATTTTAGTTATGAGCCTGGATTTGAAAGTACACACTCTCGTCATTTGCATGCACAAATTTAGGTTTCCTTAAATCTTGAACTCGTCATAGTAGCATTGTTTCAGCAAGGTGGGATAATGGTTTGAGATTAGGAGGTTGCTCGTTGCATTAGAAAGAGGAAGATTTCCTAGCCAATCCTAGTAAAGCCTTCTCTAATTCTAATTAGTCTTAAGGAACTTCAATTTGTTATCATTTTCTCCAAGGTATGAAGAAGGTGATTTTGCTTATTAGTGTTGCCCTTTAGAGGAAGGGTCTATTCCATGTGTGGTTATGTTAGTGGCTCCATTTATTCTAGAATTCCCTCAAGCCTCTCATCTCTTTTGGAGCCTTTTTGACATAAACCTTTCACATTACCTAATTTATTTTCATGGTTAGGCAACTCTTTATCAAATAAACACCCCTTGATTTGTTTTGAAGCCTAGCCTCCCAATCTTCCTATTCATTGGCTTTGAAAAACCCTAGTTATTTGATATGCTATGGAAAAGGTATTTTCCTATTAAGCTTTGTACTAAAGGATTTCTTTGTGTCTCGTCTTTAGTACCTTAGTCTGAGCTTTGGAATGCATCAAATGAATTATGGTATTATTGTTTCTCTAGGTTTGTTGTCCATATGGATTTCAAAGTATTGTAGGGATTTAGGAGGATACTGAGAAGACATGAGTCAATTTAGTGCAACAAGTCTTCCCTTTTTCGGTGACTTCCAAGGTACACAAAATTGAACACTATTGCACTTCATGGATAGTAATAATTATGAGTACCCTTGTACAACAAAAGCAAAAACTTGAAGATCTGGAGGTTGAGTGTAGCATGTTGAGAAACATGATTATCAATTTCAACAAATATTTACACTTAGTAACTTCTAACCACAAAATGTCCACAAACTTTGTTTAGGAAGATTCGAAGGAAGAAGACAGTGTGCATCACTAACAAGAAGATATGGACATTGAGAATCAGAACTCCCATCCTACCAACCATGGATAGGAAGAAGCTAACGGTTGTCATGCTTCTTACTAAATTTCTATATTCAATAAGGCAACTAAAATCTTAGGAATATTTTTCAAGTTATATCCATGTAAGATTTTATACAAGAATTTTTGGAATGTAATAAGTGCAAACTTTTATAAGTTTTGTTATGTAAATTTTTAGAGCTATCATTCATGTTTAAATTCTCAATATAGTTATTTTTATATTTTATTGTACAATTTTTTGCTTCAACTTTTGTAATACAAGTTTTACGTTGTTGATTTTATTAATAAAAAAAAAGTGAGAGGATAACATTTTTTTCTCATGGTCCTTTGAGCTATACCAAATTAATAAACAACTTAACTTTTAACTCCAATATTAACACTTAATAGATTTATAATTAAAATGGATATATTACAAATAAAATAATGAAATTAATTTTAATGATATTAATAAAAAAAGGTGAAAAAGATAACATTTTTTCTCATAGTCTTTTTGAGTTATACCAAATTAACAAACAACTTAACTTTTAACTCCAAGCACTTAATAAATTTAGAATTAAAATGGATATGTTACAAATAAAGTAATGAAATTAATTTTAATGTTTATTAATAATTAAAATCAATAGCAATCTAATTTAAAAAATAAAAATATAAAAATAATGTTTAATATAACAGTAGTCGTTAACTTTAAGTGGACATTAAGAAAAGAGTTACAAATATATAAAACTATGTTTTTTATAAGTCTATGAGGAATGATGAGAAGAGTTGTCTCTCTTAATCCAGAAGAAAAAAGAAGAAAGAGCATAATACTGTATAATGATTTTCTAACGTAATGAAATTTGAGATCTATATTGCAAATAAATTTAATAACAAGTTTTCTTTTAGAAATTGCCACACCTAATCTTATGTTTATTTTTCTTGTTGAATAAATAATGGTGTAATGAGAAGAAAAAACGCGAGTGCAACTCTAAAACTAAATATATCTTGATAAAATTAAAGTTGATATTTATAATAAATCTGAAATTTGAAAATATATAAATATGTGATAATGTTTATCATATTGTATGGTCAAATTAGTATTTTAAATGTAAGGTAATCTAATTTAATTAGTGTATACATTAAGAAGAAAGTTAAACATTTTACATTTTCAATATTTTCTGGTTTGTCGTCATCATAGTTTGTTTAGATATTCTTTGCAAAAATTTTAAATTTATTTTTGATGAAACTTGTTGTTTTTAATGCATAAATGGATTCAACTCCCTCAAATACTCCTATTGCAATTGGATTGTGCAATGTTAACATCTAAAATATGCAATTCTATCAACCCATAATTATTCTTTCAAATTTCAAGGAAAAAATGTTGATTTCCCTTCCTATTATTTTCAAAACCATAAAAGCTCTAATTTGTAGCATATTAGATTTTTTTTTCAACTATGGTTCATGGTCACTGAGTGGTCACTACATCCACGGGCAATAATTTGGGCAGACCCACCTAAAGGGATCTACTAGTCGGGCCTAACCCCAAGGGTGTCGAGGAGATTTGACCCCATGACCTTCCAATTGGCAAGGTGCTTAGCAACGTGAACTCGACCAATTGAGCTATCCCTTGGAGTTGTAGCATATTAGATTATGATTATATAGTAAGGGTGATTTGTGTAAATTTTAAACCATATAATTATTTTAACTTAATATTCAAGATATGCCATTTGCGTTGGGATAATTATTAAAATGATGATAGAGACCACCCACACCATTTTTTTCGCAAATGATAACTTGGGCATTGGATGCTTAGGCAAGTTAAACTACAGTAGTTCCATGCCTCAGTGTTTGAATCTGAACTTTGTGTGTAGTCCTTTTAGAGATTATCTAACCTGATCTCATGGAAATAGTCCTAATGCAAGTACTTGACGTTTGTAGCAAGTAGAAACTTTGAAGAGGATGAGGGAACTATGCAACCCTTCCCATCCTTGACAAAGAACCATAACATGCCTTGGCCCTTGTAAGGTCCAAAGAGGTCATTGTGTATTGAAAAAGGTTGTCTCAATCTATGATCTACCTACCTATGAATCCAAGTAGAGTGAATATTGATCATCGAGGGAAGATGGCCTTGGTGCATTGTTTTAATGCTCTATGGTCACTCACCAATTTGCTCACGGTTTGGTTGAGAGATAATTGAGGTAGACAATTCACATTTATATTCTTTAAAGAGGGATTTCCATAGTTTTGTTCTTGAGTAAAGAAGAAATGTGGTGGGTCCTTCATACGTCTGTGGTTCTAGGGCATTCATGCCCCTTGCTATCCCATGGACTCCAGAGATTAATCATTGAATGACATATTTTTACTTAAGCTTTATGTGGTAAGGTTCTTAAACTTATAAATGCATTTATAGCGAGAGGAAATCCTTGCATACACAAGAATGACTTGGGGTGTTATATCCATTATGATGAAAGCAAAGAGGAGGAAGGCAAGTACTCCATCACTATAATTGGTGTAAAACTAGATATGGACAAAGTTCTTTGGATAAACATAATTGGTATCAGACAAGTCTCTGTGTTCCCATGATCTTCTATATGAAAACATAGCTTTATGATGCCATATTTGCAAGGAAGTAAGGCACCTTTTGTCATACTATCCATAAATAAGAAGTTTGTTCGCCCCCATTAGATAAATCAACAAGAATAAAAAAGTAGGAGGGATGACCTGAAGCTCTATACAACTTCCAACCAATGGAAAAAAATAAAATAAAATAAATGTGAAGGTTTGAAATACATTGAGTTTGATACTTAAATACCCAAAAAAAAAAAAGTAAAAGACACTCAAGTGGAAGTTGATCTAGCCTCATTGAGAGTGTCTTCCTCTCCCTTAGTGACCTCACCTTAAACTTCTAAAAACTTTGGCCCTAAAATCATTCTACAAATGTGTGTCGTGCATGAGAAAACTTATGATGTTATTTATTGACTCTTCTTAATCTGAGAAACCATATAATGTTTATATAGAAAATTAAATTTTATTAAGATAACTCTATAAATAATTATCTAGAATTAAGTTCTATTAAGGCAACAACCTAAATAAAGGAAAATGTATAATTCGAAAAAGTAACATGGGAAAGTATTTTTAAATTAATTAAACATGTTTTGTTTATGCAACAAATTTATCAATATTTATATAAAAGAAATCTTCATGGAATACAACTTATCTTTCACGCACGAGAAGGGAAGTATGATGAGGGAGGTCACTTTCTTTTTTCAACGAAAGGGAGGTCACTAACTTATGTACTCTTTAAAAGACGTAGGAATGATGGTCCTTTTTATTCGATATAAATTAATTGTTTGATTATAAGGATTTTTGTTAAAGTTGGGGTGGGGTTTATTATTCTTTATGAATTAACCAAAAGTATTTTAATTTATTTATTTTTATAATGTAATTTAAGGAATGTTTGTCCACATTTATTTATGGTAAAAAAATATTATATATTAATATATTTAAATTTGAAGTTTAAGATGAGTATATATAATATAAAATTAGTTAAATACTCAATAAAATTAACAATAATGTTTTTCAAGTAAAAAATTATTATTTTTTGAACATGAAAATAGAAAAGATGGGAAATTTAAATTGGTTGGTCATTGGAGAATCTGACCAAATCCAAAAATAAAGACAATCTAACTAAGATTGAAAATATATATACTAAGGTTCTAGTTTTTGAAGTCAAAAATGATCATGGGGCATTCTGAGGGTTTTTTTTTCATTTTGCTTATAAACATCAACCTATCCCATGATGAAGTATGAAAAAGTGTTCATGGAGTCATTGGCTTCATTTGCAACAATGGTTGCTTCCTTATCATTATCCAAGTGATCTTACTCATGAAGATGTTTGTGGACAACACGAGGGTCATGGTTGTGTCTCTTTTTTTACCATTCGAGGGATCCAGACAAGAGTGGGGAGATGATGGTAGAAGGGGAGGGACCTTAGATTCTGAGGGATGAGATGGTGCTACGCAGGGTTGAGCTGAGGCCAGAATAAGAGTTGGTTGTAGAATTTTTTTGATATGCATGTTGCCTTACTTATGAGCTGAGGAATTCTTAGATCCTTTTGGATATTTTGGGTCTTTTCAACCTCAATTATTTTTCTTAACATCAAGGGGTGAGAATTCCCTTGAATAAAAGGGAAAGCATTATGGAGATGACCTAGCTATTAATAAGACCTACAACAAAAAGTTGTGTTTTTGAAGTCCACTGGCTGCGAAAAAGATAGGCCATTCCAATTGATGATGATTCTATCAGGAAACTCTTTGCTGAGATATATTTATAGATGTGTGCAAAGGTTACAATACCTCTTCCAATCATGTTTGTATCTATCTTAATAAAATGTCTGAGAGATTTTCTGATAAAATCTAAGATATCTAGATTTAACAAATGAATGGGCATATTAGGGAGTCTTACCCAAACTAGAGTGGCCAGTGTTGTCATGGATAGAGGATTGAAAGCAAAAGACCATGGATGAAAGGAGAGCCTAGAATTGCCTAAAAAATAAGGTCCTCTTGATTTCTAAATTAACCACAAAGAAGCCCTTCGAACAAAAATATAGATCCATATATGGGGACCAAGTTTGATGTATCCATTCCTGGAGCACAAATGCAAATGGGCAAAACCCATTAAAGTAAAAAATGATGTCATTCCACTCATAGGCCATGCAAGAAAGAGTGGATTGGGAGTCTTCCACCTCTAGACTTGGAATAATTTTTGCTTGTTCAACAATGAAGGTTGGCCCTAAGAGGTCTTTAGGAGTTGGTTGTGGGAGCCTTGACTTTAAAGTATCCTTAAAGGACCATGATTGAGAGGAACAGGGAACACCCCAACCTTTGTCTCCTCCATTCAATCATGAAGCTAGGAAGATTAAAGTGTCCTTGGCTATACTGTAATTTTTAAGTGAATGTCATTCCTTAAACTTCCTACCCCCATGTGGGAGCCATATTGAGATGGAAGGGATTCTTGTCCGATCTTGAATTTTGGCTATAAGTCTAGAGACAAAGTTGACAACTTTCACTTGCATGCAGAGGGTACCCCTAAGATCAGCCTCACGAAACTGGAAAACTCGAGAAATTTGGAGTGATTGCATCATTTTGGAGGAGGGAAGAATCTTACTGCAAAGGAAATTTCTCCTAGATTAACAAATATGTAGTAATGGCATCAAAATCCCCTAGTGACAGGGCAACGACTAAGGGCTTTAGGGCACCCAGAAGATGATTGTTAAGAAGAACCTTGGGCCCATTGCAGATCAAGTATTTGATGGTGGGAGCGGCAACCCATGATATGGATATAATGGCGAGGCGACCCACAAAAAGAGAAATGACCGATGAAAAAATGACTTATAAATTTAGTATCACGACAAATCAATCAAACGTTGCAACAACTACTATTATTGAATCCATTAAACTTTTCACACAATCTCCATAACATCATTACCAATAATTAATTAAATTAAGTATTTAAATAAGATTATATATAACCAAAAATATATTTATATTTAAAAAAAAAAACAACTTCTTTTTAAAAATATTTTAATTTTTTTAACTATAAATTTTCAAAAAATATATATCATGATGTTTTACTGAAACTTATAATTATTATAAAATAAATACATCAATCACATAGTTCAAAAAGACATAACATAAAAATTGTCAATAATATAATAATGTTAAATTTGAAATGAAAGAAGACATAAAGGAAGATTGCAAATTAAAGGAAGTCCACTACAGCTATTGAAGAACCACTGCAAGTTAGAGATGACCCCACATATATATAAAAAAAATGTCAATATATACTATACCAAAATAGTATTGTCTTGTCAACCCAACTTATTTTAAATTAATTTATTGGACTAATAATTATATAAATGTTATTATAGTTAATTAATAATTATTTATAATTAAAAAATTATAATATACCAATTACATTAAAATAAATTTAAATAATAACCATTTATATTTGTAACTATTATATTTTAGAAATTTATATTTAAATTTAATTAATAAACATATAAAAATTCAATATTTAGAATTTTTTATTCTAAATATATATATATATATATATATATATATATATATATATATATATTATTCTTACTATTCATATCATATTAACAGATTATAAATAACGTAGGAAAAAACATAATATGTAATAATATGTATTATTAGAGTTTTAGTATATATATATATATATATATATTATTAACAATTAAAATATATCCATGTTAACTCATGATCTACTCTATGCCTATTGGAATCAAATTTATTGAGGTGCAAACATTTCCTCAAGTTTTGCATCAAAAATGAGCTTTGAATATAGAGAAATTTGATCTAGCTACTTAGTAGATCCCAAGTTAAGATAGATCTATTTATTTAGATAAAATGTAATAATTTATATATATAATTTACTAAAAATATTATCTTAAAAAATAAAACATCACTTAAATTCTTTAATACAATTTTCTTTCCTACACATATACATTGAAAAAAACAACAAATGTTGTTGAAAATTGATTTACCCTAATTATTTGTATTCTCTTATAAAGATTCAATTGTGTTTGAAAGTGTTATACATTTAACTTCTTGAAAAGCAAAGACCATCATATGGAGTGGCAAATGTGGAGTTATTATTGACTTCATAAAAAGCAAAGAACATCATGTGGAGTGGCAAATGTGGAAGGGTTATCATTGACTTAAGTAGAAATTAAGTAACTAAATATACTTCGAAGGTCAAGATTTCATTAGATAATAAAGTTGAGTATTCAACCCTTTAAAGGTTTATTGTTTCTCAAAGCTCAAAGCACTTATGAGGTATAAGTGGTTGGTGCTTCAATGATTATTCTCAGAACACTTAACCACAAGTTCCTTCCAAAATAGTCAAACATATCCCACTTAGTGTAAAGAATTCTTCAAGAAGTTTGGGGTTTCAACAAGATTGATTTGTTTCACATCCTAAAGAACCAAAACTCAATTGTAGATAGGCAAATTGATCTAGGTGCCATACCAAATTTGGGTTGTTGCCATTCAAATGGAGAAAACTCCTTTCAACTATACCTAGAACATAACTTTAGCCTTTATGGGTTACACATTAACATCTCCTTTGGTTGGTTATTGAAGGTTGAAGTGACTAACATTTATACTAAAATGACACAATAGTATGATCTCCCTCTTCTTACTTATACAAAGTGTTATGAGGTGCTCTTCTCACTTATGCAAAGTGTTATGAGATGCATAGAGACCTAGTCCAATAAGTAATGTGGATTAAATTCAAGGGAAATGTGTCCTCTCCAATTGTTTTTTGGGTTGTGGTTTTTGTTGTCTTTAGTTCTAGATTCTTTGAGCTTGTAGTAGAGAGCAATGTTGGGTGAAGGAGGGAGTCTTCTTTATTTGACTCTAAATTGCATCATTGTCACTTTGCATATTTTAGGTTTGGTTTGGTTCTCTTGGCAGCTTTGTTCGGGATCCTCATGGTACATTGTCATTGTAAACATGGGTGTCACATCTTTTATGAGCTAGGCGAGTTTAAGAAAGAGTTGAAGTGTTGTATTTAGGATGTAGGTGAAGTCTCATGCAACTTTATCAATGTTGGGTTCGATGGGAAAGGCAACAATCTAAATTTGAGCAGAAATTCCAACAAAATAATGCAATGTAGGACAATTGCACCATTAAGACAAGAAGATATGTTGTTGAAATGGGATTCCAATAAAAGGAGGTTGAAGCAAGGAGTTTAGTGCAGCAAAAACTTAAAGGTTTCAATTCAACTTGATACTTTAAAGTAGCTTATGGAGAAAAATGTGGCCCACCTTGGCATTCAAGACAATATAGTCAAATCTCCCTCTCTTTCAAATACATCTCCCTCAACAAAGACACCCTAGGCTTCTAAAAACCCTCAATGAACCCCAAATTAAAACTAAAAAGAAAAAACACTCTTTAAAGTGCAACAACTAAAGAACAAAATTACAAGTCCAAAAAAACAAAAAAAAACATCCATTAACAAAAACCCATACAAAAATTTGGAAAACAATAAATTCTTATCTTTATCATATAATTAATTTGCTTTAATATATTAAATAAAGTACGTATCAAAATAGGAAAAATATATTTTACACAATAAACTTTCTTTTAATTTTACATTTTATATTTATAACTTTATCTTAAACCCTTTTATATATGTGGTAATATTCTTTTTTACATCCATCTTTTCCATCCACTATTAATAAAAAAACCAAAAAAACATTTTAACCAAATAACATAACCCTAATTAACAACTATTATTTTTTATTAATATTAAAAAACATCATTAATTTTCCAATACTAAAGAAAAGTATCTTAACAATATCAAAGTCTTTACTAACTTTCGGCTGAATATCCATCTAACACTCACTTGAAAATTATATGCCTAATCATATCACATGATTGGGTCACGTCCATATGTGTGACATAAACTTTGTCAATATGTGTGACATAAACTTTGCTCAGTTGCTTACATTGAAATTGCATCTCGTCATCTGCATAGGCAATGTTCTTAAGTATGGCAAGATTCTCTGGACATCGACTTTGCCCTTTTAAATATTTAAACATTAAAATAATAATAATATAAATATATGGTTTTATTTTTAATAATCAATCGTTATAATAATTAAAAATATTTTTTATTTATATTCTTTTATTAAAAAATGATAAATATTAAAATTTATATATTCCCATTAACCAATCGTCATTAACAATGTAAGAATCATATAGCATTTTTTATGTTATAAAAATGACTTCAAGGTGTATAAATATTAGGGACGGGCAATTTTCAATAGGCAGTTGAAAAATTAATATTTATTTATGTATTTTTATTTTATTTTATTTATTTATTTTATTTTATTTTATTTATTTATTATTATTACTTTTTTTTTTTTTTTTTTTTTTACCTCGTTCCAATTATTTTTATTTTTTAAGTTACCTCGTTCCTATATTTTTATTAATTCTAACTAACTTTTATTAACAACCTATTATTATAATCTTTATAATTATTAATTATTAAATAAATGAATGAATTAGTTTTCTAACTAACCATTAACACCAATTAAAATTATTTTATTTATTAAAAATTGAATAATAATAATAATAATAATTATTATTATTTGACCTTAGTCCTCAGGTCAAAATTAACATGCTAACCTGGATCTGTTTCTTCAACTTGTCTTGACGATGAACCACACTAGTTGGTTGCGTCGACAAATGATATTCTATGTGATTTACGTTGAAGAATCTCTCATAAAAAGTATGTAAATGGTATATTGTCAATTATTTTATAATTTTTAATGGTTTAATAAAGGAAGAGAGGGGAGATTAAATAAATAAATGTCTATTTTGAAATTAATTAATTTATTATGTTAAATTCTAGTTGAAAAAGGGGAGTGGGATTTTTTAAAATTAAAAGAAATACAGGAAATTATGTATTTTTAAGGTTTTTTATTTTTTTTCCTAGTCATAAATCAAATAATTTTGGGGAGATTTATGAGCTATATTGTGGCTTCCAGTTAGTCGGGAATTAAAATATTCTTTCAGTAGTAATTATTGGTGATTTTCTTATTACCATCGAGCACCTCCTTAAAGGATCTAATTTCCGAACAACCAACCCTCCCTCTCAGTGTTACAGGGCTTCTCAACGAAATCTTATTTTCACATCTTTAAAAGATGGAACAAGGAGGTAAACGCAGAGGCTAACAGGGTTTGTTTGTTTGAAATGAAATGAAATGATATTTTAAGGTTCACGAGACTAAAATGATATTTTAAGGTCCACGAGACAAAAAATAGTCAGTGAGACCATTATTTCTTTATTTTTGGCCTTTTGCAATTCAATCCTTTTTCAATTCAAATTGATGATGAGTTGGCCCAACTTTCCAACAATCCCCTCGCTAAAAAGACAATGTCAATAAAATGATGCTAACATGTTTTCATAACTTTCTTTGATGTCTTTGAATGCATCACATTTGAAAATGAAATGTTTTTCCGATTCTACAGCCCCAAACGTACAAAATGTACACACTCGTTCTTCCCAAGCTTCTTTAGGCCTTTTCCACCATCCTGTTTCACATCGAAATTGATGTGAGTTGGTCCTTAATTGAGCAAGTAGAACCTTTGCCCTCCACGAAATGCTAACTCCAATGAACTCTTTTTGTTGTAGATCACAAGTAGGGTTGAATTCCTCAATGTAATATTTCTTCTTTCTACCCAACTCTTTTCCCCATACTTCTCCATAACAAAATCCTTTAGCTCCTTGCTATTTGTGGGACAGGCATTGAGATAAATATTCCATTTGCATCCATGTGTAGTTTTGTTTCATTCATGTTTTCTTTCTTTCACTCTTGCCTTCATTGAAAATAACATTAGGCCATCTACCTACTCTCATTTGCTTGATTCTTTTTAGATAATTATGAGCCACACCATAGCAATTGCTTCAATAGGAGTTGCCCCTGTTTTACTCAATATTATTTTATTAAATACTAAACTTTTTTATTTTGAACTTGTTTATGATCAAGCGTTTTTAGATTTTCTCAATTTATTTTCATTTTGAAACAAAGCACTGCTAGCCCAGGACAATAACAAAAACTAATAAACAACTCATTAGGATAGCGAATTATCCCATAAAGGTCATTTGCATATATAAGGCCCTCCCTTCTTAATGGGATGGATGGAAAAATGAGTAAGGCACTAATTGACCCAAAACATTACACTCTACCCTCAATTCTTTCATCACTGGGCATCTCTCCTCAATTACTGCGGGCCTATGAGCTAGTGTAGAATTTGCGTCATGCAAGGTAGGGTGGAAATTCTTGCGATGCGCCACCAAAAGACTGATCCAAGCCCGATTTGGAACGACCGATTTGGAACGACAAACTTCCTGAAGCGTGGGAGGGTGCGACATTCATGTAAGGAAAGGATGGACTTTATTGGCTCCAGATGGGTTGAAAATTCGAGAAAGCGCTCACCACAGATAAATTCGCTGGATTGGGGAGACTCTACTTCGCTCTCACTGGCGTCATTGAGTGCTTCCCCTGTTTGGATAGCCTCCAGTTCATTAAAAGGATTCATGGTTGGTTAGACTTCATTTGTTTGGGCGGCCTCGATCCCTCCAGGTCTGAAGCTCTGATACTGGGACCACCAATCTCTACCCCACTAAGGCGCTGCAAAGTCAGAAAGATAAACTGGTCAACAACTCGCCATACTGTGTAGCAGAAGAAGTCGGCAATAGATCAGGGCAGTACTCTGCAAGGCCTGTTAATGCCTCTCCACCAGTTTATTTGTGGGGTCCACATAAAAAGCTCCGCTCAATTTTGATAGTGTATGTTCTTTGGAATTTTCCATCTGTGTGTGTTAGCGGCACGAAAACAGATTGTTTTGCAGAGCCTTCAATCACTCCAAGGCTTGTCGAATTCGCCTTTTCGTAGTGTGATCTTCAAGGCTTCTTTGCTCTCAATTTCTCTGCGGTCTATCTTTCAACGGAGCCAACCTTAACGTGAGATATTTCTTCTATTCCCCTGGTTGTCATGGCGAATGGGGATGCATCTCCCTCCGCCTCTGGGGCCTACCCACATCCTCCAATTGGCGGCAATTACTCAAGCAACAGACGGGCCAACAGTCTGAGCACATCATTTTTATCGCAGTTGTTTATAATGTGATTTTTTGGAAGTTTTTTTGGTGGGTTTTTTCGGTCAAAATCGGGCAGCAATTTATTGGAATTGCAAGTTTGATAGCTAGTTTCTGCACAATCAAAACGTCCCAGAATTTTTCAACGTGCTGAATCCAAATATGTAGTTAAAAAACCATTTTAAATAATACAAATCAAAATTAACCTCAATTTTTTTAGCCTGATTCCGTCACCAAAATTTTCAAAAAAAAATCAGATTATAAAAATAAATTAGTTTCGACGCCAATTCACTGATCTGCGAGCGTAGAGAAATGGGGACGTGGAACACAGCACAACTAGCAGTGCATTTCATGGAACCTCTGACAAAATGTCTACCGATCCTCCAAGTTAATCCATGTTTACTCGATGCAAATGTGTCTTGCTATGTGGTCAATTATGTAGAATTTAAAGTTTACCGTAATTTTTGTATGATAAAAATATTTTTGGAAAAATTACATTAGAAGAATTTTGTGACTAGTGTGGTAGCTTTTGTTTCAATATGAATAGGGAGGCCAGAAGAGGTAAATTTTGAGTTTTCATCAAAAATCTATTTTTATATTTTAACTTTGTAAAAATTTATTTTTACAGTGATTTTTGTTTAGGTGTGAATAGGGTAGTCAAGTAAAAGTAAATTTTGAATCTCTTTGAAAAATCTGTTTCCAAGTTTTAATCATGTACATAAATTACGTGCCAACAAATTCTTAAACCAAAAAAATATACAATGGTGAGAATATAAAATATACACAAAGAATTTCTAGTAAAATCTAAATTGGGAAAATCATATTGATTTTTCATTATATTCTTTTCAATGTTACAACACATTATATACATGCTGGAAGCATTCATAAGCCCCAATCCATTAATCTTGGATTAGAACATAATCGTAGTTCCCTTGACTAGATCTACAAAATACCATGAGAAAAAACCAAGATGCCCTAAAGCATGTGCAAAATTCATGCACATAACCATGGGTAGGCCCACCTACCATCTCGAATAAAAAAAAATTCCCAAGGGGTTGTTTGGGACCTCGTAGCCCCCTTTCAGTCGCCTTCCAGTTGCGTTCGAGGGCTAGTTGTGGAAAGAATATAACACATACTGAACACTATTATGAAGATTCGGGGCTAGTTGTGGAAAGAATATAACACATACCGAACATTATTATGAAGATCTAGCATCTTAAAACTGCACCTAATCACTTCTTGGTTTTCTTGCTGCATTCTAGGCCCATAATTAATGAAATGTTTACTCATCCCTGTAAAAAAATATAGTTGAAAAAAAGGTGTAATATTTATATGTGGATGAACAGGTGGTAAGAAAGAGAGTAGTACTCTATGGCTTCCAAGAGTAGAAAGTATTCAAATACTCATGGGGTCTTGGTCATATGGTAAATAATCAAGATGAGATATAAGTTCTCTACAAGGGACTTTTGTTAGCAAAAGAACATCAGGTGAACACACTTATGGTTATGGGAGATTCTCTCCTAATCCTGCATCATTTAGTCAAAGGCTCCCTCTCAAAGGAGAAGGCCCCTCTTTTTGTTGGTGAAATATATTCTCCTCAATCATGTATTCTTATTAGAAAAGAGAAAACAATTGGAAAATTTTGATGAATTAGCTTTAGAATACCTTATGTGCTTGTTATGAACCAAGTGCGAAATTATATAATATAAATACTCTTCCCAGTTAAAAAAACAAACAAAACATTTATCTGTAGGAGGAAGTGTATTTTCGAGTCTACCATGTTTTTTTTAAGCTGTGGTTCACGGTCCACCCAAAGGGATTTGCCCGTCGGCCAATCTTAACAGGCCTAACCCCGAGGGGGTCGAGGAGATTTGACCTCGTGACCTCTTCCCAGTTAAAAAAACAAACAAAACATTTATCTGTAGGAGGAAGTGTATTTTCGAGTCTACCATGTTTTTTTTAAGCTTGGATTTGCCCGTCGGCCAATCTTAACAGGCCTAACCCCGAGGGGGTCGAGGAGATTTGACCTCGTGACCTCTTCCCAGTTAAAAAAACAAACAAAACATTTATCTGTAGGAGGAAGTGTATTTTCGAGTCTACCATGTTTCCCGTCGGCCAATCTTAACAGGCCTAACCCCGAGGACGTCGAGGAGATTTGACCTCGTGACCTCCCAAACTGGGAAAGTGCTTTAGCAACGGGAACTCGACCATTTGAGCTATCCCTTGGGGCTATTGAGTCTACCATGTTATTTAAATGAAAAAAATAAATTAATATTTGAGAGTGGATTTTTCGAGAGTTATTTATATTGTCTGAATCTTTTGAAAAAAAATTGTGTAAGGGTTTACTTGTCCCACGTTTAGGGTGAACACTTCACCCTCGAGAGAAAATATATGATAAGACTAATTATTGATGTGACCCTAAATAAAGCAATCAATGAAATTAGATTAGATTAACCGTCAACAAATTATAAATTATTAAAATATTCAATAAATAGTCAAATGAACATTAAATAATGGGAAGAATTGATGAGCGATCAAAAAATGAGAGAATAAATGTATTAATATGGTTAAGTATAAATAAATAGTCGAAAAATATTAATAAAATAATAAAATGATAAAATGTCTTAAAATGAAATTTAAAAAGTTAAAAACAAACATTGAAAAAGGGATATATATATATTATATATATATATATATAAATTATTAGATAGTTTATAGTATATATTATAAAATTTGTATAACATAGTAACATATTAAATAAATTTTGTAGTATTATATATAGAGAGAATTATTATATAGTTTATAATATACATTATAAAAAATTATGATATGAATTTTGTAATATATTATATATATTTGATTAATCGGGTAAACAATAAAAAAAACATAAAAGGAAGGGATAATAAAGACAAAGTTAAAGGTATAATAAATTAAAAATTTAAAATCGGGGGAGGAAGAATACAAAGATTTGAATTAAAAGGGTGGGATGGGGAGGTGGGCGATTGATTATTGGTTTCCAAGAGTCACTAGGTTTATATCCATTTGTTGAAATTATTGGGGTGTTTTACGATCTCCAAAGCTTCCCTAATTATTTGAGTATTATGAAAAGGAATACAAGCTAGGATTTGAGCTTGACCAAAACAAATAAGGTGCTTGGTGTTGAAGGAGTACTCGCCGACGACAAACTTAGTTACTCAGTGATGGTTGTTATTTGTGATGTGCGTCTTAAGGTGGGTTGCGACTAGCCGACTTGTTTGGTCAATGTAATACTTCCCGCATGAACAAGGAATTTAGTAGACACCTAATCCTTGCATGGGGTCAGAGTTATATTTGCTAACCAGAATAACTGTCTAAGGGTTTATGGGGCTTGAATATGGTCTTGATGTTCTTTTTTGATAAAATCTTGGCAATGATATCTATGGTTCCTTTTATGTAAGGGAGACAAACTTGGCCAATAAGATGGGAGGGGGCTGAGTTGTTGGATTTAAGGTGACCAATAGATTAAATAAGAGATAAAGAAGCGTACCTGAAGCTTTCGCTTACTCCTTATCTCCCTTGACTAATTTTGTTGCTCATTTCCATACTTAATCCGCTTGAAGAGTACCTGCACACAGAAAAAATACAAAAACCGATCAAAGCATATGTTAATGATCTATTGATTAAACATAGCATGGAATCAAGTACGTAGTACACATATGAAAGCATCAATGAATAACACAAGCATATGGAAAAATCTTTGAACACTTTATTAGTAAAAGGAAGAGTTACAACCCAATTTTCTTGATTCAGCATCACTCCTCCAGTTCAATCCCATCCTCTCCTCATAACAAGCAAGACATTTTGACATCATTACAATACTTGAAATCAACTCAAGTCTCATACTAACAGCATCTCCCTATAATTCAATGATTCCAACCCTTGATCACTTAGATGAGTGGTCTTTTTATAGGTGAATGAAGGAATTTATTCCATAAATGGTGATAATGAATGCCCTCCCAAACTTAGGATTTAGTTCCATGGAGGAAGGGATAAAGGGATTGATGTTCCTTAACTCCCTACCTCATCCAAATTTGAGCTCAAAGGAGTAGATAAACTTTGGAAACTTCTAAATGCATCCAATGGATAAGAATATTCCCAAACCCCAATGCAATTTCGCTCAAATTTTCCTAGCGCAGGCCAAAGAGGGCTTAAGTGCGCTGCATAGCACCCTAGCAGTGTACTGGACTGCATTGTAGCGCACCATAATGAAGGCCTGCCTGCACTGATCTTCTTAGAGGTAGTTTTTGGATGATTTCAGTCACAGAACTTCTTGGGAAGCTAGGCATTCTGATGGTTGACTTCATTAGGGCATGTAACAACTGAATTAGGGTTTGATGGGCCCTAATAGTACTGATCTGTAGGTTGGGGTTGATGTGCCCAAATGGATCTGTAACAGTTGCCCCCTAAAGCATGAAGTCATAAATATGTATGTCGAGTGAAATGCTTTATCATGTGGAGAGGAGGTTTCGAAGCGGAAGGTGACCTGCATCAATTACAATACATATATCATGATAATTTGATTTTTTCTCATGAACTCGTTGAGGGAAGGCATACCCATGCTCAGCTTATAAACTTTCATTACATGTACAAATATAGTCGTCTACAGATATAGACCCATGAATGGATGACCATGAATGTAAGGCCATTGTACATTTGATTTAGTACTCCTAAAAATATTGCAGCCCGGATGGATGAAACTAGATCTGGGGTCTTCAATCTTATTCAATCTTTCGCTCAAGTACAAGTCTAACCATGTGAATAGATGATCTGAAGTCAAACATGGGAAGACATCGTCTGATTACCAGCCAATGATGTAAGCCGTTAATAGACGCGAGAGGAATCATCGATAATGATGATGACCCTCAAGGTACTACAGTACATTTCGCATGGTGTGAATAAATGATTTGATGTCGAAAACTATACAAAGTCTTTCAGTCGGAGGTCAGTGATGTCAACCTATCGCAGGAAGCGAGAAACCTGCCATTGATGTATGGAAGCCTCAAGGTACTGAAGGGGTGTTTCTAAGTCAACTTCTTGGATGATGTGCTGATGTCAACAAGAAGCGACTCGTCGCAGGAGGGCCTTGATGTATCACACATCAACGACACAAAATGAGGTAAATGATTTTGGAGATGAAAAATCGACTGGCGATAGAAGATTTAGGAATGATGGTCATGAAAATGAAGGTTTACGATATTGCAAAGGATGAAGTTTGAACTGAATGACTTCTCTTGAACATGTCAGTGACACTACAATGAATTGGTAGCATTGACCCACAACAAAGTAATGGATGGTATGATAGACCAATGGTGTGATAACCATCAAGCTGAATGACCCAACCCACATAGTCACATTGATGAGGTAAAAGTGTCATGTTCAAGAGTGACTTTCTACCATAAAGTGTTTTCCCCTTTTTCCAATTTTCCCCAGTCATTGCTGACCAGTACCTCTTTATTTTTATCAAGCTTGAGGAGGATAACATATTCTTGTTGTATAATTCCACCCTTTGGGTGAATCCATCTCTATTTGATGCTTTAACGAGTCTAGCAAAGGTGAAACTCGATCTTGTCTAGATGGACAAGTTTGTCGCTATTTGATGTTTTTAATGAGTTTAACGAGAAAGATAATTCCGTCCTTTTCATGTTTAGATAGTTTGAAAAGGTACAAAAAGAAAACTCCACAAGTTCTTTTTCGTAAATTAATCTCTCAAGCACAAAAAAGCGTAAAATAATGCAAGAGAGATATCATCTCCAATCCGTTAACGACCTGGAAAGGACAAGCGCTCGACAATATTTTCATATTTAGAGAGTCTGAAAAGAGCTTAAAGAGGACTCCACTTTGAGGAACTAGTGGTGTCTAGTATAGCAACTGGTTCCAGTGATGTTGGAACTTCTCAAAACATGATGATTTATGTGAAGAGGCTGGCTAATAAGACCACTCATTGCAACTATTACTCAAAAAGGGTAAAACAACCAAGTGAAAACGTATGATCAACCAAAGGGATGGTGGCGATGGGATGAAAGAAACCAAGGCTCATCTGATGAAAGATGCCAATATAATGGCAATCACAAGGGTTAAAAATGGAAATGGGTTCATTTTTAGACAAGCTTGAACCATAGGGAACTGTGCTTAGATTTAGTTTCATGTTTACACAAGCTTGAAACGAAAAACTATGCTTGGATTCAGTTTGATGTTTACACAAGATTGAAATGAAAAAATATGCTTGAGATTGATTTACATGTCCCCAGCATGATGAAAGGGAGAGTCTCCTGTAATCATATGGAAGTCGTTGCATTGAAGCAGGACGACTATCCAACAACTTTTTGGCTTCGTCCAGATAGGGACAAAGGTGAATGGGGTGATTCCATTCACATAACCTACATGGAAACTTAACTTTACCACTAGGTGCATGCCCCCTAAGCTTCATTACATTCACCTAAGTAGACTACTCATGGTTATTAAGTGGATGGAATGAAGGTTCTTTTACAAGTTCAAGTGAAAGACTTGACTGGTATTTTACAAGATCTACTCAAAGACTCGACTTGGAACTTGGGACCTTGTTTCATTTTTCAATGAGCTTGACACAAGACAAGGAACTCTACTCAGATCCTTGGTTTCATTTTTTAACTAGGTTGACACAAGACCAAGAACTATCCTCATAGGAGCTGTTCCATTTTTTAATGAGGTTGAAACAGTAAAAGAACTATCCTCATACTCCTTGTTTCATTTTTTAACGAGGTTAACACAAGACCATGAACTATACTCATGGGCCTATTACATTTTTTAACGAGGTTGGGTTCCCAAGTCGCAAAAAAAGTAAGGTTATCTATGAGGGCATGGCAACTAGGGAGTGCCAAGGTGTGCAAGGAATGCCAGGAAGTGATAACACATGCTAGAAAGTTCCAAGGCATGTTAGGCATTCCAATACATGCCAAGTGCTAAGGCATGCCAAGATGTGCTAGGTGCTAGGGTGTGGCACCAACACATGCTAGGGAGTGCCAGGGAAACACAAGGGAGGACTAGTTTCAATTGCATGGAAATGAATGAATAAAAGTGTGTGATAGGGAGTGTTAGAAAGTTCTGGGTGTGCTAAGGAGGGGTGGACAAGGTATGCTAGGTAGTGCCAAGGCATGATAGAGTGCTAGGAAAGCATGTTGAGATGTGCCAAGTGCGAGGGTGGGCCAATGTGTGCCAAGGAGTGTTAGGGAAGCACAATGGAGCGCTAGGTCATAATGCATGGAAATGAATGAATAAGAGTGTGTGACAGGGAGTGTCAGCAAGTTCCAAGTGTGCTAAGGAGGAGTGACAAGGCATGCTTGGTAGTGCTAAGGAATGTTAGAGTGTGAGGGTGGCATGCGACCAAGATGTGCCAAAACGTGCAAGGAAGTGTTATCTGGGAGTGCCAGGGAAACACAAGGGAGCACTACATCAAAATGCATGGAAATGAACAAATAAGAGTTTGTGATTGGAAGTGTCAGTGAGTTCTAGGTGTGTTAAGGAGGGAGTGACAAGGTATGTTAGGCAATGTTAAGGCATGCTAGAAGCCAGGGTGACATTCCAATATGTCCTAGGTGCTAGGGTGTACCAACACATGTCAAGGAGTGTTAAGGAGTACTAGGGAAACACAAGGGAGAACTAGGTCAAAATGCATGGAAATGAATATTGAATAAGAGTTTGTGACTAGGAGTGTCAACAAGCTCTAAGTGTGCTAAGGAGAGAGTGAAAAGGTATGCTAGGTAGTGCCAAGGAATGCTAGAGTGCTAGGGTGACATGCCAAGATGCGCCAATGCTAGAGTGCTAGGGTGACATGCCAAGATGTGCCAGGTGCTAGGGTATGCCAATGTGTACTAGGGAGTGTCAGGGAAACACAAGGAAGCACTAGATCAAAATTCATGGAAATGAATGATTAAGAGTGTCTGACAGGGAGTGTCAATGAGTTCTAGTTGTGTTAAGGAGGGAGTTACAAGGTTGTATGCTAGGTAGTTCCAAGGTATGCTAAACTACCAAGGCGTGTTAGGAAGTTCTAGGGTGTGTTAGGGAGTGTCAAAGCATGCCAAGGAATGTAGGGGATGCTAACACATGCCACATAGTGCTAAGGCATTCTAAGACATGTCAGGTGCTATGGCATGTCAAGATGTAAACTGTGTTACTTAGTTGTTTTATGGCCACGGTTGGATGTTATGAGCCTTGTCTTCGTAACTTGTTAAGTGGGATGAGTTGAGATTGAACATGAGTAGATTAAGATGAGTTACAGGTAGTTCTTAGGTGAACAAGGCATATGTTGAATTTCCACAGCACATGAGAATCTGGGTTTGGTCTTAGAATATTTGATGCAAACACACTCAAGTGCCATAACACATCTACTTTACAAAACAAAATCTACACACATCAGGGAATAAACTAATGCACATGACAATTTTTAACTTTTTCAAACTCTTCTTCATTATATTACAAACTATAATAGAACATGCTAGAGCTCATGTACCAGGGATCATGTCCCTTTACAATCACACTGATACAAGGAATACAACTAAGGCTTGTTGTTAGTCCTTTAACAACCAATCTAAATTGAACAAGACAACACTTGACCTACTCGTTGATGGTGGCCACACACAACCCTTTCATTCCACGTGTCCTGAACACATCTAGTAGGTCCTCTTGCCTCCCATTTTGCAACTCCTCAATCTTCCTTTATCAATGAACTCAACTCCTTTATGTTACTGAACTTGACTCAACAAAATTTTCCCTCTAGCTACCTCCTTTTTTCTTCAAGGTCTGCAACACTTAGGGTCTTCGATCAGTTGTTCACAACTCCATTGTGAACAACTCTTTGGTTTACCCATTTTTTCCATATTTCTGATCCAAGATGACAAGCTTAGGGCTATGGAGGTCAACCTTCTTCTCACTAACTCAATCCTATACAATATAGTGAACTAGGGCTAGTTGGCTAGCCCACTTGACTGCTACTTTAGTCCTTAAAAGTCTGCACGTCCTTAGGCCCAATACACCTGCCCTTCTACCAATCTTGTTGTCCTTCACAAGTACAAGACTTAGGGATCTTCTTTGAAAATCACCTAACAACCCTCCAACTATACTAGAACTACCATCAATTTTCCCAACTACAGTCAATTATTTTACCGATCTAGGGCCCACAACACTGCCCTCATCTAGGGCTCTTCAAATCTACCACCTAATAGTGATCTGAGTCCTCTCAAAATCACTATTCTTGTGTACCAATTTCTTTACTGTCCAATCTATGAACAAATTTGAACTACTCCTCTTATCATCCTTCTAACAATCTGTAGATGACTGAACTAGGGTCACAAATCATCCACTAACAATCCATTGACTAATTGTTTATAGGTTTCTTCAAATCTTTGTCCAAAAATCTATGGACAATCCACCAAAATCAACTCCTCTTCATGTCAATCCATTCCTCATATGGCACATTTCTTCTATTCAATCTTCTACTCAGGTTCCACCCTCCTTTGGATCTATTATCTCCACACATATTTATGCAAACCATCTTCCATATTTGTGGTCTATATTGTAGAGATAAAACTCGCTCTAAGGGTCACAACCCCTCTTCTTCTACACAGATTTGTCATAGTCTTAAGGGCAACCTTATGGACTGAACATGCTAGGAAACCACCCTAACTAGGGCATTGTACTTATATTATAATTTCTTTAGAACAAAGCCTATCCACCCATAGCAGAAAAAACAACTCTTGCCTCCATAAGAGACTCGACATAGCTCATATGGATCCATAGATTCTGGGCATTTCTTTTACTGAATCTTGACTTGAACTTCAGATCTGTACGACCCTCAAACTATGGTTACCTCAGTCAATATTACACTTGAAACTACTTCTATTATGGCCCTAAATTTCAGTGCAGGCCCTCCTCCATTTGTGTTGTTCTTTATCACAGACCTTGCAACCTACTAACAACCACAAGACAGGGTCTCAACCCTCTCTACTATTTCATAATTTGATGTGGCCTTCACATAAAAACACCACTAAAATCACATGCCCAAATTCTCATGAGCCACCTCTCTTGAGCTTGATCTAGCAGAAGAGAACCAACGATATGCCATCCTACTTCCTAGCTCGAACCCATTAAGGTATGCGACATTCTTGTGAACCCTCACATGATGATCTTTCTCTTGGTGGATGATCATGGCCTCCCTTTAGCAACCCTTACTCATCCCTCTAACTCGGCCTACTTTAGGACTACATCTCTCCTGGCCTCCTTGATCAAATGATCTCCTTCTCACTTGATGTTCTTGCCTTCATACTAATTCATCCTTAAATAGATTTTCCTAGCTAGGCCTCTTAGGAACCCTCTAGAACTTACAAGTTTTATCCACTTAGACCTTAGGAAATATTAATTTTCCTTTATAATTTTCTTTTAGATTTTAAACCCCATCTTGGGTCCAAAACCCCTTCGCTTGGTTTCTTTTCCCACAAATCCTTTTGTGACCAAACTCACACAAACCCATCTCACTAGGCTTGTGGAGTACCTCCCAAGCTACACAATTCAACAACATAGTCTAGTTGTAGTAATCGTAACTTGTTCAAGCTCTTGTAGTCAAGCGAGGACTTGGTTGGGTTCCCAAGTTGCAAATTAAGTAAGGGTAATTGTGAGGGCATGATAGCTAGGGAGGGTCAAGGCATGAAAAGGAATGAAAAGGAATGCTAACACATGCTGAACAATATCAATGCATGCTGAGGAGTGTTAAGGAGTGTCGAAGCATCACAAGGTAGAACTAGGTCAAAATGCATGGAAATGAAGAAATAAGAGTGTGTGCCAGGGAGTGTTAGTGAATTCAAGTGTGCCAAGGATGAAGTGTGTTAGGAGAAGTTCATAATAGGATTTACGAGAGGCAATCCTACGATTGTGATAAGGGGATCAACAAAATAGTTTTAGATAAAGGGAGACTTTTTGCTAGGCACAACACTGTTTTTCCTTTAGCTATTATTTTTATATGACATGTGGCACATTTTTGCCAAATGCTCATGTTTTAAACTATTTTAGACAATTGCATATTGTACATTGTTGTGTATAAGTTTTGGGGCACTCAGCTTGTGTTGGCTTATATCACGTGTGCCTTGTGCATATTGTGGTTCTTGCAAACTCTTAGTTAATGCTCTATTGTTTATATGAACTGGACATACACGTGAAATATTGTGTGTGTAAGCTATGTTGCTTAGTTATTTTATGGTCGTGGCTATACTAGATGTGATCCTTGTCTTGGTAAGTTCTTAAGCGGGACAATTTGAGCTTGGACATGAGTGGCCTAAGATGAGTTATAGGTAGTTCTTAGGCAAACAAGGCACAATCTACTTGTAATAGTTGCAATTGGTCAAGTTATTGACACTGAAGCAGGCCAATGTCACATGAACTGCAGTAGTTAAGGACTTGATTGGGTTCCCAAGTCATGAGAAAATGTAAGGCTAGTTGGGAGGGTGTGAGTGCTAAGGCGTGCTAGGGAATGCTAACATGTTCTTGATAGTATGAAGGCATGTCAAATATGCTAAGATGTGCCAAGTGCTAAGGCGTGCCAAGATGTGCAAAGGTGTCACAATACATGTCAGGGACTATCAAGGCAACGAACAAGAGAAATGATTTAAACTACAACGAAATGAACACATAAGAGGGTTAATAAGTCATCAATTTACCTTTTCCAAGAGGGTCATGCTAGGCACACCAACACTAGGTTCTGATAGGTGCCACGTGCCAAGTGTTAGTGCATTTTAAGTGCCAAATATTCCTATGTTACTTCTTATCTACTTTCCAATAGTTAATCTTAAATAAATTTTAATATTAAACCATGCCAAAGCATACCAAGGCATCTAAATGAATGCTAGACATGCTAAGACTTGCCAAGCGCCAACACGTGACAATGTGTGTTAGGGAGTGATACACATGTTATGAAGTGGCAGGGCATGTCGAAGAGGCTAAGGTATGCCAGAGAGTGCTAATGCATATTGAGTGTTAGGGAGTACTAGGGAAACACAAGGGAGAACTAGGTCAAAATGAATGGAAGTGAATGAATATGAGGGTGTGTTAGGGAGTGTTAATGAGTGCCTGACATGCCAAGGAGGGAGTGACAAGGTATACTAAGCATTGATAAGGCATGCTAGGGAATATCAGGGCATTTCAAGAAGTGCTAGAGTGTTCTAGGGAGTTCTAGTGTGTGTTAACATGTGCCAAATAGTGCCAAGGCATGCCAAGACATGATAGATGCTAAGGCATGCTAGGATGTATAGGGTGCCAGGGTATGCCAATATGTGTCAAGGAGTGTCAAGGAAACATAAGGAAGAACCAAGTTAAAATGCAAGGAAATGAACACATAAGAGGGTTAATAAGTCAAGACTTTATATTTTTCAAAAGGGGCATGCTAGGCACACTAATAATAGGTTCCAATACATGCCAAGTGTTAATGTGTGCCAAGTGCTAATGTATGTTAATGCATGCCAAAGTGTTCCAGGGCATGCTAGGGACTACAAGGCATAGTTAATTATGAGCACTAGTGCATTAACATGCTTACCAATCTATCGTATATTTCCTTGGAGGTGTTTAGATCGGAGATGTAGGCCACCAAATGCTTGTCAATGGAATCTTTGATATTCTTCTTCACTTTGACTTCACCCTTGGTGTATTTTTTCTTTGTAGCAACCAATGCATTTGATGGAAGACATGTTTTTGCTTGCCTTTCATAGGTATATTTTCCCTCACCTTGAAGGAAGAAAAGATCACCATTTAAGGGACTTATTTCATGTTTTCAGTGGATGACATCTCTCAATCTACAGGGGTACCAAACCATGGTGAAAACTGGTTCAAAGGCATGAACCTAGACCTAGAAGGTTAAAAACCCTAATTCAAATCACAATACAAAGGAGCCCACTCACATGTTTTCCCATTCAAATACTTTTTGGAGAGATATGCAACATTGATGAAGGTTTTCATGAAGTTATTCACATGTGAGGGCATATTTTATAGGCTATATAAATACCACATAAGACTGCTCATGCACTTTACAGCTGCCAAGTCTCTAAATTTGTCCAGTGACTTGTATAGGAGCATAACCAAAATGTCTGAAAGGGTGAAATTGAAAGGAAAAGTGCATTATCCCAACCTATTTCACCATAGCCTAATAAAGGTTATAATACTCCATTAGTTGAAAGAGAAGAACATGACATGGGACACCTTCATTGAGGCAGCCTTGAAAATGCATATAACCACTTCACCAAGCCAGCACCAAACCATGTCAGTAAAACCCATGGAGGTGGGATTATCAAGAAAACATGATGAGGTTTCCAAGGCACCTAGGCCTGAGGTGACCAAGACATATCAGAGAGGCAGAAGGCTTGTGTTTTCTCCTCAAATTGAGGAAGGGGCCAAGCCTACTACATCAACATAACAAGGATCAACATCACATCATGAGGCTTCTTTGCTTGATGAGGAGCCCATTGAGCATGAGTTTGACTTGGAGGAAAATGATGAGCAACAAATCATGCAACAAGTCATCAAAGAGAAGGATTCTTAGATCATGGAGCTCAAGGAAAATTTGGAAAGGGCCAAATTCAACATTTCATTCCTTGAGCAAGAAAACAGTCAACTTAAGGCAAAACAACTAGTCATGGAGAAAGATAAATTCAAAGCCAAGAAACAAGATATGAAAGGAAAGGCAGTAGTGGACCATGAGGAAACTGAGCAGCATGAAGGACATGTGGTAAGGAAGAGACCAAGGACAATGGATCTTAGGAAGGCACTTCAGAGGGAAAGAGAACAAAAGCCACCAATGGAAGAATTGACCTTTGAAGAGAGGATTGTCATGGAAATAAATGAGGACAGGGAGTTTTGTCTTGAAAAATTCAATTTCCACCTTGAGAAGCTCTTTGAAAAGGCAACATGGATAACAAGTTGTGAAAGAAAATGGCCATCCATTATGACACATGGAATTAGGTTGCCAAGGTCAAAATCAAGCAGTTGAAGGAAAAACTCAAGGAAACCCTAATCAGCCAAGAGGAGAATGGTAAGTTATATTTGCTCGCTGATGCATACACGATTGCATAACATACCTCATCAGGCATCTCTGGACAAATTTTTGAAGGATTTGGAGAAAATTTGTGTTTTGGTGCAGACTGGTGCAAACTTGCAATTTTTTGGCAATTTTCTGTCTAGGATTGCAGTGAGCTCATGTCGCGCTTCTTCCTTAGGGCTCCAAATTATGGAAACTCAACATTTTTATAAATATTGTGACCCCCTCTCAAAACCCGTTTTCCCACTTTCCTAGTCTGGGGCTCATTTTTTGAGAAATTTGCAAAAACGAGGCCAAAAATCACCTTTCTGCCCCTCTTTTTCTATTTCGCTGCACACCTAGAGACACCTTGGGAGAATGGCCATATCTCAGCCAAAAATGGGTCATTTTCAGTGAAAAAATATTCTAAAGACATAAATCTCCCATATTTCCAGAAAAGGCTTAAGATCTTGATTTGGACTTCAAAAAGGCACTCAAAAATTGTTGAGATTGCAACAAGATGATGGAGCTTAGTGAAAAGAGTCGCCTTCACTAAGTGGGCCCGCAGGCTATTTTTGGCGCAAGTCTATTTTTAGACTATGTCTATTTTTAGACATATGGATCATGTCTATGTTTATGGATGATTGATCAAGTTGGGAAAAATAGATGGACTTCTATTTTTGATGAAAGTGTGAGTGATCACAGTGTGAGTGATCAAGTCTATTTTTAGACTGACTGTCAAAAATAGAAAAGTCAAATATTATTATCTCACAATAATATTTGGACTATAAACTTAATCTTATTCTCTTGGAGCACTTCAGTTTGAGCTACGGAAGTGGCACATGCAGCTGTCAGAAGGAAATTCGTTTTTCTTATGAGTCAGTTGAGTTGTTGCATGCATGACTTCAGTTAGAACTCAAGTGAGTTGAGTTTAGTGGACTGGAGGTACAGTTGATGGAGTTGTGTTCAGTTTAACTTAGTTAAACTAGTTGTAGTTAGTCTAACTGCAGATAGACTAATGATGAGTTGTTAAACTAATTATTAACTCATAATACAACTAAAGAATACATCAGTTAACTCAGTTGCATGTCAGTGCATGTTCAGTTCAACAGGGACAAGTGGTAGAGAATCAGATTGCTATCAGTTGTGACTACAGTTGTGCACCAGATCTTGCACAATCAAGGGATTGAGTATGCCAATGAGTTTGCTCACGTATTTGGCCCGCATTTCAGCCTTTTCTCACGTCCACAAAGAGTGAGTGACTATTTTGCAGGTGAAAATCGAGTTTGGGAAGCAATTCTCATCAGTTCTTGAGCAGGTATTGAGCAGTGGAGGCAGGCAAGCAGTGGAAGAGATTTGGAGATCAGATCTGAGCTGTATTGTGTGTAACAGAGGTGGAGATACTTGTGAGAAGTATTATGTTGTGTAATGTTACATGACTCAATCATTAATATACAGATAGTGTGGGGTTTTTAGCGAGATGCTTTCCCCGTGATACATACTGTGTTAATGTGTGAATGCTCTTGATGTTTTGTTGTTATTGATGCTGCTATATTGTTGATCAACGTAGAGGAGCTTATGTATTGTGTATGTTTTCCGCAATAGTACATGATCAGGATAATCTCCATTGAATATGTGTTAAATTATTCAAAATTTCTACATGGTATCAGAGCGAGCTAGATAATTGTAGAAAAAATTTCTACATGGTATCAGAGCAGCTTGATTTGTAGAAGAGATTTTTACAGGATATCAAGCGAGGGTTGATCGGAAGCAGTTGAGTTGGTTGCTGGTGGAATTCGAATTTGCAGCAGTGTTTTCTTGGTGACAACGCAGCAATGTCTTTCAACGGATTGCGATTGGAGTATGCTCTTGAGGGCAGCTCAAACTATATTGCATGGAAGGACAGGATGGAGGCAGTATTGGATGATAACGGGCTGAAGGAATTCATAGATACGGATATCCCAAAGCCTGCTGATGCTACTCAAGCTGATGCTTGGCAAAAGAAGATCGCAAAATGTCGAAGAATTCTGTTGGAGGGCGTGAAGGATCACATTGTGTCCAGCCTCCATGGAAAGGCTACTCCATATTTGATGTGGAAATCATTAACAGAATTATTCCAAAGCAAGAGCGATCAGAGGAAGCTGGCGCTCAAAGATAAACTCAGAAACATCAAATGCGAGAAGGGAGACAGTATTCCCAAGTATCTCACGAAGTTCACTCAGTGTCGAGATGAGCTGGGAAGTGTGGGGGTTACTGTCGATGATGAGGACTTGGTGAGCTTGGCTCTCCTTGGTCTTCCGAAGAGTTGGCATTCCTATCAGGACTCTGTCAATGGTCGGGAGAAGTTGCCAGGATGGGAAAGACTATGGTCAGATCTTGTGCAGGAGGAGATCAGGCGGAGTACCAGGGACGGATCTTCGTCAAAGGGAGCTGATGAAGAGAATTGTGCTTTGGCTGCCAAAGCAAAGAAAGGGAAGAGCAAGAAAGCTTCTCAGTCTGGTGCGAAAGGCAAGAAGCAGGATATGTCCAAAGTGAAGTGTTTTCACTGTCACCAGCATGGACACTATGCCACAAATTGTCCGCAGAAGAAGAAGAACAAGCAAGCTGCTGGATCTGCAGGGGGAGAGGCTTTAGCTTCTCAGTTTGAGCTTGATTTTTCATTGATCGCATGCTTGGTTTCAAGTGTGATGGGATCAGTGTGGTTTCTGGACAGTGGTGCGTCTTTTCACATGACGGGAGATAGAGATTTGTTCTCTGATCTGGAGGACAAAGATCTTGGAGTGCACATCGAGATGGGCGATGATGGTAGATACAGTGCGACCGGTATCGGTACCATTTCCTTTGAGAGGGAGTCTGGTAAACCCTTTGTATTGAAGGAAGTCATGCATGTTCCAGGATTGAAGAAGAATCTCATCTCAGTGGCGATGTTAGAAGACAAGGGGTATGATGTTGTTTTCAGCGAGGGAAAGGCCTTCCTGCGCAGCAAGACAACTGGTGAGACCCGGAAGATAGGGGTTCGAGTGAGGAACCTTTATCAGTTGCATGTAGATGGATGTGCAGCAATGGCAGGCAAGGCAGAAGGATTGGTGAGCCGGGATGATGGCGAGTTGTGGCACAGGAGATTGGGTCACCTTCACCATGGAGCCTTGAAGATACTGCAACAGATCACTACAGGGCTTCCTAAAGGCACACTTGCGCAGTCAGATCAATGCAAGGGGTGTACTTTGGGGAAGTTTGTGAAAGCCACCTTTCACGAGAAGGATAGTCGCGCCACGACGATCCTTGAGAGAATTCACACAGACGTGTGTGGACCTTTCTCAGTTGCTTCGACAGAAAAACACAGGTATTATGTGATTTTTGTTGATGATTTCTCTCGTAAGTGCTGGATCTTCTTCATGCAGAAGAAGAGCGAGACATATTCAAAGTTCTGTGAATTCAAAGCACTGGTCGAGAAGGAGTCGGGGAAGAAGGTGAAGGCTCTTAGGAGCGATAATGGTGGTGAATACATCTCGGACGAGTTCAAGGATTTCTGCAAGGCAGAAGGGATTCGTAGAGAGCTCATAGCTCCCCATAACCCACAGCAGAACGGGGTAGCTGAGCGGAAGAACAGAACGATTGTGGGTGCTGCACGGGCAATGTTGCATGATCAGGGCCTACCCCTTCACTTGTGGGTGGAAGCATGCAATACAACAGTTTATGTGCAGAACCGTTGTCCTCATAGGATACTTGGCATGAGTACACCCGAGGAGGCTTATTCTGGTAAGAAGCCTGATCTTTCTCATTTGAGGATTTTTGGTGCTAACGTTTACATGCATGTGACGAAGGATGCCAGAAAGAAGTTGGAGCCGACTGCAGAGGTTGGGATATTTGTGGGGTACACTGATACGCCCCACAACTATCGTGTGTATTTGCCAGACAGTGGTAAAACTGTTGTGCGACGGGATATAAAATTTCAGGAGGAGAAAGCCATGAAGTGTTCGCTTGAGAGGGAGCTACACTTGCATGCAGATGAGGAGCTATTAGTTCCTAAGGATGAGCTTCAGGACGTGGATCAGCCACAGGACGAGGTTCATGGAGTGGAAGAGACCACTCATGCAGCGCCAACCATCAGAGGGCGAAAGCGCTTGACAGAAGCTGAGCGACTGGCTCAAGATGCAGAGAAAGTTGTAGGACCACCTACAGCCCAACGCAGGCAGAGACAGTCACCTGATCGGTACACTGAATACATGGCTCTTATGAGCAAGTGTGTTGTGACTGAGCCATCCTCTTTCGAGGAAGCTGTGGAGGATCCCGCATGGGTAGACGCCATGGTGGAAGAGTATGATTCTATTGTCAGAAACAGTGCATGGGAGATTGTTCCTAGACCGGAAGGGAAATCAGTGGTGGGTTCGAGATGGATCTACAAAGTTAAGCAGGCAGCTGACGGGAGTGTGGAGAAGTACAAGGCAAGATTTGTTGCCCGAGGCTTTTCACAGATTGAGGGGATCGATTATGAGGAGACCTTTGCACCTGTCGCAAGGTATTCTTCCATACAGACGATTCTTGCTCTCTCAGCGCAGATGGGATGGCACATTCATCAGATGGATGTGAAGACTGCGTTCCTCAACGGAGTCATTGAGGAGGAGGTGTACATTGAGCAACCCGAAGGCTTTGAAGTCTTCAGCAGCGAGTCGCATGTGTGCAGGCTCAAGAGAGCGCTGTATGGGTTGAAGCAAGCACCACGTGCTTGGTACACACGGATAGACATCTATTTCACAGGACTTGGATTCTCCAAGAGCGAGGCGGATCCGAACCTATACCAGATTGTGGTGGAGGGTAAGTTGCTTATCATTGTACTGTATGTTGATGATTTGATTCTAACGAGTGATGAGCTGTTGATACTGTCATGCAAGAAGGATCTTGCTACAGAGTTTGAGATGAAGGACTTGGGCCTCCTTCACTATTTCCTAGGATTGGAAATATGGCAGCGCAGTGGTGGACTGTTTGTTTCTCAGGGCAAGTATGCTCGGGAGATACTGGAGAAGTTCAACATGCATGGCTGCAAGCCTGTTGATACTCCTCTTCCTGGAGGTTGGAGGAAGGAGGATGCCACTTCGGGAGAAGAAGTGGATGCCACTGTTTATCGACAGTTGGTGGGGTCGCTGATGTATTTGGTCAATACACGACCTGATATATGCTATGCAGTTAACCAGCTTTCACAAGCTATGGTTAAGCCTACCAAGCTCTTCTGGAAGGCGGGCAAGCATGTATTGCGCTACTTGAGAGGCACATCGGGATATGGTTTGTGGTACAGACAGGAGGATGAGGTGAAGCTATGTGGCTTCACGGATGCAGATTGGGCAGGGAGCCCAACAGACAGAAAGAGCACATCAGGAGGGGTCTTCAGTATCGGATCGACAACAGTTTCTTGGTATAGCAGGAAGCAGAGATCCGTGGCACTCAGTTCAGCGGAGGCCGAGTATATGGCAGCAAGTTTGGCTGCATGCGAGGCTATATGGATGAGGAAGATCCTGGTTGGTTTGTTCGGTTCTCATTTGGATCCTACTGTGATTTACTGTGATAACCAGAGTTGCATTAAACTCTCGGCTAATCCTGTATTTCATGATAAATATAAAAATATTGACATCAGGTACCATCATATCAGAGATTGTGTGCAGCGGAGGATCATGTTACTTTCGTACATTCCAACGGAGGATCAGGATGCTGATATTCTGACGAAGGCTCTCACAAGGAGCAAATTCGAGTACCACCGAGGCAGGATAGGGGTTGCTGATAATCCATATCTTGTCGAGAGGGAGTGTTGAGATTGCAACAAGATGATGGAGCTTAGTGAAAAGAGTCGCCTTCACTAAGTGGGCCCGCAGGCTATTTTTGGCGCAAGTCTATTTTTAGACATATGGATCATGTCTATGTTTATGGATGATTGATCAAGTTGGGAAAAATAGATGGACTTCTATTTTTGATGAAAGTGTGAGTGATCACAGTGTGAGTGATCAAGTCTATTTTTAGACTGGCTGTCAAAAATAGAAAAGTCAAATATTATTATCTCACAATAATATTTGGACTATAAACTTAATCTTATTCTCTTGGAGCACTTCAGTTTGAGCTACGGAAGTGGCACATGCAGCTGTCAGAAGGAAATTCGTTTTTCTTATGAGTCAGTTGAGTTGTTGCATGCATGACTTCAGTTAGAACTCAAGTGAGTTGAGTTTAGTGGACTGGAGGTACAGTTGATGGAGTTGTGTTCAGTTTAACTTAGTTAAACTAGTTGTAGTTAGTCTAACTGCAGATAGACTAATGATGAGTTGTTAAACTAATTATTAACTCATAATACAACTAAAGAATACATCAGTTAACTCAGTTGTATGTCAGTGCATGTTCAGTTCAACAGGGACAAGTGGTAGAGAATCAGATTGCTATCAGTTGTGACTATAGTTGTGCACCAGATCTTGCACAATCAAGGGATTGAGTATGCCAATGAGTTTGCTCACGTATTTGGCCCGCATTTCAGCCTTTTCTCACGTCCACAAAGAGTGAGTGACTATTTTGCATGTGAAAATCGAGTTTGGGAAGCAATTCTCATCAGTTCTTGAGCAGGTATTGAGCAGTGGAGGCAGGCAAGCAGTGGAAGAGATTTGGAGATCAGATCTGAGCTGTATTGTGTGTAACAGAGGTGGAGATACTTGTGAGAAGTATTATGCTGTGTAATGTTACATGACTCAATCATTAATATACAGATAGTGTGGGGTTTTTAGCGAGATGCTTTCCCCGTGATACATACTGTGTTAATGTGTGAATGCTCTTGATGTTTTGTTGTTATTGATGCTGCTATATTGTTGATCAACGTAGAGGAGCTTATGTATTGTGTATGTTTTCCGCAATAGTACATGATCAGGATAATCTCCATTGAATATGTGTTAAATTATTCAAAATTTCTACAAAAATGGCCTCCAATAGCTTGCTGTACACCTGGAAATTTATGAGATTTTTGTAAAATTTTCATTGTTTAATATTTTGTAATTCCTAGTTTGACTTTGGTAAAAGTCAAAAGGGTGAAGTAGATGAATGTGAGCGGTAAAAGTAAATGTAAATAATGGGCGGTTAGACTTTGTAAGCTATTTTGTTGTAAATTTGACCTCATTTATGAGAGAGGTTGGAGTCAAAGTTAATTGTAGAAGTTGTTTTTAACTTACCTATACATTAGGGTTTGGTTAGAACACCTCATGGATCAATATTTCCTAGAGTCATGGATTCGACCCCTGAGAGTGGGGATATGTTGTTTTGGTCTTTATGTACCAGTTTCTTAGTGATAGAACGGGTTGGATTTCAAAGGAGAGAACTATTGTAGCTTGTACTTGGACATTTTCTGGAAATCAAAGGAGATAGTTTGCAACTATTATCTAGGAATTCATGTGTAGTATGTTTATGATGTTATTTTTTCTCTATTATAGCTTTGTATGAAAGATATTCATCTTCCTTTCAATTCATCAATTCTTCAATGGTTTTCCTTACAGTTTATAAACAAAACTGTTTGCATAAAGCTTTGTTTTGATGGAAAAATAATTATGTGTTACTTTCTTTCTTGCTTAATGAATTCATGTTTCATACTCATTAAGACCTTTTGCTTCTTATAAACACTACACTACATCGAAAAACCCTAAGATCCATCACAAAAGTAATGCTACCTTGATCCTTTATATCTTTGATACTGTAACCCTTTGATCCTTTGACCTAGCTACCTGGTTTTTCTCCCTTATCCAACAACAAAACCCTAAATTTTCCAAAACCCACCTGAGCCTAGATATCTAGCATAAATTCCTTTACATTCTAGTCATCTCTTGGCCGTGATTTCATAGAGAGATCCCTCTCTATTTTGGTAGGGCTAGCTACCAAACTAAAATCTTGGTCTGTGGTTACCTCTTTCGATCTCCTCATCAGCATGGGACATTGTGGAGGATAACAGAGCGCATGACAACTAGGGAGGGCAAAGGTGTTCTAGTGAATCTAAGGTTCCCAAGTCATGGAAAAATGTAATGAGGTCATGACTTCCAAGGTGTGTTAGGGAATGTTAGGGCATGCTGACATGTGCTAGATAGTACGAAGACATGTCGAACAAGATAAGATGTGCCAAGTGCTAAGGCATGCCAAGATGTACAAGGGTGTGAAAATGCATGCCAGGGACTGTTAAGGCAACAAAAGAAAGGAAAATTTTAAACTACAAGGAAATGAGCAAATAATAGGGTTAGTAAGTCATCAATTGACCTTTTCCATGGGGGGCATGCTAGGCACACCAACACTAGGTGACAATAGGTGCCAAGTGCTAAGTGTCAATGCATTCTAAGTGCTAAATCTTCCTCTGTTTCTTCTCATCTATTTTCCAATAATTTATCTCAAATAACTTCAATATTAAACCATGCCAAAACATACCAAGTAATCTCAATGCATGCCAAACATTCTAAGACTTTCCAAGTGCCAACATGTGCCAAGTGCCAATGTGCGTCAAGGAGTGTGATGCATGCTATGAAGTGGCAGAGCATATTGAAGAGTGCTAAGGTTTTCTAGAGAGTGCTAATGCATACTAAGGAGTGTTAGGGAGTACTAGGACAACACAAGGGAGCACTAGGTCAAAATGCATGGAAGTGAATGAATATTAGGGTGTGTTGGGGAGTGTCAATGAGTGCTAGCTGTCATGCCAAGGAGAGAGTGAAAAGGTATGCTAAGCATAGGTAAGGCATGCCAGGGAATATCAGGGAATGTCAAGAAGTGCTAGCGTGAAGAGTGCTAATGCATACTAAGGAGTGTTAGGGAGTACTAGGACAACACAAGGGAGCACTAGGTCAAAATGCATGGAAGTGAATGAATATGAGGGTGTGTTGGGGAGTGTCAATGAGTGATAGATGTCATGCCAAGGAGAGAGTGATAAGGTATGCTAAGCATAGGTAAGGCATGCCAGGGAATATCAGGGAATGTCAAGAAGTTCTAGTGTTTGCTAGGTAGTTTTGGGGTGTTCTAACATGTGCCAAATAGTGCCAAGGCATGCCAAGTTCTAAGACATGCTAGGATGTGCATGGTGCCAAAGTATGCCAATATGCGTCAAGGAGTTTCAAGGCAACAAAAGGAATAACCAAGCTACAATGCAAGGAAATGAACACATAAGAGGGTTAATAAGTCGAGACTTTATATTTTTCAAAAGGGGCATGCTACGCACACTAATAATATGTTCCAATACATGCCAAATGCCAATGTGTGCCAAGTGCTAATGTTTGTCAATGAAATATTATGCCAAGGTGTTCCAGGGCATTCTAGGGACTACAGGGCATGCTAGCACATGATAGGGGAGTGCTATGCTATGCTAGGGCATGCCAACATGTGCTTGGGCATCCTATGCATGGCAAGGTGTTCTAGGTACAAATATGTTCCAGGTACAAAAATGTTCCAAGACATGTAAGGCGCCAAGGAATGTTAGTGTACTGTTCCAAAGAATGTTAAGGTGTGCCATGAGTGTTGAGGAGTGCTAGGTCTTTATCATTAATAGAATTGACAGAGCTTGATTATGTATTAAATAATATAGTTCCTACAAACACTAGTGGAACTTTATTTAAAGGAAATTTGCTAGGTAATAAACCTAATAGAGATGAATCATGTGTTGACTCATAGGAAAACTATATTCTTATGACTTGAGGGAAATGATACACACTAATTACTTTTTAACAAATTGAATGACTATTATAACAACTATGAACTTGGAAACATAATGAAAAATACTCCACAACAATGGTCTTAAATCATTATCTTTTGACAAAAAATATAGTAACAGGTACATAGTGTCATCAAAAGCTCATTGGAATGATCAATGATGGTGAACATCTTTTGACCGTCACCAAAAGTAACCAAAAAGAGCATTGGTGAGGGTCAATAAAATATCATCACTAGAAGTGTCACCAAAAAGAGAATTAGCAATGGGCCTTTAACAACCTTTATCAAAAGTGTCACCAAAGAGAGAATTAGTGACGGGCCTTTAACAACCCTCACCAAAAGTGTCATTGAAAATGGCTTTGGTGAAAAACCTTAAAGGACCATCACTATATACACTTACAACAACGATTTTTTAAAGACCGTCACCATATGTGACATTGGTGACGGACCTTAAAGGTCTGTCATAGGCATGAAGCGTCATCAAAAACTCATTGGAATGATCAATGATGATGAACATTTATTGACCATCACCAAAAGTAACCAAAAAGATCATTGGTGACGGTCAATAAAAGATCGTCACTAGAAGTGTCACCAAAGAGAGAATTAGTGATGGGCCTTTAACGACCCTCACCAAAAGTGTCACCAAAGATAGAATTAGTGACGGGCCTTTAACGACCCTCACCAAAAGTGTCATTTGAAATGGCTTTGGTGACAAACCTTAAAGGACCATCCTATATACACTTACAACAATGCTTTTTTAAAGACCTTCACCATATGCGACATTGGTGACAGACCTTAAAGGTTTGTAACAAGCATGACCCTCACCAATGACCTTTTTTCTTGTAGTGGGATTGTTAAAATTATTCAAAATGCTAAATATGAAGGAAAATGCCATATTTCTTGAGATGTTAATCCACTACTGGAGTGCAGAAGAAGATGCTTTTGTGATTGATCAGATGCCCCTGAGGATTGAAATAGAGGATATCTATTTCATTACAGGTCTTTCCTGGAGGGGAGAGAGAGTCCACTCAACCGGAAGGACAAGAGGTAATCTTAGCGTAGAAGACTACGTTCACATTTATTGTCCTGGAAACACTGAAATATTGGATATCAGATTCCAATCAAGCATGTAGAGATTTTCTCAATGAGAATCCTATTTTTTACTTATGTTGCTCTACATCAGGCTTCACATGTTTCAATGATTCTTGCAGTGGATTGTCTCACTATCATCTTCGATTGGTGCACACCTTTGCTAGCCAATATGAAAAAATAACTTACCTTTATCCAGAAGGGTCAGACAAAGAACTTTGGGTACGAAACCATATTGCGTTCCTTCTTTTTTGAGAGAGTACCTGGGCTTTGTCCCAAGGTATTATCCACCATCAGCAGCCCAAGAGATCTAAGGATGGGCAGGTGGGATGACTTGATGAAACAACTAGGGGGAAGTGAGGTCCCTATGACTACATTTGATGATAAGCTTTTCCTTTGGTGGGAACAACATGTCATTGTAGTCGAAGACTACCCTTATGTCGGAATGGATTTCCAAGGAGATCCAGATCTAGTGTTGGCACCAGATGCAGCATGGGGTGCCATAGGTATAAATGATTTTGAATTTTTGAATTTTTAAGATTTTTTGGATTTTCAGTATAAATGAACTAAAAAAAAACTTTTTGATGAGACAAAACACTTACTAAATTATTGATCATGACATAGATGTTGAACCAGTGAGACCTGACAGTCTTCCTTGACATAAGCGTCGTGGAAGAGATGCTGAAGGTGCCGCAACAGAGGCTGAGAGGACTATCTGTGCAATCCAGAGAAACTTGGCGAGGTTAACTCACCAAGTACCCATGGTGGCCATAGAGGACCTACCAGAGGAGATGCAATCACGTGTGGTGGGAGTACCATGGCATTGGGTGCGACTATTTTGGGGGTGGCCATAGAGGACCTACCAGAGGAGATGCAATGACGCATGGTGGGAGTGCCACGGGATTGGGTGTGACTAATTTGGGGTGTGGCCAATGCCATCATTTGCTTTCCATTCCAACGGGA
Source organism: Pinus tabuliformis (assembly GCA_031772625.1). Lineage (NCBI taxonomy): Eukaryota > Viridiplantae > Streptophyta > Pinopsida > Pinales > Pinaceae > Pinus > Pinus tabuliformis. The sequence goes on along the minus strand of CM062804.1, from coordinate 45,593,118 downwards.
GGTGCTGATGTTGTACTAGGAGTCCAATGGCTACAATCCTTGGGTACAACAACTTTTAATTTTCAAGAACTTTTCATGAAATTTTCTGCAGAAGGAAAGGAAGTTGAATTAAGGGGTATTGCAAGGAAACCGGGAAAGATAATCAACTCTAACGGTATGACAAAGCTTCTAAAAAAGGAACTAAGAGGTGTAATTGCACAATTATGTTCGCTAAATGTTTCCACATCAAAATCATCTATTTCTCCAGATCTCCAAAAAGTCTTGGACAATCATTCCAAGGTATTTGAGACTCCCAAAGGTCTCCCACCTATTCATGATCATGATCATGCTATTCATCTGATTCCAGGAAGTGTTCCTCCAAACATTAGGCCATACAGATATCCTTATGCCAAAAAGAGTGAAATTGAACGTATGGTTGCAGAAATGCTAGAGGCGGGTATACTTCAACCTAGTCAAAGTTCTTTCTCTGCTCCAGTAGTATTGATGCACAAGAAGGATGGATCATGGCGCATGTGTCTGGATTATACAGATCTTAACAAGCTCACTATTAAAGATAAGTTTCCCATTCCTGTCATTGACAAATTGCTAGATGAATTGCATGGATCAATTTACTTCACCAAGTTGGATCTTCGCTCAGGATATCATCAAATTAGAATGAAGACTGAAGACATTATGAAAACAACATTTAGAAATCATGAGGGTCATTATGAATTTTTGGTCATGCCTTTTGGCCTTACCAATGCACCTTATACATTTCAAGGTTTGATGAATTCCATTTTCAAACCCTTCCTTAGAAAATTTGTGTTAGTATTTTTTGATGATACACTAATCTACAGCAAGTCTTGGAAGGATCATGTTGAACATGTTGACAGGGTGCTACAACTATTGGAGGAGAAACAATTATATGCAAAAAGATCCAAATTTTTCTTTGGAGTACAAGAGGTGGAATATCTGGTCATATTGTATCTCATGAAGGAGTTAAGGTAGACCCTAGAAAAATTAAAGCCATTAAGGAATGGAAAATTCCCACATCCATAAAGCATCTGTGAGGATTTCTCGAGGTTGACAAGGTATTATCACAAGTTTGTTAATAATTATGGGAGAATAGCAGCACCTCTAACAACATTATTGAAGAAAGATGCATTTTCATGGACTCCAGAAGCAACAAAGGCCTTCGAACATCTTAAAGAGGCAATGTGCCAAGCACTGGTCTTAGCTACACCGAACTTCACAAAAACCTTTATTGTGGAATGTGATGCTTCAGGAAATGGAAATGGTGTTGTTTTAATGCAAGATGAAAGACCCATTGATTTTGAAAGTTGTCCAATCAAGGGAAAGTTGTTACACAAAGCTATTTATGAGAAGGAAATGTTGGCAATACTACATGCACTTAAGAAATGGCGACCCTACCTAATGGGAAGACACTTCAAGGTAAAAACGGATCATGATAGCCTTAAATACTTTTTATAACAAATATTATCCTCTGAAGAGCAACAAAAGTGGGTCACAAAGATGTTGGGTTATGACTTTGAAATCATCTACAAAAATGGGAAGCAAAATGTGGTCGCAAATGAACTCTCAAGAAAGGATGAGGATTTGGAAGCATTTTTGTGCGCCATTTCTATTATCCAACCAGATTGGATAAACGAAGCAAGGGAGGAATGGAAGAATGATGAAGAAGTGTGGGCACTTATTCACAAGTTACAACAATATTACAGTACATATGATACATTTAGCTAGCAAAATGATTCGTTATGGTACAAAGATCACTTATACCTCTGTAAGAATTCCCAACTCAAACGAAATATTCTTATGGAATTGCACACTTCTCCCTTAGGAGGGCACTCAGGATTTTTAAAAACTTACCATAGGGTTAAGAAGGAATTTTTTTGGGATGGCCGTAAATTAGATATTCAAAAGTTTGTGGCGGAATGTTTGGTTTGCCAACAAAATAAAGTTGAAACAATTAAGACCCCGGGTCTATTACAACCTTTATCCATTCCAAGCCAATGTTGGGAGGAGGTTTCAATGGATTTTATCACAGGTTTACCCAAGTCTGAGGGAAAGAGTGTCATCATGGTGGTAGTTGACAGAATTACCAAGTATGCACATTTTTGTGCATTATCACATCCATTTAAAGCCAATACAATTTCTACTGCATTTATGGAAACAATTCAAAAGCCACATGGAAACCCAAAGATTATTGTAAGTGACAGAGATCCCATTTTCACTGGAAATTTTTGGACATAATTATTTTCTTGTCTTGGTACTCAGTTAGCTCATAGCTCATCTTATCATCCTCAATCTGATGGGGAAACTGAGATAGTAAACAAATGTTTGGAAGGATATCTTTGTTGCTTTGTATCTGATAAACAGACACAATGGGTCAAATGGTTGCCTCTAGCTGAATGGTGGTATAACACTTCCTTCCATATAGCAACAAAAATGACCCCATTCGTGGCACTTTATGGATATCATCCACCATCCATCGCATCATATTTAAGAGAAAATTCTAAGGTTCAAGCAGTGGAACATCACATTTAACATCAACAACAAGTCCTCCAACTCTTAAAGGATAACCTCGTGTTGGCACAGAATAGAATGAAACAACAGGCAGATCAACATCGCAGCCAAAGAAGTTTTGATTTAGGTGATTGGGTATTCCTACGGCTACAACCATATAAACAAATGTCCCTCAAGCAAGCTAATAAGGATAATAAATTATCACCAAAGTATTATGGTCCGTACAAGGTGTTGCAAAAGATTGGTACTATGGCATACAAATTGGAGCTTCCTGCAGCTTCGCGAGTGCACCCAGTTTTCCATGTTTCATGTTTAAAGAAGGTTATAGGTGACAAGCTCCCAGTTGAAACAATATTGCCAGAACTTGACGAGGAAGGAAAAAATATATTGGAACCGGAAGTAGTCACAGAAACAAGAACTCGAAAGCTACAAAATCGATCAATTTGGGAGTATCTCATCAAGTGGAAGAACTTATCCACTAAAGATTCCACATGGGAGGATGAGAATTTTATATAGAAGCATCCAGAACTACTCAAGCGTTGAGGACAACACTTTTTTGAAGGAGAGGGGCATGTTAGGTCCCTATAATACTAGTGATTACCCCATTACTATTGTAGTTGTATCTCTTATTAATATTGTTGTGCCCTATTGTCCCCATATTGTTATTACTGTGCCCCATAGAATCCCTCTATTGTTATTTTTGTGCCTTTATATTATTATTGTTAGGTTGGCTGGATTATATTGTGACTCCTTAGACTCTTATATATAGAAAGGAGGTTTTGTCATTTGAATAATCAAAGAATCATTCATTTGCGTAATGTAAAGGAGGTTGCCCCCTCGAAGAGGTTGAATTCTAAGGCGCTGATCTATCTTTTCTATCTTTTTGTGAGCTGGTTTCATAACAGAGAACAACAACTAGTTTGTCATATTGCAGGTTTACATAGACAATGGAGGCTTCGATGGCATTGGGTTCAGGAGGCCTCTAGGATAGATCTCTTGAAGGAATCATTCTTCATTAGTTCAATCACAAGTATAGGTATCCTTAGCTTCTGAATTTCTGATTGAAAACTGAAAGGAGAAGGAGACCTATCAAGGCCTCTTACCTCATGAGCTAGAGCTTTGAGGATGCTAGGATCAGCTGCTGGTCACTTCTGCTTATTAGCTTTCTATTCTGTAGGGACAACAGCTCTTTAAACAGGGGTTTCCTTGGCATTATTCACCTTCGACCTCAGATTATATCTTTGCTATTCTTCAGTTTGTAGAATAGCTTCACCGTCCCACTCTTGGATGATCTGGTCATTGAATAATGAGTTTTCATAAGCAGCTAAGGTAAAAAAGGAGGCACTGCCTTTGTCTTCCATACAATGGATCTCATCATCTTCTTCAAATTTCTCTTCTTCCATGACTACATTTTGGAAAGGGGTCTTCACCCTTTGGTATTCACTGGCATCTTTGCTTCTTTGCAGAATCTGCAACTGCTCATTAGCTCTTCTATATGGATTTGGATTTCTAGGAGCAAAGGTATTAGGAAATCTTCCTTTCCCAGGGTGCTTCTCAACCTTTAATTTGGAGATTTAAGAGGATGGTGACTCTATCATCTTGGTCATTTTATCTATATTGGGGTTTGAAGATGATGAAGACTCACCCCTCTGTCTCCTTCTATCAACATTACCTCTGATCTTCTCTGCAACCATGATGTTTGATTCTACTTCCAAGGTTGCATCCTACATATCAGCTAAAGTAACACATTGCCTCTCCCTCAACAGCAAACAGGTGTCAGAATCAAAAGCACTGGCATAGGTGAGTTTATCAGAAGCAATGGTGGGTTTTACTTCAGCTGGTATCTTGTTGTACATGCGGTTAAACCTCTTGTTAAAATCAGATAGCAACTCACCATTTTCCCTCTTTAAGTTCCCAAACTTAGTGTGATAGTAGAGTAGATCCTTCTTATCCTCCCAATGATTTAGAAATACATCATATAAAGCCTCAATATCTGCTATAGATCTTGGGGTTAGTTCTCTGAACCATTTTCTAGCCTCTCCATCTAGGCTTTGGACAAAGATTCTCATCCACACATCATCTTCACTAATTTCCAGGTTATCAGCATAGCTATAGAATGATTCAAGATGTTCTTCAGCTGTAACACCTTCATTCCTAGTGAACTTAGGCATATACTTCTGATATCCTCCAGTAGGCATGGCATTCAAAGGAGTGGGTAGTACTAGAGATCCATACCTAACAACTATGATTCTTTCCATTTTGGTAGGTGCTTGTGGACTTGCCATAACTGTGGTGGCTATAAGAGTACTGGAATTCTGAATGAAAGAGGGCTAAGGAGTGTCTGATCGGACTAAAGGGGTATGATGGATAGGAGGTGAGGTTTCCTTTGGGCTTACAGAACCTAAAGAATAAGGAGCTTTATGAATCTTTGAGATTTTTTCTTCACTGCTAGTGTTAGATGCTATACTCTCCACATGTATTTGTTCTATTACAGGCCTTTCTTGAAGAGATATAGAATATTGTTTAGGTTTACCTGAACTTGATGCTCCTTTCTGCAATGCCTTTCTTTCTTTGATGATATTTTCAGGGTCAGGTACTGGATCAGATTGTGGCTTCTGAGGATTTCTCTGAGTATGCCTCCCAAATTGATCCAGAACTATGGAGTGGAGTCGCCAAGAGGTTCGGCCTCTAGTAGAGTCGCCAGATAGATGATTACAACCAAAATAGTGTTCAGACTTTGTCTATCATCAAAGTTGGATCTATGTCGTTTCCTAGGAAAGTTGAGCTTCAATCTCCTCTCCCTGGAAATGGCGCCAATTATGTTATCACTCGAGGAAACTCTCCTAGGTTGTAGCTCAGAGATGCCCGGTAACATATAATCTTCAATATTGTTCTAGGAACTATTGGAATGAATAAGGTTTGGATCAAGCCAGATAACCACTTCAACTCTGTTTTCACTTTAGACATGCATGAACACCCTCAGCTTGACAAGGCTTTAGACCACTAATGCTCAATAGTTTATAGATTCAATGGATAGATGGGGAATACTGACTGTAAATGAAACTTGCAAATCTAATTTATCAAAGCAGAGATAAGATGACAGTTATTTGGCATTAGACACAGAAGAAAAATGGATAACCTATTCAAGTGCAAATCCAATTTATCAATGCAGAGATAAGATGACAGTTATCTGGCATTATACACAGAAGAAATCATGAATAGACTTATCCAAGTGCGAGCTTAGAACAGAAGAGAAATGGACATTGAACATGTAGCAACAAAAGAAGCTTGTATTACTGGAATGAAGATGAGAAGATGCAAGGAATAGAGTATCTATAGTCTCCAGAAGTTGAACCCTTGTTACTCTGATCTTACAAATATTTATAGGCCTATTTACAATGCTCTCCTGTCTTTTGAGGCTTGAGAGGTCTTAATCTATCCCTCTGTCTTGTTAATTGTTTGATGCCATAATTAGATAGGCATGAGCACAGGGGCACCATTTCTAACCACCACAGTAACCGATCCTGGTCACTTTGCCGTTCTGTGAGGTGGCTAAAACGTGCTAAGATGCTCCACTATCCTTTTCTGTTAATTTGGCTGCATTGTGCTGCTATTTTTTTCCCTTATCGGCCATGCCTTCTATTATTTTAGTTCAACTGTCCAACTGCCATAGACACTGACAGAACCAACTACTTTCCTCTTTGGGTGACTGATGGGAAGCGAGGTACGGGGCATATGGGCCATTGGATGAGATGAATCAACGGTCAGGATGGTGGTCAGGCGGCGGAGGTGAACCAAGGTGATGGTGAACGAGGGCCATTGGATTGAGGGAAATGGATGGTGGAGATTGGATGCAGGAGGCCTGCAATCATGGCGGGAGTGGAATAAGTCTAAGCCGTCAAATCTCAGATGAGCAGATCAGACGACTATTGGGCGGAGGAGGTGCTCGGACAATAGTGCCCAGGGGTGGTTTCGTTTGGGTGGTTATGGTTTCTATCAAGCGCTCATTGGGTAGTAAGCGGTAAAGGCTAGAGTCAGCCCAATGCCACTCATCGCATGCCACGTAGCAGCGGAGGAGAGAGAAAACTGCATTTATTGGGTGGGTCCTCTTGCTAGTTGCCCGCGCGATATGAGCGACAACCTTTAGATCTGGCGGGAGTGATCTAACGATGAAGATTGATTGAGCATGTCTTGTCGATCGGGTGAAACGTGGGCCGTCAGATTGGTGGGGAGATCGACAACGGAGGGACACGGAAGTACGGGATGTCCTCGAGAAATGTGCAGAGGGTGCGTATGGGTGGAAAGGTAACGTTTTCAGGGGTTTTTGGGTTAATTTACTTAAGGCTAAGGCGAAAGAGGGTTTTGTTATGATGTGAGGGCCGCATTAGGATATGAGTGGAATAGAATGAGTAGAAGAGTGAGGAAAGGGGGGGTGATGGCCCGTGTGGGAACTTCTCCATGACAGCAAAATCGACCATTTCCCTCCTTTGGCCTTCAAAATAACAGCACTGCACCTCAGGGCTAACAAGAATAATACCCATGTCCATCATCTCTCCTATCTAAAGTATCCATGAATATACCATCTCTGGTCATGTAATCTCTATCTCACCTATGACCACCATGAGACCTATTGCCATATGCCCCATTAGTCCCATCCTCCTCTCCATAGCTGATCTGGAGTGGTCCCTATCTCTACAATTCTGAAAAACTCTAAAGGATTTCTGCATTAACCTATGCTTGTTTCTCCCATGCTTGCATGATTTTCTCATTGTCTACTTTTTAACTCCTTATTTCTTCCTTCAAACTCCTAAATGTTTCTACTAAGTCAGAAGATTGCCCAACACCACGTTGCTCATCTAATTCATAGGGAGAATATCTTTAGTCTACCATTTTGCTAGTCATATTGATCTCTTCCTGCAAGGCATACTATGTCAGCTAACCAAATCATAAACAAACCAACGTACCTTAGTATAATTTGGGGAGGACATCTCATCTGCAATATGGATCAGACTAGCACAATACATATATAAACATAGCCATATCAACATTTAATCATCATCTCAATGATTATCCAGTCATCAATGCATGACAATTCCCACCAAACATCATGACCTCATGCATAGCCACTATAACCATATAACTGTATGCATAAAAACATTTAAGCATCGACATGCATAAACAATGCATAACCAATGCATCACTGACATACACCTATAACAACCACATCCAATCAATGCCACTCATCGCACGCCACGTAGCAGTGGAGGAGAGAGAAAACTGCATTTATTGGGTGGGTCCTCTTGCTAGTTGCCCGCGCGATATGAGCGACAGCCTTTAGATATTGCGGGAGTGATCTAACGGTGAAGATTGATTGAGCATGTCTTGTCGATCGGGTGAAACGTGGGCCGCCAGATTGGTGGGGAGATCGACAGTGGAGGGACACGGAGCTACGGGATGTCCTCGAGAAATGTGCAGAGGGTGCGTATGGGTGGAAAGGTAACGTTTTCAGGGGTTTTTGGGTTAATTTACTTAAGGCTAAGGCGAAAGAGGGTTTTGTTATGATGTGAGGGCCGCGTTAGGATATGAGTGGAATAAAATGAGTAGAAGAGTGAGGAAAGGGGGGTGATGGCCCATGTGGGAACTTCTCCATGACAACAAAATCGACCATTTCCCTCCTTTGGCCTTCAAAATAACAGCACTGCACCTCAGGGCTAACAAGAATAATACCCATGTCCATCATCTCTCCTATCTAGAGTATCCATGAATATACCATCTCTGGTCATGTAATATCTATCTCACCTATGACCACCATGAGACCTATTGCCATATGCCCCATTAGTCCCATCCTCCTCTCCATAGCTGATCTGGAGTGGTCCCTATCTCTGCAATTCTGAAAAACTCTAAAGGATTTCTGCATTAACCTATGCTTGTTTCTCCCATGCTTGCATGATTTTCTCATTGTCTACTTTTTAACTCCTTATTTCTTCCTTCAAACTCCTAAATGTTTCTACTAAGTCAGAAGATTGCCCAACACCACGTTGCTCATCTAATTCATAGGGAGAATATCTTTAGTCTACCATTTTGCTAGTCATATTGATCTCTTCCTGCAAGGCATACTATGTCAGCTAACCAAATCATAAACAAACCAACGTACCTTAGTATAATTTGGGGAGGACATCTCATCTGTAATATGGATCATATTAGCACAATACATATATAAACATAACCATATCAACATTTAATCATCATCTCAATGATTATCCAGTCATCAATGCATGACAATTCCCACCAAACATCATGACCTCATGCATAGCCACTATAACCATATAACTGTATGCATACAAACATTTAAGCATCGACATGCATAAACAATGCATAACCAATGCATCACTGACATACACCTATAACAACCACATCCAATCAATGACACCATAAAATTTCACCTAGCGATACCAATGCAACCATGACCAACGCCTTGCACACACAACAAAAACATAGTCCACAAACATAAGAATTCATATGAAACTGACATGAATGCATGACCAACACACCACCTATCCAGTACAAGGGGTGAACCATGCTCAGATACCACTCTGTAACACCCTCCTCCCATATCTACCTAAGTAAATGGCCAACCGGGGTAAACATGTGATGAGAGGCTACTATGATTTGATTCAACTTCCTAGGTCACCTTAAGGAAGTGGAATCGATAAAACATAATCAAATTTTCCATCCACACATCCTACAGAACCTCTAGGAGCTACCCCACCTTTCCAGGTGACCAACCCCCGAGGAAACTCAATATTTTAAGATATTAGAACCCCAGTATCTCCCTTCCCAATCCATCCAAGCGACTAACAACCCTAGTTGCTCCCATGAGCCTACCTAAGTGTGACTATAGCCTTTTTCTATGAGTGTTATGCTAGTGACTATGAGATTTAAGGCTAAATTCAAGGGCTAGAACCCAGTCACTCCCTAGAACTTCATGGAATTTACAGAAATGAAATGAAAGACAATGATACCAATGCAAATTCTTTAACAAGGAATTGTTTGGACCCCTATTAGCCATAACAAACATTTCATCAAACATTTCACAAAGATGCATTCTACAGGTCATAATAACATACCGGAGTATAGGTGTGTTATACTTATCTGAGAATTGCTAAGAATCATTGATGCCTTATCACATTAGTTGCTTTATCATCTCTTAGGTAATATATCATTTCTCATTCATTTACAAATCAAAACATGATGAATAGAATACATTTTCATTGTCATAAAACATATTCATAGCCAACATATAAACAACATAAATAATGAGGATACAACAACCATAAGTGCCACATATGAACCAATAATTTTACACATAAAATACCAAGGACAGGAAATTTTATTAATGAATGCAAAACCAACCCAGTATGGGACTACTATGTTCCACCCTACCATAGATTGGATGAGCCAAATCTCTCTTCAGCTAATCACCCTCATGCCATATCCCAAGCATGAATGTGGGACTCAAACCAAAATAATGAACAAGGTCTTACCGAGGCTAAACCACCTCACCCTCATTAACAGAACCATGCTTTACCACAACCCTTACTGAATCATTAGGCCATAAACAAGCATGGATGCCACCGGATTTCTACAGCTACACCATAAGGAATTTTCCTGTCTCCTAGTCTCTAGGCTTTACCACAATCCATAGTTTGATCTAGGGATCACCAGGCCATAATCGAGACAGTTGTAGAAAATCTTATAGATTCACAAGCTCATGAAAAGTACTAAAGTACAGGACAAAAATCTACTTCTACTTTCAACCAGTGGAAGCCAATAGATTAATGAAAATAATATGAACAAGAAGAAAATAAATCAATGGCACAGAACACAAGATGTATTTGGGGAAATCCACTGCTCAAAACCCCGCTATCAGTATTGCATATATCAGAAATATGAGTGAAGATACAAATCTTGTTCTCACTAGAATAATTCCACACAAATATGCTCAACTCTCTCAACTCACAAGCTAGATCTTGGCCAACACTTAGCCAGTTTTGCAGCTCTCCAAGCCCCTAATCCCTTGCATAATTCCTAAGATGAATAACCCATATTTAAAGGGAATTCAAGCTTCCAAAACTGCACAATCCAAACATAGGATCAAGCTTTGATGCATGCATGATATTTACACTCCAGTCAATAATACAATTGATAGTACACTGTCCCTACACTCTAGTCTCAACTGGGTCTTTCTCAGAATCGACATGCATGATTTTCTGATGACGAAATCTTTAGTTAACTAGAGTGACACTTGTGGATGCACTAGTGCACCAATTGATTGTTATCTCTCTATGTTCGTCAAACAATTTGGAACTAATTTAACTGAACTTAACTCAGTAAACTCAGTGGTCTAATTTCTGACTCAATTTAAACTCATACTAAGCCCCTAAAACTTAGGGAGAACATATACATGACTACAGAAAGACTTCCAACTCGAAATTCCTAAGATAATTAAGTTAATTAAACTTAATTAATTGTTTACAAGTTGCTATGAGAATAGAATTCGATTTTAATTCATAGTTTAATTCAAGGGCAAATTAAACTGGAATTTCTTGTTGCCATTTCTCAACACTCCCTCTCAACAAGAGAGGGATTATCAGCTACCCTGATCCTGTCTTTGTGATACTTGAATTTACATATTGACAATGCCTTTGTCAAAATTTCAGCGTCTTGCTCCTTCGTGGGAATGTACTCTAAAAACATAATCCACCTCAATATACAATCTCTGAGATGATGATATCAGATATCAATATGCTTGGACCAATCATGGAAAACTAGATTTTCAGAGAGTTTGATACAACTCTGATTATCGTAGTAAATCATAGTTGGATCCATATGCTGACCAAAAAAACAAACCAGGATCTTCCTCATCCAGATGGCATGCTACCCGAATCACAACCATGTACTCTACCTCTACCGAAACTGTTGCTAACCCAATACTGAAGATCCCTCCTGATGTGCTCTTCTTGTCAGATGGATTCCATGCCCAATCTGCATTGGTGAAGCCTTGAAGCTTCACTCCCTTTGTTTGTCTATACCATAATCCATACTAAGAAGTTACCCTAAGGTATCTCAACACATGCTTTGCTGCCTTCCAATATAGCTTTGTAGGCATAACCATCTCTTGACTAAGATGGTTAACTGCATAGAACATATCTGGTCCATTGTTCACCAAGTACATGAGTGAATCCACAAGCTTCTTGTAAATAGTAGCTTCCACTATTTCCCCTGAAGTAGCATCCTCCTTCCTCTAGTTACCTATTAGAGGAGTCTCCATGTCCTTCATCTCAAACTCTCTTGCAAGGACCTCCTTGCAAGACTTGATCATTTAATCATCACCTGTTGGTATGAGATCATCAACATAAAGGAAAATTATCAACAAGTTACCTTCCACCACTATGTGGTACAGGTTCGCATCTGCTTCACTCTTCATGAAGCCCAACCCAGTGAAGTAGCTATCTATCCCAGTGTACCAAGCACGAGGTGCTTGCCTCAGCCCATACAATGCTCTCTTGAGCTGACATAAATATGACTCACAGTCAAAGGTCTCAAAACCTGTAGGCTGCTTTATGTACACTTCTTCCTCAATCATGCCATTAAGGAAGTTCGTCTTCACATCCATCTGATGTATCTTCCAACCCATTTGTGCTGATAGTGCAATATAGATTTGATCGATGAGTGCCTTGCAATAGGAGAAAAGGTCTCATCGCTGACCAAACTAGCAAGGCCTAACCCCAAGGGCGTCGGGGAGATTTGAACCCTTGACCTCCCGATAGGAAAGGTACTTAGCAACAAGAACTCAACCAACTGAGCTATCCCTTGGAGCTCTTTGTGAAAATTCCTAGATCTAACAATCTTAGGAATCTCGCTGCAACTAATTGAATCTACTTCACCTAAATTGTAAATTACATTACAAGATTATTTTAGTTTTCTTCTTGAAATATTGAAGTAAATTACTGAAGCAGCCTACACCAAATTAAACATGATTATGAAACATAGAAACTAAGTAAGGAAAATAGAAACACATAGGACACCATTATTTAGACAATAGTCCCTAGAAAAACCCAATGCGGGAAAATCAATGCAACAACTTTGAGGATTTATTATTATTAAGCAGTAGAAAAGTATGAATACATCACTGAATACCTCACAGTTTTATTCAATTACAAAGAGAGAAACACTGGCAGAAGCTTTGTGATATTACCTCACACAATAACTGATAAAAAGTCTTGGTTGTTCCGACTATTGGATGAGGTGCCCCTAGCAGGCTCTGCACTATCTCTATGTTACTTGTATGCTTTCCCAACGTCAACCTTTTTAGGCACTGCATCACCTAACCATGGAATCGATTAGTAGCCCAGAGTCATTGCTCTCAGCCTCCCAGTGTCACACTACTGACATTGTCTCACTGCACTAATTTTCAACTTTCTCTCTCTGCCTTTACACTGCTTCTACATGGCCTTTCTTGCCTTGCGTCAGCCTCTGTTTCAAATCTTCTAGATCAATCTCTGCCTCTCTCTGTTGATGATTCTCCATCCGAGAATCTCATTTTCTCTCTAGAAGCTATCTTTTCCGCTCTGCTACAAGAAATCACCTCAATTGATTTTCTTCCTGAGAACTTCTCACTTCAGAAAAATCGATTTCCTTGATCTCTTAGTGTATTTTCCAAATGACCCTCAAACCCCTTCTTATATATTCCTTTTGCACAACCAATGACCTGGATTAAATCATAGGAAAAGGCTTAGATAATTTTGGCTTGATTTGTTGCTTTTTTCTATAAGTTTCACCCTTGATTAGATTAATACCCATTAATATTTTAATTTTCCTAAGTTTAGACTTAGGAACCCCTTTAAAAATATTAATTAGTTTAATAAAATCACTTCTGGGTGGAATTTCCCAAAACACTTTATGGGTTCTTTGGGATGCATGTGCCCAAGCCTCTCTGCAAAATTTGAGTCTTAGAGCACATCCGATGCTATCCCAAGTCAACACTCCTTCTTAGCGAGGAATGTGCTCTAGCAATACACCGCTGCTGCATATTGCTTTGACTCTCATGCATCGTATTCTACACTACTGAAATCTAGCATGCTGTTCACCAACTACTATTATGTTTTTTCTATTGTACTATTTCCTTTTACACTGCCACTGCCAATGCTACATCTGTACTACAACTCCCTCTTAGATGTTGCATCTGCTATGCTGCTAGAACTACCACTGCTAACACTGCATCCATACTGCAACCCAGTTGCTGAGAGAAGCAACTGAAAACACCCAAAACTTAACAAGTATCCAATGGATACACCTTGGTGCCGGAATCTTGATTGCTACTAGTTCCACGCTCTCTTCTGAAGCCACTATGTTGTTGAAACTCTACATTATGCCTCCTCACACTGCTACCTCTCTGCTTTGTGTTGCTCACATTATGGCACTACTAACCACTGAATCTGTCAAATCAACACACCATGGCACCAAATGAAAACTCCTCCATCCTGCTACTACTAATCATGGGTTCCTGTAGCAAGGTGATGATCCAAGAGGTGGGCTCCTCAAGGATCCATTCCATATGTAGCTCTATCGAACTACAGTTCTATATCACCCCACCTCCCTCCTGTAGGTATCTTGGCTGTCATGGTGAACTCTTCCTCTTGTTAGATTTTTGCGGTTGCAACCTTAATATCATGCTTCTCATCCTTGTCCCTTTTCTTAAAAGGACACTGGTATTCATAGTGGCCCATCTCGCCACATATGAAACACTTCACCTTGGAGACATCCTTCTTTCATCTTTGTTGCCCCTATTTTCTCTTCGATGCAAGGGGTGCGTTATCCTGCTCTTATACTTTGGGCTTCGACCCACTGTTGTTGTTGCTTCCATCAAGTTTGACCTTGAACATGTCTCTCCTCAACTCTTCTTGTTTCAGAGCCACCCACATCTCGTCCCAATTTGGAAATGCTGCTCTTCCCAGCATACTTTGGAAAAAGACTTGCCATTCATCCGAGACAAAATTTAGAGCAAGTCTCACTAACTCTAAATCCTAAGGAGTGTGCCCCATAGCTGACAACTCACCACGAGTATCCTTTAGTTTCGTGAGGAATGGATCCACATGTTCTCCCTTCTGCATCTGAGCATACCTCAACTTCTGTTCTAAGTAGATATTTCGTTGCTCAGAAGATCCCTAGTATAATGTGGCTAAGGCATCCCACATCTCCTTAGTAGTCCCTTTACTAGTAAAGTGGCACACCACGTGATCCTTGACTCCATCCAGGATCATCCTCTTGGATTTTTACATCTCATCCTTGTATTTCTTTAGCGGATCTGCATCCACAGGTTCAACTAACACATTGTCAAAATATATCTTGAGGGCATGCTCATCTAGAAGGAAATACATTCTAGCCTTCCAGATGACGTAGTTGGAAGCCCCATCTAGCCTGTCCTGATCCCTCAAGCCATTAGTTTCCATATCCTCCAAAAAACAATGTCGAATAACTCCCTCTTTCTCCCTATTTCGTAGCTCCTACTCTGCCTTACGCACTCCCTGATGGAGTGGATAAGTCTGTTGCTCCTCTACTTCTTAGCAAATGAGAAATACTGATATCCTCGACAAGATATCATTGAGGAAATATTCCCTCACTATGTGATTTGCTTCCTTCTTCTGACGGCTTTTCTGCCTGACCCTCAGCTTGTAGAAAACTACGTCCCTCTAGCTCTACGTGGCTCTGCGTAGCTCCTTCTACCTTGGCAAGTTTTCAATCTAGCAGTCTTATCTCTTTGTCAGCTCACTCAGAGAGAGACACCTATGAAAATATAGCCCTCCTGGATAGAACTGCACAATCCCTCAGGGGATTCGAACTGGTACTTGTTGCAGTAAGTTGGCCCTTGCTTAGTGCTAGATCTACTCTTCCCTGTTTCACATCAACCTGGGTTTGATATCGTGTGAAAATTATGAGATCTAAAAATCTTAGGAATCCTATTGCATTAAATGAATCTACTTCACCTAGATTGTAAATTCCATTACAAGCTTATTTTAGATTTCTTCATGAAACATTAAAGTAAATTACTGAAGCAGCCTACACCAAATTAAATATGATTCTGAAACTTAGAAATTGAGCAAGGGAAATAGAAACACATAGGACATTGTTATTTTTGGACAATAGTCCCCGGAAAAATCCAATGCAAGAAAACCAGTGCAACATCTTTGAGGGTTTATTATTATTAAGCAATAGCAAATTTTTAATACATCGATGAATACCTCACAGGGTTATTCAGTTATAGAGAGAGAAATACTGGAAAAATCTTTGTGAGATTATCTCACACAATCACTGAGAAAAAAGTCTCAGCTATTCCGTTTGCTGGATGAGGTGACCTTGGTAGGCTCTGCGTTATCTTTGCACTGCCTCTACGTTGTCCCAGTGTCAACCCTTTCAGGCATTGCATCACCCAACTCAGGAATCGACCAGTAGCCCAAAGTCATTTCTATCAGCCTCCCAGTCTCACACCTCGGCTTGCAACTGTTGAAATTGACTCATTGCACTAATTTTCAACTTTCTCTCTCACCCTTTGTGTTACTTCTACATGGCCCTTCTGGCCTTGCGTTAGCCTCTGCATCAAGGCTACTAGATCACTCTATGCCTCTCTCTATTGATGATTCTCCAACTGAGAATCACAATTTCTCTCTGAAAGCTATCCCTGCCCCTATGCTGCAATAAATCACCTCAATCGATTTTCTTCCTAAGAACTTCTCACTTCAGAAAAATTGATTTCCTTGATCTCTCAGTGTATTTTCCAAATGACCCTCAAGCCCCTTTTTATATCTTCTTGTTGGACAACCAACGACCTAGATTAAATAATAATCAAAGGCTCAGATCGTTTTGGCTTGATTTGTGGTTTTTTCTAGAAGTCTCGCCCCTGATTATACTAATACCCATTCATATTTTAATTTTCCTAAGTTTAGACTTAGGAACCCCATTAAAAATATTAATTTTTTAATAAAATCACTTATGGGTGGAATTTCTCGAAACGCTTTCTGGGTTCTTTGGAATACATGTGCCCAAGCCTCCTTGAAAAATTGTAGGCTTAGAGCACATCCGATGTTGCCCCAAATAAACACTCTTCACTAGGGATGTTACACTGAGGAGATCTACAAAAAACAATTAGCTGCTCAAAACAAGGGATTCCCTCTTTTCCTTACCTAGATGCTTCCCATTTGTGAGTGAGAGGGTGACCAATAGTAAGGTTTCTTTCTTTTATTTCTAGTTTCATTCTTTGTGCAACTAACTTCTGCTTGTGTGATACCATTGTCAGTTTGGAAGTAGACTCTTTCGAGTGCTTCCTAGAATGTGACTACATAGCTCCACTAGTTTGTAGTTAGGCAAAGGTTAATATTTGTCATTGCATTTCTTTCATTGTTTTACCTTTAAAGTTGGTGTTGACCTTGTGACTGTTGTGCAAGATGCGATCTTCTTGTTCATTGTTGATCAATTTAAAACAACTGTGCATCACCTTCCCATTTTATTGCATATCCCACCCTGCAAAAATGTACTTGGATGAGAAAATGCAATAAAAAAAGGATTTACATTGCTAGTCAAATCTCCCTTCGATGGTTTCTGGAAGTTTGGGATTTTGTTTTCTCATTAATTTTAAAATTTTACCTTTATTTTTCTTAGTACAAATATGTTAATTTCTTCTTTTATTGTTGTAGATTTTTGTAATAAGTGTGCTTTCTTTTCATGTTATGTAAAGTTTTCAGTTTTTACTATGTTTTACTATTTCCCACACTAACCCTAATTTCTATAAATAATGTGCTAACTTTTTCTTTAAATTTTAGTTTATTTGATATTTTCTTTAATTATCCCTTTTCTTTTAATTTTGTTTTAATTCTATACGTATTTTATTTATGTTTGATTTTAATAACTCGTTTTTTATTGGCTACATGTCCTCTTAACATTTAATTGTTGTGAAATGAAAAACCGTATTCATAATAACCTAATAATGCATTTTACACAATGAACTAAGGTTTCATTTTCATAAAATAAGTACATATGCAACAATTGAACTATGGAATAAAAGAGTCAATCACAGAAGTTGTACATGCGGTTTGATGGTTAAGTCATTAGTCATGCAACTTGGAGGTCATAATTTCAAATCCCAAATAAGGTCATTTTTTTGAGCTGAAATGATAAAATAAAATGGTCAATTAATTCTCTTTCACAATATTTAATTGTTGTATAATGAAGTCTTATTCATTATGAATTAATAATGTGTATTGTTACCCACCACATGTGAGTGACACACATAGGAGAAATGTTTTTCCTACATTGTCTTCAGTTGGAAGCTAATAGCCCCTTGTAGCCACCATTTCCGTCACTTGAACTAGTTGTTATGCACCCTCACCCATCTGTTGTGATAGTATGTTTTAAGTCTGGCTTTCCAACCCTGAAGGTATAACTTCATTATGTAGTTGGGTATTTGTGCTTACTTATCATGGACACCTCTAAGCATGGATTAGTGGGGTGATTCGACCTAAAGAATGGGCTTGGTCTATACTATTGTCCCCTTGTCCCACTTGGTGGTTAACATTGTATCCTAGTCCCGTGGGATCTCCTTTATTGGTCGCTAGCTTTAGGAGTGACACTACATGGGAAACCTCAATTTTGGTTGTGTGGTCCCGTTTCTTGAAATCACATACATCACTCCTCTGCTCATCATCACCCCTTTTCACTTATTTCCTATTTGGGTCCACATTTGTCCATTGGGTTCACAACGAGTTAGCCTCCCCCTTCCCTTGTCCACACTTTGGGTCAGTCGTAAAACAATGCCCCAGAGGTTGATGTAACTAAAAATAAATTTAAAAGAATAATTTGGCCACTTACAATAGGAAATGTACCATAAAATGAAAAATATGGTCGGGACATAAAAATTTAGCACGTGGGAAAATGAAAAACATGAGATATACCCCTTATCATGGCCATGATCAGGTGCTCAAAATTATGCTCAAAAATCCAAGTGTTAGAATTTTGTTAAAATCATCTTCAGATCGAAGAGCTCGTTATTCTGATTCCAACGGTCTGAATGACACTCAAATCTAAGCTTGTATGTAGAAGTTAGAGAGAGTCAAAGTTCAAGGTTGACTTGCTTACATGGCCGGATTGGATGACGTGGTAGGCCCTTTAGCGAATGAGGAGGCACTAAGTGGCAGGCTGTCATTGGCCCCCACATATCACAATCACAAGGCATAGGTGGATCATGTTAAATAATCGGTCCCCGAACAGAGAAGGGATGCGATGTGATAAATCGAAATCGTAGATCGACGAAGGGAACATCACTACATAATCAACCCCGATAGGTACCAGGTTGCAATGAAATATTGCAATCGCAACCTGCAGAAGGAAGAGTCCCACATTTTATTACCACCAATTGACCATCGATTTCGATGTATGATGGGATCCCGGATGCAATAAGTTATGCATTCCAGTTAATAATCCCGTCGGGTCTGCCGATATCGCAATCGCACAATCGCCTGTTTTGTTCACAAGGCCATATGACGACTGGGTTTTTATGTTGATTTTGATTTGTGATTTGACTGATAGAATATGGCTCGCTGTGCGGTGAAATTTTCACCCAGTTAGCGGATTTCAGTCTGAATTTGATGGCTTGTTGTTGGAAAAGGGGAATTTGTTGAGGAAATTGTGGGAGAACTGGGAGAGGTCATAACTTCTTCAGTTCTTATCCAAATTAGGTGCAAAAATAGTCAATTCTAGGAGTTTTGGCAATTTTGAACTCATTGAGATAGGCTTCAAAGGCATTTGAGCATTGTAAACACACTTTTTTTGTAATTTTGAGCATAATAGAGAGGCCCAAGCATTGGAAGCTTAACCAAGGAGATGTAGCCCAGGAGGGGTGAACTCCTCATCAAATATTTGTTTTGTGTGTTGTATTTTGATGTTATTTGTTGTTATTTTGTTGTTGTTCAACATATGTTTAATGTTAAATTGTTTATAACATTTACATAAGAAACTGTCATGGGAATCAGTTAATTAAGCAAAAATGGTAAATCCTTAAGCACTTGATAAGCAGATGATAAGAATCTTAGGTTTTATTTTAAATGGGGAATTAGCACATAATTACTAATCTGCTCCATTTCAGATCAAGTTGATATCAGAGCACTAGTTTTTTCTTACTAGATTTTCTTTGTGAAATAATCAATATTGTTTGCTAGTTTTGTGTCATGCTAACAAGGTTAAAACTCAAAAGAGGTGAAGGAAAGCTGGTTGGAAACCCTAAAGTTGGGTCAAGGGGAAGAAGAACAAGGTTGCCACAATCTCCAACACCAATTCAGCCTCAATTTGTAGTTGAGACTCCAGAGATCATGTCTGATGAAGGAGAACCTAAAAACATGACAAAAGATGAGAAGACCTTCAGAAAGGATTTCTTTGATATGAAAAAGATGGTGAAGGTCCTCTATGAAGAGAGGAATAACAGGTTGCAAGGAGAAAGTTCCAAAACTCCCAAATGAGAAGTCTCCTCAGGAGGAGGTAATGGGAATGGAGACAAAACTCCACCCTCTCCACCATCTTCTTCTTTACAAGTATCTTCACACTCTTCCACTAATACAACCCTTACTCATACTCATCATCATTCTTCAAAAGGAGCTGGAAAATCACCTCTACTTAAACTAGATTTTAAATTCGATCTGCCTACATATAATGGTGAAGTGAATGTAGAGAAGCTTGATAATTGAATTTGTTAGTTGGAGGCGTATTGTAGAATTCAGAACCTTCAATAGGATGATATCAAAATTCAGTTGGTTTCATTGAGAATGGAGGGTGCAACACTCATTTGGTGGGAAGCAAGGACTCAAGACAAGATCAAAAAACATGGTAAGATATTTATTACTTGGTCTGATTTCGTTGCTGCTATATAAATAAAATTCTACCCTTTAGCTCATATGAAAAAATTTATCATGAATTGGCAAAATTTCAGACAGTTAAAAGGTCAAAATGTGCGAGAATATCCTCAGGAGTTTAGGAGAAGAGCTCTTATGCTAGGAGTAGACTTGCAGTCACAAGATACTTTCCTGAAATACATAGGAGGTTTGCATAGCTATCTTTGACACACCATTCTTATGTTTAATCCCCCGAATATTGATGAGGTCTATGTTCAAGCTACACACCTCGAAGCAAGAGGGAAAATGTACAAGAAGAAGGTAATAAGAAGCCATTCCAGAGTGGTGAAAAAAGGAAAGAAATCTAAAGGAAAGCAGAAGAAAAATGCTTCTATTAAGAAAGAAGGGGAGAAACCCGTGTGCAATAATTGTTACAAAGAGGGTCATGATGAAGTGCATTGTTGGAAGCTTCATCCTGAATTAAAACTAAAGAAATTTAACAATAAAGGGAAACAAAAGACAAACACTGTTGTACAACAAGACTTGGGTTCCGACTCAGGCAATGAAACAAAGATTGCAACCACAGTCAATAAAGGAAAATACGTGGCAAAAACAAGAAAAGAGGAAGTTTTGGCAAGCACCAGTGCAACAAATAACTCCAACAACGCTTCAAATGAAGAAAACAGAAATGAGCTATTCCATATTAGAGTTATTTCCAAACACAGCAAGATCAATACGTTGTTTGACAATGGATCCTAGTCAAATATAATTTCTACATGCTTGGTCGAGAAGTTGAATTTGGAATCTCGAATGCGCGTGCCCAGCAAGGACAATAAGGTGGCAGTAGAACAGGACGGCATGTGGCTAGACCACATGGCCCTCCGTAATCTGGTACATCAGTCTAAAAATGACATTAACACCAACCATAAATGGCATTTAAGGGGGTGTTGTCTTCAACCAGTCTGCAACTACCCACCTCAGCTCCACGCAAAAATGACCTCTGGTGATAATCTTACCACTGCACCTGTCCATTATCCTCTGCCTCTGCAATGTCTCTGCCCTAAAGCTACTGCAACACCCAGCTCTCGCACCACCACCGGGAGGCGCTGACACCTCCTCTGCTGCATTGATTGAGGCTCGGGAACTCACTTCACTTAGAGCCTGGCTTGCCATTTGATCTTCCACTTGGACTCTGTTGCTAGTCCCTCCTCTGAGCCGCCCATAAATTCTACTGAGCCCTTGCATCACTCTAAGCCTAATCCCGGAAGCAATTATCAAACATCTGGTGCCAACATGCTGAGAACGCGTCATCGTATGTGTAGTCACAGGGGCAGAAGTAGAGGAAGCTTGACTCATCCCCCTCATTCTCCGG
This sequence comes from Pinus tabuliformis, assembly GCA_031772625.1. Lineage (NCBI taxonomy): Eukaryota > Viridiplantae > Streptophyta > Pinopsida > Pinales > Pinaceae > Pinus > Pinus tabuliformis. Next base: position 45,571,290 of record CM062804.1, on the reverse strand, counting down.
TTTCTGATTCCACTTCCTCTTTGGCCCAGTAGACTACAGGGTGCTACCCAAACACCCGTAGTGGAAGAGGCCACTCTCAACCTCACTGACTCCATCCAACATCCCCTCCTTCACCTCCCAGCAACATTCCTTCCAATCTTGCTTCGCCTCCCAAGGTCACTCCTTCCAATCCACAGTTGCATCTCCATTCCGCCCAATTCACCTTTCGTTCATCCATGAACAGGCCCATCATCACTACCACCATCTCCATAACCTTTCATGAGACGGAGCAAGCAATTCAGAGTGGACACCATTCTAGAACAATTGAGGAGCAAGCCACTGAAGGTGGTGGCCACACCAGAGTAGAACCAACCATGGTTTAGACGAGTACCCACAGAGCAGGGACGCAAAAAACTGGGAAGGGGACAGACCAGGACCAGCATGAACAAGAAGACATGGATCCTTACCATTGTTTCATCGAGGAGGAAAAACCAGCACAACAGGCAGACAACACGAAGGCTTCACAACAGGCAGACAACATGAAGGCTTCACAACAGGCAAGTGTCGACATTGAGGAGTACAGGTGCTTCATCGTGGAGGAAAACTTGTTGTCTCCGCCTCACACCTAATCAGCCACACTGCTTGCCACGTGTTTGCCACACAGCCCGCCACATAGCCTGCCACGTGTCTACTATTCTCAGGTTTTTGGGAATTTTTCTTTCTAGTTTCTTTAATGGGGGTTCCAGAAAAATTGATGGTATTTGGTTACTTGGTTGGTTTTTGTTTCACCTTGAAAAACTGATAAAAAATTGTGCGCAATCACTGGTTTCCCCTTCGTGCGCAGCAAGTTGATTTTTGCAATAGTTTTTTTATTTGGACTGATTTCCCATTATGGGGAGTCCATATTCTGTTTCTGCTGTTTTTTCCAACACTCAGGCATGGATATGCATAGGCTAAAGCCTCAGTGTACAATATTTTTTCAGAAATAGAATTATCCTAACTTAGAAGAAAAAAGAAGTTGAATCTGGAAACTGTGCCTCATCATAAACCGTATCCATTGGGTTGGATAACCAAGGATGCAAATCTTTAGGTCACAAGGAAATGCATTTTTAGGTTTGCTATTACTGCCAATTTCGTTGATGAAGTCAAATTATATGTAGTGTCGCTGGATATTTCTGGAATTGTGTTGGGAAGTGTGTATTTGTATGACCGGAAAGTTATTTTCCATAGATTTTAGAATAGATATCATTTGTTCAAATATGGAGTAGAGTATAGTGTGAGATCCCATCATAGAAAGCTTAATCTGTCTTTAGCAAGCGCATGGAAATGAAGCGACTGGTCAATTCCAGTAAGAATCTCTTGCTCCTTATGATCAAGAAGAAGAATGACTCGGAGCGTGAATCCTTTGCAAGCTGTGACATGAAGCTGGAAGCCGAATTGGTTGATGTGGTCAATCAATATGGAGAAATGTTTCAAGATCCAAAGGGATTGCCACCAAAAAGGGGAATTCAACACAAAATTCGGCTACAACAAGACTATCCACTCCCAAATATCGGTATGTACCGAATGTCAATTATGGAAAGTTTAGAAATTAAGAAGCAAGTCCAGGAATTGTTAGATAAAGGTGTAATTCGTCCCTCTACTTCGTCATGTGGTTCACCAATTGTTTCGGTACCCAAGAAAGATGGAACCTGATGCATGTGTGTAGATTATCGAGCTTTGAATAAAATTACCATAAAGAATCGATACCCATTGCCCAGAATAAATGATTTGCTAGATTAGTTGAAGAATGAAAAATATTTCACTAAATTAGACTTGAGAAGTGGATATCATCAAGTTAGAATAGCTGAGGAGGATATTTGGAACACTGCTTTTAAAACCAAACAGGGATTGTTTGAGTGTCTGGTTATGCCTTTCGGTCTTTGCAACGTTCCAGCTACATTCATGAGAGTTATGGATGATGTTTTAATATCCTTTCTTGATGAGATTGTAATTATCTATTTAGATGATATTTTGATATTTAGAAAATCACTAGAAGAGCATGTCAAGCATGTGAGGAAAGCATTGGATGTCTTGAAAAAAGAACAATTATTTTTGAATATGTCTAAATGTGAATTCAGGAAAACTTCCTTAGTGTATTTGGGCCACATAGTTGGAGGAGATGAGCTAAAGATTGACCCCTCTAGAGTTTTTATCATTGTGAATTGGTCAATACCCAAATCAGTCACAAAAGTAAGGAGTTTTCTGGGAGCAACACAATATTGGAGGAAGTTCATTGCCAATTTCTCTTTCATAATAGCTCCACTACATGCTTTGACTAACGTGAAGGTTGTCTCCCAGTGGGGAGGAAAACAACAAAAAACATTCGATGCTTTAAAACAAAAGATCGGTTCAACCCCAATTTTAGCATTATCGGATTTGAAACAACCTTTTGAAATAAAAATAGATGCAAGTGACTATGCCAGAGGTGCAGTTCTTTTACAACATGGTAACCCCATTTCATTTCATTATGAGATTTTTAATGGTGCTGTTATTAACTATCCTACATATGATAAAGAGCTTTACGCATTGGTGCAAAGTGTGAAGAAATGGAAGCATTACTTAATGGGAAAAGAAACCATTATTCACATCGATCATCAACCTTTGCAATATCTTCAATCTCAAACAAAATTGCAGCAATAAAGGCACTTTTGTTGGATGGGATTCTTACAACAATTCCACTTGGTAATCAGGTACAAGAAAGGTATTTATAACAAAGTTGTTGATATGCTTTCTAGACCAGTTGTTAATGTAGCCATTTTACTCAAGAATCATTCTGTTTTGCCTGAAAGTTATGTTGAACAATATGCACATGATGTTGACTTTCAAGAGGTATATTCAAACTTGAGTCAAGGCCACCAAGTTGAGGAATTCGACTACCATGTACATGATAATATGTTGTATCATTTTGGAAATCTTTGTGTTCCATAGTAGAGAGAGTAAATGTCACAAGGGAAGCACACACTTCTCTTATTCGAATTTAAGCTTCTGTGATCATATTTTGAATAATAGAAACATTTTCGGAAGAAATCACATCAGAAGAATTAGGTAGATGCATTTCGAACCAGCCTATGTGGTTCATCATCAGAACAAGATGAAGAATCAAATCATAGCTGTAAGTTAAATAGGGAGATGGGCCTTCTAAGAGCTAAAAGGAAATGGCTATATTTTCCTCACCCAGTCAAATATAGTCGTTTTTATAGTCATTTCCTTTTAGCTGTTAGAAGGCCCATCTCCCTATTTAACTTACAACTATGATTTGATTATTTATCTTGTCCTGATGATGGACCACATAGGTTGGTTCGAAATGCGTCGACCTAATACTTCTCTTATTGCTAGACATTTCGATGTAAGTAAAACAATGGAAAATCTTCAAATGCATTTTTATTGGCCTCGTATGCTTGAAAGTGTGTCACATTTTATTAGAGGTTGTTCATTGTGTGCAGGCAGTAAGCCTAGTAATAGGAAACTAGGATTGTACACACCACTTCCAGTGCCTTCACGTCCATGGGAGAGTGTTTTAATGGATTTTGTAGGAGGTCTTCCTTTATCAAGAAAAGGTCATGATTATTTGTACGTAGTTGTGAATAGGTTCAACAATATGTGCATATTAATGCCTTGTAAAAAACAAATTACAACTGAACAAACAGCTCAACTTTTCTTTTAAAATGCATGGGTTCATTTTGGATAACCTACTTCTATTGCAAGTGATCGTGATTCCAGATTTGTTGGGAATTTTTGGTCAAATTTATGGAACTTGATGGACACCAAGTTGAAGAAAAGTACAACCTTCCATCCGCAAACAGATGGTCAAATTGAAGTGGTTAATTGGACAATTATTCATTTGCTAAGAGGATATTTAAGCAAACATCCTATGTTGCGGGATGAACAGTCACATTATATTCAACATGCTTAAAACCGAGCAAAACACTCTTCTACTCTAACTTCGCCTTTTGAGGCATGTCTTGGTTATTTTCCTAAATCACCTTTGGATTTCATCTTTGAGAAATATGTAGTTGTAGATGGAAATAGCGACATAGACAGAGCAAAGAAATTCATTGAGCAAATTTAGTTGTTTCACCAAACAGTTCAAGAACAACTAGAAAAGAGTCAACACAAGTATAAGGCAAGGAATGATAAGCATCGTGTGGATCATCAATTTCAAGTAGGTTATGAAGTTTGGATTTACATTAGCAAGGAAAGGCTTCAAGGTGAAGGTAAAAAGCTGAAACCAATCCGTTATGGCCCATTTAAAATTCTGGAAAATATTGGTAATATTGCTTTCAAGCTTGATTTGCCTTCATATATGCAAATTTATTCCATTGTTAATGTTGAAAATTTGAGATCGTATGAGCCTCCTTTGATTGGAGATCAAGGATAAAGTGTACAGATTCCATCAAAGGTACAAATACATCAAAGGCCAAATGGATTGAAGAGGGGAAGGTGAGGGAACAATACCCTCATCTGTTCAATAAATGAATATAATATTTTGTGGTCCAAAAGCTTCCAGTGGGGAGGAGTGATCAAGTGCTCAAAATTATGCTAAAAAATAAAAGTGTCAGAATTTTGTTAAAACCAGCTTCAGATCGAAGAGCTCGTCATTCTGATTCCAATGGTGTGAACGACACTCAAATATGAGCTCATATGCAGAAGTTAGCGCAATTCAAAGTTAAGATTTGAATTTCTTACATGGTAGGATTGGATGACGTGGCAGGCCCTTCAGCGGATGAGGATGTGATCTAGGTGGATCTTGGTGGCCACCTGCCAAGTCCACCTGGACCCCCACCATTGTTTCTCTCAGCATTTTCAGTTTCCTTAATTGTAGCACAACTTACTATTTTTAGTAGTTTTTCAGGTCTTGAACTTCCGGAGCTGTTTTGAGGCCCTAAACGACGTTTTTTGGGAAATCTACCGCTAGTGATTTTTCTAATAAAAATCGTCTTTTCCGTCGTAGTCCTTGGAGAGATCTTTCCAACGGGCTATCATGCGCGTCAAACGGAGATAATACGACAAATTCACGACCCCGAGAATTTGGCTGTCCAACTCACCCCAAAACGGGGCCCACAATTTGGCGTTTCATCTTCTAGGGTTAGGTTTTGGAATGTGAAGGGTTTTCCATTGTTTCTCAATAATAAATAGGCCTTCGAGACTCATTGTAAACACAGTTTTGAATAGTTCAGAGGCATGTAGCCGACACATCTCTTCTCAGAGATAAGCTACCATCGCCCTCGCTGGGTTATTTCTATTTCTATTTGTAAGCATATATCAATATTTTCCATTGATGAAATGAAGTATTATTTCCGCTACATATCTGTCTTTATGGTTATCTCTATATTTTATTGCGTTCCTATTTAAATCCGGATCAGTGGTATCATAGCGGTCTGCTTTTTCTCTGTTTTTCTTTGCATGTCCCCAACGAGGTCGGGATATAAGGAGTTAGGGCTTGAACTAGTCAAACCTTTGCGAGACCAGCCTCGCAGATCTCGACGGCCTCTTATGGCGGATGAGAAGAAAGACGAGGGGGCAGGAGATCCTATGAAAATCTTGCTCGAAGAAGCCCTCGAGCGACAACGGAACGCGATGATGGACAATTTTGCCCAAATCCTTCAGCGGCTACCCAGAAGCGACGCATCGGCTTCCAGCAACTACTTTGGAAATGCCACGCCCTTTAAGGTACAAGTTAATTTTGAAATCCCCATATTTGAGGGTCAGATAGACGCAGATGCTGTAGATAAATGGTTAAATCTGTTGGAGGGTTATTTTCTGTTCATGAATTTTCAAGTCGGGAAAAGATTGTTTTCGCTCTTCTCAAAGCAGCTCCCCACGTCAAGGACTGGTGGGAAACCTAATGCGAGCAGAAGGATGAAAATACTGGCTCACTATTTTCAGCTGCACCCACCTGGAATTCATTTCGGGATGCCATCAAGGAGCAGTACTACCTTGTCGGAAGCTATGAGGATGAATACATAAAATGGACCACGTTGCGACAGGGAAGGGACCAAGATGTGCCGTAGTTCACCAATATTTTCCATACCCTTCGCACAAAGTTGGGTATCAAGGATACGGAGCAACATTTGATACTCAAATACCACGGCTGCCTGCACAAGTACATCCAGGAAGAAATACAATTCCTGAACATCTCCTCATTCGGCACAGCGTACCAATATGCCGTCAAGGTCGAGCAGAAGTTTAAACAAAAGAAGCGAGACTTTGGATCTGCGAATCTGAAGCAAGGGAAAGGTGCCCATAAAACATAGAACAAAGGACAAAGCAAGGCAGGGCAACCCAAGACAACCCGCCAAAGCTATAGGCAAAGAACAGCGCCGCGAAGACGAAAAAGGACACAGGAAAATGGTGTGAGTTCCATAAGAGCTCCACTCACAACACCAGTGAGTGTCGAGCCAAGCAGTCACTGGTGGCTGAACTAAAGGTTCTAGAATCAGATGCATGTTCCGACTCTGAGTCAGAACCCGACAAGGGGGATGACAAAGGGAAGCAGATCATTGACGTGGATCCCAACGCCACTGTTGCTACCGAAAAAATCCAGAAAAATGAACTCGAAGATCTAGAAGAGGAGGAGCGTCTCTTCCACTCCCAGATGTGGGTAAAGGGCTCCCCGCTACAGTTCATTGTCGATAGCAGGAGCCAAAAGAACCTCATTTCGGCAGAGGTCGTGAAGCGGTTGGGCTTGCCGACCACAGCACATCCACAACCATACACCATCGGGTGGCTTGACCAAGGACGAGATCTTTGCGTGAGCCAGTAGTGTCGCCTTCCATACAACATCAAGCCCTTCACGGATGAGGTATTGTGTGACATTGCTCCCCTTGAAGTTTGTGATGTATTATTAGGACAACCATACTTGTGGAAGCGACATGTTGTGTATGAATCAAGGCCCCGTGCTGTTATTGTTACATTGGGAAATAAGTTGTACTGGATACCAGAGGTAGCACCGCCTACCACCATCTCTTTGATTACTGCAAAACAATGCAGTAAGCTCATTTCTAAGACTGGGAAATTTGTTTTCCTGATGATACGCCCGCAAGGAAAGAAGAAGAAGGTAGCCATGGCCTCCAGACAAGACCCCTCCGCATGACAACTATAGATGGATAAGGTCGTGAAGGAGTACGAGGACATCTTCACCTCCCCCGCAGGGGTTCCTCTGCACTGTCAAGTCAAGCACTCCATCGATCTGACCCCAGGTGTGCCGATACCCAATGGACCAATTTATCGGCACTCCGTTCTGGAGAATGATGAAATCAAGAGGCAAATTCAGGAGCTGTTGCAGAAAGGTCAGGAGCTGTTGCAGAAAGGTCACATCCGTCTGAGTTCATCACATTGTGGGAGCCCGATCGTGTTGGTACAGAAGAAGGATGGGACTTGGAGACTCTGTATTGACTATCGGGCGCTGAACAAGATCACTGTCCGTAATAGGTACCCGATCCCGCGGATTGATGACCTCCTGGACCAACTAAAGGGGGAAAAATATTTCAGCAAGATCGATCTAAAGTCAGGATATCACCAGGTACCAATCGAACCCTCTGATGTGTGGAAGACTGCCTTCAAAGCCAAGGAGGGCCTCTTCGAATGGTTGGTTATGCCTTTCGGATTAACAAATGCTCCTACAACCTTCATGAGGCTAATGGATGACATCTTGCGGCCATTCACCAACTCATTTGTAGTGGTATACTTGGATGACATTCTAATCTTCAGCCAGAGTTGGGAAGAGCACCTCCACCACATCCGACAGGTTCTTCAAACACTGCGGCAACACAAGCTATGTGCCAATTTGGAGAAATGCACTTTTGGCATGACCCAAGTTCAGTATCTGGGATACCTTATTGATGAACAGGGGGTGCATGTAGATCCAGCCAAGATCCAAGTCATTCGGGATTGGCCATCTCCAACCACTCTGACGGAGCTCCGAAGCTTTCTAGGTCTTGCCAACTTCTACCGCAGGTTCATGTTGGGGTTTTCTCATATCACTTGGCCCTTGAGTCAAGTCACCAAGGGAGGAGCGAAAGCGAAATTCTTCTGGTCTGCATCTCAACAGAAGGCATTCAGAGAATTGAAAGATCGCCTCTGCACGGCACCGATGCTTGCGTTACTAGATTTACAACAACCATTTGAGGTCAAGACAGATGCCTCTGACTATGCTATTGGGGCAGTCCTTACTCAACACGGGCATCCAGTGGCATATCACAGTGAAACACTTTCAGACACAGTCTGGAAGTATCCCACTTATGATAAAGAGATGTATTCCATTGTGCAGGCCTGCCGACAATGGAAGCATTACATTTTGGGGAAGGAAACGGTCATCCACACAGACCACCGACCCCTGCAGTTCATACAGACCCAAGGGAATTTGCAGAATGATCGCCATCAGAAGTGGTCTACATATCTGCAACAATTCCATTTGAATATCAAGTATAAGAAGGGCAGCACCAATAATGTTGCAGATTGCCTCAGTCGACCACGAATCATGGCGTTAACCACCATGCTCAACTCTTGTGGGCACAAGACTTCTGATTGGCCACTTCTCTACAAAAGCGACCCAGAATTTGGCCACACCTACCAGACACTCTTGGGGGGTCGGCATGTTCCAGATTTTCATCTCCAAGATGTCTTGTTATGCCACCTGGGTCACCTTTGTGTTCCTTCAAGCGAGCGTGCCAAGATGATTTGGGAAGCACACTACAGTCGGGCTGCTGGGCATTTCGGGGTCGAGAAAACGGTGGCAGTACTGCAAAAGTATTTCTATTGGCCAAATCTTCGACAGGATGTCGGGAAATACATCAGATCATGTACTGCCTGTGCCATTGCCAAACCAACCATCAAGAAGCAAGGTATCTATAACCCGCTGCCTACCCCTAGTCGACCTTGGGAATCCATCTCCATGGATTACATGTCAGGCCTTCCTTCCACTAAGCATGGAAATGATTGTGTTTTTGTGGTCGTCGACAGGTTCTCGAAGATGGCCATTATGGCGGCCTGCAAGAAGAATATCACAGCAGAAGCCACTGCTAAACTCTTCTTTGAACGAGTTTGGGTGCACTTTGGGATCCCACAGTCTATCATCTCAGATCGGGACAGTCGGTTCCTCAGTACATTTTGGTCCAGTCTCTGGTCAATGCTGGACACCAAACTCACTAAGTCCACAACCTTCCATCCTCAAACTGATGGCCAGACAGAGGTTGTCAGTCGAATGATTGTACACATTCTGCGCATGTACAACTCAAAGCATCCACGCACATGGGACGAGAGCCTCCCCTATGTTCAGCACAGCTACAACCGAGCTCTTCATAGCTCGACAGGCCACAACCCTTTTCAGGTGGGCCTGGGATTCAAGCCACTATGCCCCATTGATGTGGCCATGCCACTTGCAGCTACTCACATAGATTTAGCTCATGTCCAGTCTGAAACAGATAAGGCAACCAGCTTCATTGAGCACATCCAACATATTCGCCAATAGGTCCATGACATTCTGGAAAAATCAAATGCCAAGTACAAGCAGCGACATGATCAACATCGGGTGCCACACAAGTTTCAAGTGGGCGATAAAGTCTGGTTGCATTTGCAAAAGGAACGCCTTACTAGAGCCTATCGGAAACTGAGACCACTACAATATGGTCCTTACACCATTATTAAGGCTGTGGGAGACAATGCATTTGAGCTCAGCATTCCCCCATTCCTTGGCCTACACCCAGTGTTCAATGTGGACCGCCTTCGGCCATACTTTCCACTATTGCTAGACACATCTGACATTGCAGAACAGCTCACACCCACAGAATTAAATGCAGATTGCATGGAACAAGCTGCAACTGATCGGATCATGGACACAAGCACACTCGCCAATAGAATATCCAACTGTATCGAGTTGTCAAAGCAGGCCAACTCCTTCACTAGGGCAAGTGGCTCACCAGGGACCAAGTTCAGCAAAAGTTTCCTCATCTCATGGAGGAACTCAATGCAATGGGGACCATTGCTTCCTAAGGGGGGAGGAATGATCCAGGTGGATCTTGGTGGCCACCTGCCAAGTCCACCTGGACCCCCACCATTGTTTCTGTCAGCATTTTCAGTTTCCTTAATTGTAGCACAACTTACTATTTTTAGTAGTTTTTCGGGTCCTGAACTTCCGGAGCCGTTTTGAGGCCCTAAACGACGTTTTTTGGGAAATCTACCGCCAACGATTTTTCTGATAAAAATTGTCTTTTCCGTCGTATTCCTTGGAGAGATCTTTCCAATGGGCTATCATGCGCGTCAAACAGAGATAATACGACCAATTCGCAACCCCGGGAAGTTGGCTGTCCAACTCACACCAAAACGGGGCCCACAATTTGGCGTTTCATCTTCTAGGGTTAGGTTTTGGAATGTGAAGGGTTTTCCATTGTTTCTCAATAATAAATAGGCCTTCGAGCCTCATTGTAAACACAGTTCGGAATAGTTTAGAGGCATGTAGCCGACACATCTCTTCTCAGAGATAAGCTACCATTGCCCTCGCTGGGTTATTTCTATTTCTATTTGTAAGCATATATCAGTATTTTCCATTGATGAAATGAAGTATTATTTCCACTACATATCTGTCTTTATGGTTATCTCTATATTTTATTGCATTCCTATTTAAATCCAGATCAGGATGCACCAAGTGGGAGGCCGCCATTGGTCCCCACAAATCACAATTTCAAGTCTTAGGCAGATAGTGTTAAATAAAAGGCCCCCGAGTAGAGAAGGGATGTGATGCGATAAATTGCAATTGCAGATCAGTGAAGGGAACAACACTATAGAATTGGCCCCGACAAGTACCAGGTTGTGATGCAATATCGCAATTGCAAATCACAATCGCAACCCACAAAAGGCAGATTCCCACATTTTATTACCATCGATTCATCAATGATTGCGATGTGCGATGAGATGCGAAATGCGATAATTTATGCATTCCGGTTAATAATCCATCGGTTCGCCAATATCGCAATCGCACAATCACCTGTTTTGTTCACAAGACCATAAGACCACCAGGTTTTTATGCCTATTGCGATTTGCGATTTGGCCAACAAAATATGGGCCGCTGCGCAGCAAAATTTTCATCCAGTTAGTGGATTTCAGGCCGAATTTGATGGTTAGTGGTTGAAAAATGGGAATTTGTTGAGCAAATTGTTAGAGAACTAGGAGAGGTCATAAATTCTTCAGTTCTTATCCAAATTAGGTGCAAAAAGAGTCAATTCTAGCATTTTTAGCAATTCTGAACTCAATGAGACAGGTTTCAGAGGCATTTGAGAATTGTAAACACATTTTTGTTGTAATTTTGAGCATAATAGAGAGGCCTAAGCATTGGAAGCTGGACCAAAGAGACGTAGCCCAAGAGGGGTGAACTCCTCATCAAATCTTTGTGTTGTGTGTTGTATTTTGATGTTCTTTATTGTTATTGTGCTGTTGTTCAACATATGTTTTATGTTAAATTATTTATAACATTTACATAAGAAACTCTCATGGGAATCAGTTAATTAAGCAAAAATGGTGAATCCTTAAGCACTTGATAAGCAAATGATAAGAATCTTGGGTTTTATTCTGAATGGGGAATTAGCACAACATTACTAATTTGCTCCATTCCAGATCAGGCAGTCACCCTAGTTCATAAGGCCACTGTATGAGCCTCCTGAATCATTGAGGAACCCATGATTGTACCAACCTCTGGTGGGTGATGAATTGCATAGCCTAAAGAGGATATTCATTGTAATATCATTCACATCATGCTCTTATTCCCTGTAACCCCAAGCAATTATGAAAAAGAAAAATCAATAAAAGGAAAAAGGCATATGAAGAATGGTGGAAAAACAAAGGTCGGGGTAACTCATGTACCACATTTTCTCCCTCATACATCTATACACTCAAGTGTCAACGTCCATCATCATAGCTAACCTTGTATCAAGGCGTGTGGCTTGGAGCCTTCCCCGATGCTCCACTCCATTCCATCATTACATCACATGAAACTTGCCATATGACAGGGGTACCACGGACCTGTCACGCCCTTAGAGGTTGAAACCACTTGATAGGGTCCTTAATTAACCCCCTTCTTGAACTTGGAGACTATTGTACACTCTAAATCCCATTATGGAAGGGCATGCCACTATGAAGTGCCCACTTGGTTCCATGAATTGTAAACTCATTTGCTCAATTACACTAATGATTTGTTGTATTGGAAGGTGAGGAGATGCATTGTATCTTATGTAGGATTGTAGGTGGGTCTTCATCCTGGGGTTTGGTATCCCTATATTAGGTCTAAACCCTACAAAGGGTCATACTGGAATTTGAAGAGTGTACGTTGAGAGCCATGGGCCTCCACTATAGCAGAAAGAAGATAGCCATGCCATGGGATCCTTCAACATCATTCATTCTCGCTCATGTCCCACATATTTGATGATGATGATGCACTTGGAACACCTTGCCCAATCGACTACACTATTGCACCACACACTTGGTAGTTGGTCCAAGGCCCATATGGGGTTATGTCTCACCATGGGAGACAAAGGGAGGTCTTGCATCATTTTCCAACCCTTATAGATAGGATACATGATTTTTTTATTCAATTGGAGACCCATGAGGATGATTTTGTGCTCCCATAAGCACTTAGGGGCACCACAGGTCATTTGCTTGGAGATCAAGGGTCCACCCCCTTCATCACTATATTGGAACCCTCCTTCTCATTTTGGCATATGAGGGACTTCATTTGGCCTTCCAACGACCCTTTTATCTATCTTTCTATCATTTCAGCCCTCTTGAGAGGCTAGTTATTCCTATTATGGAGCTATTTGGTGGGCTTGTCACCAAAAGTATTGTTATTTTGCACATTATTTTATTATAGGGGAATAATTAGGCTAAATTAGGCTATTTGAACCCCTTATAGGATTGTATAAAGATAAGAGAGGTGTTCTCTCTCATTGATCATCACTTGGATTTGGGATATATCTTTGTAAAGATTTCATATCTTCAATTTCTGGAATGATTTGGATGATTAAATGCATTTTGATGTGTGGAATTTGCGATATCTCTCTTGGAGCTTCTATTTTTCAGATGTGATGGATGGATATAATCTCTTGGCATGTAAGTGATATTTTCATGAAAATTTCTTGGTAATTTATGTCTATTGTATGGAATGCTATGCTTTGATTTTGCTTGTGCCCTAAAAATTAATGTGAATTTGTGAAACATTTGTAATCTTGGCTCGTTGCATATGTTATTCATCTTTTGCAATAGAAATTTTTTTATTAGGGGTAGGTTGTGCACTTTTTACCTTGAAACTCCGTCAAATATTTCATATCAAAGTATAAAATTCTAAGTTTGTTGTGTAATTGCATCCATTAGTAGTGAAGTTGTTTCTTTAGGCCTCCTTGAAGAGCGAAGTTCCCAAATCTTAATCATTTTGACTCCAATCTTCCCAATAGCTAGGCACTAGTCCTAAATCCTTGGTGATCAAATTAAATTAATGAAATATCATTCTTTCACCTCTTTTCTTCCTTTTCTGCATCCCCTAAGGATAAGGAGATTTTCTAGGGCTTGGTGCAAAATTCTAGGAAGAAGGAATTTTAGGATTTCGTCCAGACAAGTTTCTTCATTTATGTCTCCTCTAGGAATCCTCTAGTTTTGAATGAATTTTGACATCGGAATTTCAAATAAATTGATGCCTTCACTATCACACCAAGAGGGAGCCCTTGAAGCTACTTTGAATTGGGTATTTCTTGAAGGTTTTCACTTTGTAATTCATCATTCAAAACCTTTTCTCTTTGCTATAGGTGATCATTGGATGGGCCTTTACCACAATATATATCTTAACCCTTGGTCTCTTATAATATTTATATCAAGGGGTTTTTTTTTGAAAGCCACCATAGCTTCTCCCAAAGCTTACAATTTAATTGAATATTTCCATTGAATGAACCATCCTTGCCTCGCTTTGAACCCTAGTAAAAACACATCAATCACAAGTGAGGGATTTTTGGAAGTTCCAAACTTAGGCATTCATCGTTTTGAAATATTCTTAGGCCAAAGGTCATCCTTCCCTCAAGCCTTTATTTGAGAGCCCTTCTTTTGCTTCTAAAACAATCAACCTATTATCTAAGCCTCTCCTTTTAATGGGATTTGGAAACCACAGTGTGCATCATTATTGACCTTATAATTCTATTGATTTTCACTATATTGAGACTCTTCCCATCGGTGAAATTCTCTAAAGAGTAGGGGACATCGACTGAGGTGATAGTGGGTCCTTTTCCCGTTGTTTCCACTTGGTCTAGTAGTAGTCCATTTGGAACTTCTCCAAGTACCCCTGCTAAATTGAGTGGTAACATGTACCATAAAAATAATTAGTATTTTAATATGATGATACAAAGATATCAAACAACAATTAAAGCATCACTATTGAGAACATTAAGTATACATATGTCTTCACTTATTCACATTTATGTATTTAATGTTTTACATAAATAAGTAGAGGCACAATCTATTTAGTGTTCTTACATAAAGGGTACTATAGTCAATTTATTTTCATTAATTTATAACTAAATGCAGATGAGGCTCTACAGTACTCTAGGGCTAAAACCCTAGAGTCCTTATTAGTTTTCTTCTTTTGTATAAAATTTTGTGTTTAGGGTTAGGGTATCTATGTTTTTCTTTTCTTTCCTTTTGACTGTTCGGGTTGTTAGCTACATGAATCTTCTTAGTCAACTACAACTCCTTGAAAAGCGAGTAAGTTAAGTTGCACAACTATTGGCATGGACTCAACTCCAACTCGAGTGACTTCAACTTGTGGGATAACATTTCCATTACTTCTCGTCAACCACCAAGAAGTTCAAGATGTTGATGTGGATGTAGTGCCGGAGTGACACCTTCATTAGAAAACATCAACATATTTACGGCGACCATATTGGGGTGTGTTTAGTTTCACTCCATTTTTGGTTTTCATTGCAATCTATTTTAGTTAAGTATGACTATAATTTTCCGCTTTCTACCTTCTCATATCATGCCAACCACTTCTTCTTATAACCTTAACAATATTTTTCACTGGCATAGAGTCTTTACCTAGGAGGAGGACAAGAACTCATACCATTGGTTTACACCTTCCCCTCTAAAACTCATACATCTAATCGACCCTCTATCACCCAAATTCAAACAACACCTACCTTTGTTTTATGGTGAGGCGAAAGATACTATAAAGGAGCATTTTCGTGCGTTCTCCAATGCATGCATGATCCTTGGGTTTAACAAAAATGGCAGTTGTATGTTTTTGTTTTCAAAATCCATTCACGGACGTGTTGCATCTTTATTTTTCAACCTACCTAATGAATTTTTTCAAACCTAGAATGAACTTGCCTACTAGTTTACCTGGACCTTATGTACACTGGAGAATCCTTCTATTCACCTTAAACAATTTAAGCAGTTATGCATGTAAAAGGGTTAAAGCATTCACAACTTCAATCTTTGGTTTTTCAATCTTTATAACCTTATCCCTTAATCTATTCGACCTACCAATCTAGCTACCTATCTACATTATTACGACCTCATACCTCCTCTTTACCAATGATAGTTGAAGGAAAGGAACATTCAAATCCTTGATTAAGCCTTGATCACTTGCAATGATTTCAAAGAGAAAACTTGTAGAATCAGTTTCCTTCGTAATCTTAATAAAATGCATCCTTGTCTCTCTTCTTTAATACTTGTCACTCAGGATCTACAAGATAGGATGTGTCATCTTGAGAATGGGGTTTTTATTCATTCTCTACTTGACTCCTTTGATTAACCTTTTCATTCAAAATCTGATGATGAATCTTATACCATTTGTGATCAATAATGCGCATTAAATGATGGTCACCATCACATCGATGCATATGATGACTATTTTTCTCTCCCTGACTCAGTTGATCTCACGTTTGATGATGATCGAATTACACCTCCAATTTGTGATTCTCTTGTCACCTTTGATATATTTTCATGCAATGATATTCAGTCTTAGATTGATTCCAACCTCATCTACTCTGTGTTTGATGTCATGTATAATGATATAGTGAGGAATGGTTGAGTCGTGATTGTGGAAAATGCTTCCTTAATTTGAATGATGAGTTATTCTCTGATGAAATCGAGGAAGAAATACTCACCCATGAAAAGTCAGGTTTTGAATGTGAGAAATGTTTTCTTGATATGGATAATGAAACATTCTTCAATGAACTTGAGAATGAAAACTTTGTTTTTTAATTATGGGAAGTTTTGTTAGTCTAGTGTGTTGAACACAAAATGTTTGGGTTTTGTAGCTTTTCTTTTGTTCATGATAAGAAGAATGTCCAACATGGATTGGGTGTGGTTTTAGATGTGAACCCAAACCATGATTTGTATACATCCTTTTATGCTTTTGTTCTGGCACACAATCACACACATGTTAGTTAGCACGTTATGAGATGCATCCAACAATACTTATGGCTTCTTGTTAAGCACTCTTAGAGTCACTCGCATTGGTTGGTTGCCATGACAATCATTCTGGCTCAATTGTATTCCAACAAGTCACTAATCTCGGATATAAGATTCAAGATGTATTTATCTATGCTCATTGCCATCATGTATGACCAATAGAAAATATTGAATCTAAAGCATGTACATAAATAAACATCTTCACATTTTTTTATTATAAAACATAAAAAACACAATTTTTTTTTGCTTTCTTTATTTTTTGTTTTCTTTCAACATCGTGTCATGCTTTGCTTTACTTTTATCTTATGTTGATCACTTTTTATTTTCATTTTTGAGTTTGTTTATGTTTAGTTTTGTTATTCTTTCGATGCATATT
This sequence comes from Pinus tabuliformis, assembly GCA_031772625.1. Classification (NCBI taxonomy): domain Eukaryota; kingdom Viridiplantae; phylum Streptophyta; class Pinopsida; order Pinales; family Pinaceae; genus Pinus; species Pinus tabuliformis. The sequence continues at coordinate 45,554,450 of CM062804.1, read as the reverse complement.
ACACTTTGTTAGTGTCACGTTCAATTTGGTTTTGTTTCATTTTTTGCGTTATTTAAATAATCATTGATCAACATCCGCCCCACCTCATCTACATTCCCTCTTGTTACAAAGGAAGGTAAACATGTATTGAATTTGAATCGGTTGATGGTGACAAGAAAGATATATTTGTACATATTTTATGACTAACATGCCAATTTTCTTGATGAAAACATGGAACAACGCAAATCTTTAGATACCCCCCATGCTCACCCTTATGGTTCTTGTAGGAACTAACTTTGAATCACTCATGTGAAGGATCCCACATGGAGGCAATGCTAGTCACCACAATATATATGCATTGCTTCCCTCTTCTTTCTTTTGAGTGAACTGGTTTTCCCTGTGTGGCCCCCCTGAAGAATCATCTTTTGCCATACTGACCACTTTGTTCTTATCCATGGCATTCCATAGCTTATCCCATTTCCTTCATCCCCTTCACCCTCTTAGCTTTCCCCTTTCTCAGTTTCATGATATCATTAGAGTTCTTCTGAGTTTTGGTTCACGTCATGAAAACCACCCTGTGGAATCGCCAATGTTGATGCACATCAACAATTTTAAAGGTTGTGAAAACCATTGCAGGTGCTTTTCTCTCCATTTTCAATTCCATGCATATCGCGTGACTTGTACATTATGAACATTCACCAAAAGAAAATAAAATAAATTCTTGCCCTCTTTATCTCATAGCATTTTCGCCTATTTTATTTTCTAGACATATCGGTGTAATTGTGTCATGGTCTATCTTGTTAATTTATTATGAGTCTAAAGTCAGAAAAAAGAAAAAAAGCCTAATTTATGCATCAAATTCTCAAAGTGAGAATCCCTCTCCATAAAAAATAATGCTATGATCACTATTTTTTCTCACAAAAATGTTGGAAAAGGTGTTCCCTTTTACTCCCTAAGCTTTTAGGGCTTTGGTGATCATTCTTATGAAACCCTATATGTATATGTATGTTTATAATTTTGGCCCGAACATAATGTTACATTTTACCTAGGCTCCTTTTTCATTTAGAATAAAAAGATTATGCCACCATAAGTGTTAAAAGTGTATTTCTCTTGATACATTTTGGGCCTTTCATATATTCCCAATGTTTGTAGAAATTTTGAATAATATGACACTTATTCACAGAGATTATCCTGATTATACACTATTGCGGAATACATGCATAATACATAACCTCCTCTACGTTGATCATCAATTTAGCAGCATTAAAAACAAGGAAACATCAATCGCATGCGCACATTAACACAATATGTAACCCGGGGAAAGCATACAGCTGAAAACCCCACACTATCTGTATATTATAATGATTGAGAACATGTAAAAATACATAGTACAATACTCCTAACAAGTATCCAACACTATCTCCACTTGTTACACACAAAACTAGCTCAGATCTGATGCGTCAAATCTCCTCCACTATTTGCCTGCCTCCACTGCGCAATCCTGCAAGAGAATGAAGGAGAATGGCTAATCCAAATTCCTATTTCTTGGCTGATCCAAAATCATGTGAGCACAAGCTAAAATTTCCTTGATATTGGCCCACACTGAGCAATCCTCATTGGCATTACTCAATCCATGCACGTGCAAAATCTCATGCACAACTGATAGCCACAACTCACCCTTTCACTTACCTCTAACACCTGTCTCTGTTGAACTGTCCATGCACTGAGTTAACTGATGTATTCTTTAGTTGCTTTATGAGTTAATAATTAGTGAATTAATTAATAATTTAATTCACACAACTCATCACTAGAGTATTCTTTAGTTAGACTAAAATACAACTAGTTAAACCAAGTCAAACTGAACACAACTCCATCAACTCCACAGAACTCACATGCATGAGTTCTAACTGAAGTCCTCCATGCAATAGCTCAACTAACACATAAGAAACCACGTGATTCCTTCTGTCAGCTGCATGTGCCACATCCGTAGCTCGAACTGAAGTGCTCCAAGAGAATAAGATAATGTTTAGAGTCCAAATATTACTAAGGGCTAATAATATTTGACTATTTCTATTTTTAGCCTGGCAGTCTAAAAATAGACTCCGATCACTCCATTGTGAACCAAAAATAGAAGTCCATCTATTTTTCCCAACATGACCAATCATCCATAAACAACATCCTGCAACTCATAGACCATGATCCATATGTCTAAAAATAGACTTTGCGCCAAAAATAGCCTGCGGGCCCACTTAGTGAAGGCGACTCCTTTCCACTAAGCTCCATCATCTTGTTGCATTTTCAACATTCCCTCTCAACAAGATATGGATTATCTGCAACCCCTATCCTGCAACTTTGGAATGTTCTGCATGCAACACATTTTCCTGGTCCACTTTGCTCCAACAACACTTGGAACAAAAACACTCCCAACTGACCACTCTGTTGGGCTAGGAACATACTCTGATGCTGAAGCTCTACCTGCTGCTGACAAGTGCTTCCTCTCTAACATCTGCGCTACTGCAACATATTCATGCATCTCGCACCATTGCACACCTCTCTGTGCCACCTAGCACTGTGAAAAACACTTGTGCCTCTCGCATTGCTGCAGCCTGCTAGCTGTGCGCTGTCCTAGGATTCCCTACACTGTCACTCTCTTTGCCGCTCCATCCGCATCTGTCTCTACCCAATCAGCCAGTTCCTGCTACTCCACATTGGGGCTCCCGTAGCAAGGTCTCATCCAAGAGGTTGGGTACCTAAAGTATCCCGCCCCTCCTCCTTGGGACGATCAATCCACATCACCTCACCTCCTACCTGGAGGTATGGCTGCATGCGATCCCTCTGCCCACCAGGCTTGAAGTTTCCCCCTACTGGAGGTCTCTGCATGAGTAGTTGTCCCTACACGATCTCCTCTCAGCTTCCCTTGTTGTGGCTGCTCCACAACCTCTTGAAGCTGCTGCACCAATCGTGGCTCCTCCACAATCGTCTGAGACTTCTTCTGGCTCTGCATGTTGATAGGTAATATATGCTCCCTCTCAACCACCAAGTCTCCATCAGTTGCCTCGCTTCTCAAGGCTTTGCATGCATCTTGAACCTCAAGAGCATATAGGTTCTTGACCCGTGAACCAATCTGCTTCACCTGTCTAGTGATGATGTGTCTAAGGAAAACCTTTCCCTCACTGAAGACATCATAGCCTCTGTCTTCTAGCCTCGCGATCGACACCAAGTTTATCTTCAGTCTTGGTACATACTTGACATCGGTCAAGGTAAGGCAAGCTCCATGCTCCCTTTGAAAAATAACCGTGCCTACACCTGAGACACTATACTTCTCATCATTACCCATCACTATGAGTATCTGGAGATCTTTCTCCTCCAAAGTACTGAATAGACTCTTGTCACCGGTCAAGTGGAAAGAAGCTCCACTGTCAAGAAACCAACCACGTCCCACCATGGATGAAACCATGCATGTGAAGAGTGTGAAATCCAACTCAAACTGTGAAGCAAATGCCTCACCTTCAGATCCTTCCCCGGATCCCTTCTTGGACTTCTTCTTTGGGCAATTAGTAGCATAATGGCCCAACTCGTGACAACGAAAGCATCTCACCTTCGACTTGTCAACCTTCTTCCCATCATTGGAAGAACTAGATTCGGAAAGAGAACCCTTCTCCTTCCCCTTCTTCACCTTACTCGCTAAGGAACAGTTCTCCTCATCATGCATGCATGAAGAACTGTCTCTGGTGCTCCGTCTGATCTCCTTCTACACAAGATCTGACCAAAGTCTCTCCCATCCTGGCAATTTCTCCCGACCATTGACAGAGTCTTGATAGGAATGCCAACTCTTCAGAAGACCAAGGAGAGCCAAGCTCACCAAGTCCTCATCATCAACAGTTACCCCCACACTTCCCAGCTCATCCCGACATTGGGTGAACTTCGTGAGATACCTGGGCATACTGTCTCCATTCTCACACTTAGATGTTTCTGAGTTTATCCTTGAGCGCCATTCCACCAGCTCAAAACTCAACCGCTTCTGATCTAAAATTCGTGAGAACAAGGTATTTCTCGTACAGAGATTGACTGTATGGGCATTCACCGGATATCTCACCTTCCAAAAGAAGGATGAATCCAGAAGCTACCTGGCCCGATTACAGACTCTGAATGAAGATATAAAATGTAAACACTTTCTGAATAATAGATCCGATGATCAATCCTCGCTTTGATATCCTGTAGAACTTTTTCTACAAATCAACCAGCTCTGATACCATGTAGAAATTTTGAATAATATGACACTTATTCACAGAGATTATCCCGATTATACACTATTGTGAAATACATGCATAATACATAACCTCCTCTACGTTGATCATCAATTTAGCAACATTAAAAACAATGAAACATCAATCGCATGCGCACATTAACACAGTATGTAACCCGGGGAAAGCATACAGCTGAAAACCCCACACTATCTGTATATTATAATGATTGAGAACATGTAACAATACATAGTACAATACTCCTCACAAGTATCCAGCACTATCTCCACTTGTTACACACAAAACTAGCTCAGATCTGATGCCTTAAATCTCCTCCACTGTTTGCTTGCCTCCACTGCGCAATCCTGCAAGAGAATGAATGAGAATGGCTAATCCAAACTCCTATTTACCTTGGATGATCCAAAATCATGTGAGCACAAGCTACAATTTCCTTGATATTGGCCCACACTGAGCAATCCTCATTGGCATTACTCAATCCATGCATGTGCAAAATCTCATGCACAACTGATAGTCACAACTCACCCTTTCACTTACCTCTAACACCTGTCTTTGTTGAACTGTCCATGCACTGAATTAACTGATGTATTCTTTAGTTGCTTTATGAGTTAATAATTAGTGAATTAATTAATAATTTAATTCACACAACTCACCACTAGAGTATTCTTTAGTTAGACTAAAATAAAACTAGTTCAACCAAGTCAAACTAAACACAACTCCATCAACTCCACATCCAACTCCATAGAACTCACATGCATGAGTTCTAACTGAAGTCCTCCATGCAATAGCTCAACTAACACATAAGAAACCACGTGATTCCTTCTGTCAACTGCATGTGCCACATCCGTAGCTCGAACTGAAGTTCTCCAAGAGAATAAGATAATGTTTAGAGTCCAAATATTACTAAGGGCTAATAATATTTGACTGTTTCTATTTTTAGTCTGGCAGTCTAAAAATAGACTCTGATCACTCCGCTGTGAACCAAAAATAGAAGTCCATCTATTTTTCCCAACATGACCAATCATCCATAAACAGCATCCTGTAACTCATAGACCATGATCCATATGTCTAAAAATAGACATAGTCTAAAAATAGACTTTGCGCCAAAAATAGCCTGTGGGCCCACTTAGTGAAGGCGACTCCTTTCCACTAAGCTCCATCATCTTGTTGCATTTTCAACAATGTTAACGACACATTTTGGGCCTTTCATATATCCCTAATGTTAATATATATGTGAATTTTATATATTATTGTTACTCGGCCCCTTTTACATTTATTTTAAGGGTTTTCAAAAAGGAGGTCTCTCTCTCTCACGAGCACCTCACAACCAAAGGATATCCACGACCTTGGTTTCATAACCTAGTTGCATGAGCACCCACGAAAACCCATATCATAAAATCATATGGGAAGTAGAGATGGTATATATATTTCTTATCACATTCATCACAACGAATGTGGGATCAATGCTTTCAAAGTTAAAAAAAGGGAGGAGGATATGATATGAGCATATGTGATTGCAAGTCCATTCCCATAGGCAAATATTCAATTCAAAGACCCACAAACTATCATGAAATCTATCTCATCGAGGTAGCTTGTAAATCACCACAAAATATATGTAAGTCATCACATTCGCCCACAACGAATGTGGAATATAAGGTGGCACGCACCAAAATATATAAACAAAAAAAAGGAAATGCCATCAAGGGAGATGGTAGGAACACGTGGTCAAAGAGCGCTGGCATTAGAAACAAATAATTGTTGGAATATTTCAAAGGATAACATGTAGAAGAGAAACAACACTTGAGAGCCCAAGGGGCTAAGTGGTGATGTGGTGTCCTAGCCTTCGCGCAGTCTAATTTCCCACTAGGTAAGTAAAGGGAGCAGAGGTTACCGAAAATATGAATAAAGAGTTTTTTCATGAAGTCATCATGTCACAATATGGAAATAGTGGAGGTGTTCAACCATATTCGTGTGCTTGAAATATTGTCAATCCTCATGATTTTAATGGGAATTATTTTTGATGTGGAGATTACAATTCCTCAAAATGTTTTAAACACAAGAATTGGGAAGATAAAGGAAATATTTGTCTTGACTATGGAGCGAAGTTCGATCAAAATGTATTTGGTGCTGATACAACTTTTAAGAGGGATGACAATAACGATCAATTAGTTTATCAAGGGAACGATATATGTGAAATCCTCAATGAACAATTTCTGCAAAATGAACTTAAGTTGATTTACAATAACATGAGTGGCGTCTCCAATGATGGATTTGACTTCAAAATTTTTGTAGTAAGAAATATGATGGATAATTCCATGAATAACACAATTGGATGACCCTGTCATGGCACAAGCTTCAGTTAGTATGATGAAATGGAAATGAACAAGAGATTATTAGGTTACAATACCAAGATTGTAAATTCAAAGTCACTTAATGCATACATGACATCGACTGATCCCTTAGAATGAAGGGTATTGCAACAGTTTCTGTGAATGAGCTGGAGGGTTTACAATCAGATGCCTCTCAATGCATTAAATAAAAAACAAATATACATTGATGATGAGTCTCCACAGAGGGTTGGATTACCTCCAAAGTATTTTGAAAAGAGAGTGGCCATTAATATTGTTGGAAACCAGGTAGCCAACAATGATGGATCAGTCACAATCCTTATCTACACAATCTTGGAGATTTACAAGTTTCAAATATGCAGTTAGTGAGACTCCTTCCTAGTGTAGAACATGAGGTTAATGTAGTATGTTTTCACCCACTAGTTGGAGGCGGCCTTGTGTATGGAACAAAGGAGGATAAAACATAAAGACAACAATAATTGAAGCTTATTGAAACATGTGATGTTTGGCTTGATGTTCTTCATGTTATATCATGATTTCTTAATGTTACATTCATAGTACCAACTCATTTGTTAAGGAGAACAAGGAGAGCACATGGTTTAAAAATCATAATAAATAAATAAGTATTCTATTTAAAAAAATCAAATAAGACAAATACATGTACGTGCTTAATACCTATGCATAAAATAATGAAGTTTTAATCGAATTTCAGATTAAGTTTGAGACAGTTTCCAAATGAATGCAATCACCAAGTCTTCATTTGGCGACCAATTGAGGAGAATCAAGATCATTCAACTTCATGAGGAGATCTATAAAAAACAATCAACTGCTCAAAACAAGGGATTCCCTCTTTTGCTTACACAGATGTTTCTCATTTGTGAGTGAGGGCGACCAATAGTAGGGTTTCTTTCTTTTATTCCTAGTTTCCTTTTTCGTGCAACTAACTTCTACTTATGTGATGCCATTTTTGGTTTGTAGGTAGCCTCTTTCGAGTGCCTCTTGGAACGTGACTGCATATCTCCACTAGTCTATAGCTGGGCAAAGGTTACAATCTATCATTGCATTTATTTCATTGTGTTTACCTTTAAAGTTGGTATTGACCTCGTGACTGTTGTGCGAGATGTGATATTCTTGTTCATTGTCAACCAGTTTAAAACGAATGTGCATCATCTTCCTATTTTCTTGCATATCCCACCCTGCAGAGATGTACTTGGATGAGAAAATGCAATAAAAAAGGGTTTACCTTGCTAGTTAAATCTCCCTTCGATGGTTTTTGGAATTTAGGGTTTTTCTTTCTTATTAATTTTAAAAATTTACCTTTATTTTCCTTTGTATAAATATGTTAATTTCTTCTTTTACTATCATAAATCTTTGTAATAAGTGTGCTTTCTTTTCATGAGATGTAAATTCTTCACTTTTTAATATGTTATACTATTTCCTACACTAACCCTAATTTATGTAAATAATGTGCTAACTTATTCTTTAACTTTTAATTTATTTGATATTTTCTTTAATTGATTATTTTATTTTAATTTTGTATTACTTTTGTACATATTTTATTTATGTTTTATTTTAATAACTCCTTTTTTATTAGCTATATGTCTTCTTCAAATTTAATTGTTGTGAAAAATAAATAAATCTTATTCATTAATAACTTAATCTTCCATTTAACATAATGAATTAAGGTTTCATTTTTATAAAATAAATAATATGTAACAGTAGAACTATAGAATAAAAGAGCCAATTCCAAAACATGTGGCCTAATGGTAAAGTCACTAGTCATGCAACTTGGAGACAACAATTTCAAATCCCAGTAAGGTCATTTTATTGAACTAAAATTGTATAATAAAAGGGTCATTTAATGCTCTTTCACAATATTTAATTGTTGTATAATGAAGTCTTATTCATTATGAATTAATAATTCGTACCATATAAATGATTAAGATTTTAATATCAGGATACAAATATATCAAACAACAATTAAAACATCATTAATGAGAACATTAAGGGTACATATGCCTTCACTTATTCATTTATGTATTTTGTTGAACTAAAATTGTATAATAAAAGGGTCATTTAATGCCTTTTCACAATATTTAACTATTGTATAATGAAGTCTTATTCATTATGAATTAATAATTCGTACCATACAAATGTAAAATTTTAATATGATGATACAAATATATCAAACAACAATTAAAACATCATTAATGAGAACATGAAGTGTACATATGCCTTCACTTATTCACTTATTCATTTATGTATTTAATGTTTGACATAAATAATCGAAGGCACAATCTATTTAGTTGTTCTTACATAAAGGGCACTGTAGTCAATTTCTTTTCTTTAATTTATAACTCAACGCAGATGAATCTCCATAGTACTCCAGAGCTAAAATAGTCCTCATTAGTTTGCTTCTTTTGTATATACTTTTGTGTTTCGCGTTAGGGTAGCTAGGTTTTTGTTTTATTTTCTTTTGATAATCAAGGGTGTTAGTTGCATGACACTTTCTAGTCAGCTACAACTCCTTTACAAGCGAGTGGATTAAGTTGCGCCACTATTGGTGTGGACTCAACTCCAACCCAAGTTTCTTTAAACTGTGGTATATCACTCTCGTTACTTTTCGTTAGTCATTGAGAAGTCTGAGATGTTGCTGTGGATGTAGTGCCAAAGCGTCACTTTCATTCCAAAACATCAACATCTCCCAAATGGACATAACTATGAAAAGTCTGAAGTTGTCTAGCTTATTAAGGAGGTAAAATGCATGTTAAATAAATTTTCCAAAATGGTGATTTTGGGTCATTTTCCTTCTTCAAAGATCTCAAAAATCCCCAAAAGTGCCTAGAAATAGTGGATTTTTCCTTGTTTTGAAACCTCCAGTCCAAACCCTTTGATTTTGGTGAAAAAACCAGGTAGGTATATTCCTGTCTACTTAGATTTTCTATAAAAAATTTATCAGTAATAGGTCATTTTTCAAACAATGCCACTCTATTATTTAAAAGCATATAAATTACATTTTCTAAAAAAATGAAGAAAAAATGGATAGGGGCCCTCACTTGCACTTTTAGAGGCCTTGAACTATGGACTTAACCCCAAAATTTCACTCGATTTAGAGTTAATATGCTCTTGTTATGGCCAAAAATTGTTTTTAGCTCCATACTTCATTGGAAAAATAATATTTTTCTTCATCTTTCTCTTATGGTTTCCCTTCTCTTCTCTTCTATTCATTTCTTCTTCCTCCTTTTCTTCTCCACTTATCACATAAGCTAATTTATTTATTTATTTTACGCTGCGTCAGACAATTTTTTTCCCTTTGTGACATATTATAGCTACATGATAAATGAAAATTTTGATATATCTTTATTTTTTCTTTTCACACGATAAGTATAATATATTCTCTCTTTATCACATTTTTTAAATTCTATTTTATATTTCATTTTGTAAAATATTACATCCTTTTACATCCTTTTATTTTGTTTCATGTGATTAAGGGAATGCTTTCCACTTCTCTATCGAATCTCTCTTCTTTTATCCTTATAATACAATTTTTTTTTTTCCACAAAATTTTGTTAATTTTATAAGACTTATTCCTCTCTTATTTCCTTATTCCTTACTTCTCATCTTGTAAGATTTTTCTTTATTGTGAACTGTCATGTATTTTTTTTGAGGCAACATATTGCATTGTTGAAAAATCTTCCCTTGCAACATGATTCTCCTTTACCTTTATCTCACACACACTTATAATTTTGTTTTCATGTAGTGTATTTCATCGATGTTGGATCAGGTGCACAACAAACTTAAATAAATTTACACAGCAGAATTAACACAGCAGAACGATCAAGCACATAAGAGACAGATTTTAACGTGGTTCACCCAACCAATCTAGGCTACGTCCACCAAACATAGGCATCAGGAATTTATTAATCAAATTAGGAGATTACATCATGAAATCTTCACACTCTCTTAGCAAACATCCGAATGGTTGCCTGTTATATAGCCTAGAGAATCTAACAGCCTCATTAATTCCCTCACATCAAATATAGGAGGCATTAACTCCCTCCCAACAACCTGGAGTTAATCTAGGACCTGAATTCCTATTGTTGTCACCAGCTGAGATTTTTCCTATTTCATCCCAAACAGAAAATCTCAACAATCTCCACCTTGAAAACAACTCACCTGATGCCCTGTTATTATTATTTTATCTTTTCTGCAAGCCAAGAGAAGCCAAACACCAGCATAGCTTCTCCAACAAAACTAGTTTCGTGAACATGTCTGCACATTTCTCCTTTGTATGCACCTTTTCAAGAGAAACTCCCCTTTCAGTGATAACCTGTCTTACAAAATGATATTTGATTGGAATATGCTTTGAATTACTATGATAGGCCGGATTCTTAGCCAAATGTATTGCACTTTGACTGTCACAAAGTAACCTGATGTTATCCTGTAACCTACCAAACTCACCAAGCAAACCTTTCAACCAAACCGCCTCTTTGCAAGCATGAGAAGCAACAATGTATTCTGCTTCAGTAGTTGACAAAGCAACAATATTCTGTAGCTTTGACATCCAGCTTATAGCTCCACCTGCAAGAGTAAAGACGTACCCTGAAGTTGATCTTCTCTTATCCAAATCACCTGCAAAATCGGAATCAACATATCCGCAAACAAATTCACTACTCTTATTGTAAGAAATACAATAACTACTTGTGCCTCTCAAATACCGAAGCACCCATTTCACTGCTGACCAATGTTCTTTACCCGGATTTGCCATGTACCTGCTGACAACCCCAACTGCATGAGAAATATCTGGTCGCGTATACACCATCGCATACATTAAACACCCTACTACATTGGCATATGGAATTCGAGACATATAATCCTTTTCTTCATCTGTATTAGGACATAAACTCGAAGAAAGCTTAAAATGGGAAGCTAAAGGGACTGACACAGGCTTCACATTATTCATACCAAACCTCAAAAGTATTTTCTCAACATACTTCTGTTGTGATAGCCACAGCTTACCATTACTCCTGTCTCTGAAAATCTCCATGCCCAAAATCTGTCTTGCCGCTCCTAGATCTTTCATATCAAACGTCCTTGCCATCTGAGTCTTCAACCTGTTGATTTCTTCAATGCTTTTGCTTGCTAAAAGCATATCATCAACATATAACACTAAGATAATGAACATGCCATTATTTAACTGCTTAAAATAAACACAATGATCATATTCACTTCTTACATATTTCTGACTCAACATGAAAGAATCAAACTTCTTATACCACTGCCGAGGCGACTGCTTCAGGCCATATAATGACTTCTTGAGCCTGCAGACAAATTTCTCATTGCGATGCTGAACAAACCCTTCCGGTTGTTCCATATATATTTCCTCATCTAAATCACCATGTAGAAATGCAGTCTTAACATCTAACTGCTGCAACTCCAAATCAAACAAAACCACTAATGCTAACACAATTCTAATTGAAACAATTTTAACCACTGGTGAAAAATATCTCATGAAAGTCTATGCCAGCTTTCTGAGAAAACCCTTTTGCAACCAGCCGAGCTTTGTACCTGTCTTCCGTATCATTCACACCCCGTTTCACCTTGAACACCCACTTGCATCCCACAGTTTTCCTGCCTTTGGGAAGTTCAACCAGATCCCACGTACCATTTTTACCTAAGGCCATCATTTCTTCCTTCATGGCTGCTTTCCATTTGTCACTATTTGAACCTTCTACAGCTTCCTGATAACACAAAGGTTCATCATCATTAGCGATCAAAGCAACTGAAGTAACATGATCATCATACCTTCTCGGACGATGTTTGATTCTTGTAGATCTCCTTAAGAATGTTTCTGGTGCTTCCACAATTAGCTGTCTATCATCTGTAGAAACTTCTTCATGATCGCCATCTGAGACCTATTCATGTCCTCCATCTGAACCCTGTTCATAATCTGATTCTGAAACCTGTTCATGACTAGAATCTGAACTATGGTCGTTATGACTATCATTGGAAATGCTGTCAAACTGAATATGCTGGAAATCAGATACATCATCCTGTTTCAATCTTCTATCTACATCTAACTGTACAAGAGAGGATTCATCAAACTTTACATCTCTGTTGATGATGATTTTGCGGGTAGTAGGATCCCATAATCTATATCCCTTTGTTCCATCACCATACCCAACAAAGATATACCTTTTAGACTTTGGATCTAATTTAATTTGCTGATGTTTAGGCACTAGAGCATATGCATCACAACCAAACACTCTGAGTTTAGAATAGTCACAAGGGTTTCCTGTCCATACCTCTTGCGGAACCTTGCAGCCTATTGCCGTTGATGGAGATCGGTTTATCACATAACAAGTTGTTGCCACCGCTTCCGTCCACAACTCCTTTTGCAACCCGGCTTTACTCAGCATACACCTTGCTCTTTCTAGAAGAGTCCTGTTCATGCGTCAGCAACACCATTCTGCCGAGGAGTATAAACCGTGGTCTTATGCCTCTCGATCCTTGCATCCTTGCAATAGCTGTCAAACTCCTTGGAAATAAACTCACCACTATTGTTAGTTCGTAAACATTTTATTGTTCTACCAGTGCTGTTTTCTACCAATGCTCTAAACTGCTTGAAAACTGAAAAAACATCAGACTTTCTTTTCAACATGTAGACCCATACTTTCCGAGAAAAGTCATCAATAAACGATACAAAATATGACGAGCCACCATATGATGCTGTAGGGGCTGGACCCCAAACATCTGAATGGATATAATCAAGTATGCCTTTACTAGTATGTTTGCCTGTTTTAAACTTTTGTTTACTTTGTTTACCAAACAGACAATGTTTACAGAAATCCAATTTTCCAGATCTTAGATTAGGAAGTAACTTTCGGTCAGCCAAAATTTTCAATCCTCTTTCACTCATATGCCCCAATCTTTGATGCCATAAGTGAATGGAACTACTGTCATGTTCAGACACAGACACATGATCTGACCTAGTTCTACCTTCTAACTGGAATAGATTTCCTACTTTCTTAGCTTTCATAACTAGTAAGATGCCTTTGTAAATTTTCATAACTCCACCTTGAATTACAGTTTTATATCCATTTGAATCAAGTGCTCCTAATGAAATCAAATTTTTCCTTAAATCTGGTACATGCCTCACATCTGTTAATATTTTGGTTGTGCCATCAAACATTTGTAGTTGTACACTTCCTATTCCAACAATACTGCAAGTGACATCATTACCCATGTACACGACTCCATCATCAACTGATCTATATGTTTTAAACCAATCTCTATGTATACACATGTGGTTAGATGCCTCGGAATCTAACAACCAATGTTGATCATGTTTTGAAACATTAACTGACAATACTTCATCACTCATACCTGAACCAGATACTGAACCTGTATCTGTGGTGTTGGCTTCCTTCTTTTCTGTCGAAGAGCCTTCTTTAGCAGCATGCTTTCGCTTCCAGAAATCCTTTTTCAGATGTCCAGCCTTGCCACAATGCCAGCACTTCACCTTTGGCTTCTTTCCTTTGGACTTTGAGCGAGAGTCGCTATGCTTTCCCCCGGAGTGTCTCTCTCGTGAGCGAGCTCTGGCCATCATTACCTCTGATGTGGAGGTGTCTGCATTCGACCTCTTCCTCGTCTCCTCAGCCAACAAGGCTCCAACAACATCGTCAAACTCAAGGATATCTGATGTACTAAAGCTTATGGAAGTAACAAAGTGATCCCAGGATTCAGGCAATGAACATAATAGAGTTATTGCCTTATCCTCTGAATCAAATTTCACATCTAGACTGTTTAATTGCACCAACAAGGTATTAAAAACATTCAGGTGATCAACAATTGAGGTACCTTCTTTCATCTGCAAACTGTAAAGCTGTCGTTTCAGGAGAATCCGATTTGTCAAAGATTTCGTCATATAGAGCTTCTCAAGCTTCGACCATAAGCCTGCAGCGGTTTTCTCTAACACAATGTTGAACAAAACATCGTCCGCCAGACATAACTGAATTGCGCTCAGAGCTCTATCGTCCATCTCATCCCATTCATCCTCCATCATGGAAGGAGGCCTTTTGTTTTTCCCCAACAGTGCTTTTGCCACACCTTGTTGAACCAGCAGATCGTGCATCTTCACCTTCCAAATCTCGAAATTATTCTTGCCATTAAATTTCTCAATTTCAAAACGGGCACTCTGAGTTTTTGCCATCTCGTCTAAAAAACCAAGAATCTCCAATTTCAATTTAATAACAAAATTGAATCTGAATCAATGCCTATGCCTCAGATTATTTTTAAAACTCAGATTAGCATGTAAAATACAAATGGCGCTATTGTTTTCATCAATCCCGGGCCAATCCCAAAAAACACCATATAAACAACGCATATATTTAAAAAACAACACAGCGTATGTAGTGAATCTATCCACGCAGTATTTAACAAATATAACTACGCAGTTTAAAAAAAAAATATAACAGCGCATCTATCCGCATAGATCCACGCCGGTTTGAAAAATAAAAATAAAAATATATCCACGCTGTTCTTGTTGAAAGCTATCCATGCCGGTTTCAAACCATATCCATGTTGTTTTTAATACATATACACCCACACACCAATATCCACGCAGTTGTTGGAAATATATATTAACGCAGTTTTTTTTTTTTTTTATTGTGAATCCACACCGTTTGATAATATATATCCACGCAGTTTCAAACAAACATATATCCACGCCGTTTTTAAAATGTATCCATGCCGTTTTCAAAAAACATACCCCCGCTGTTTATATCACCGTGTGTTATATCATACATTCACACTGTTTGAAAAACATACCCACGCAGGTTTTGGTTTTCAATACGCACCGGTTTCAAATATGTAACAACGTTTTTGTTTGACTGCGCATACCTTGTCCAGGCTCCGGCAACCAATCAAAGGTTATAGCAGCGACCAAACAAAAAATTGTATCAACACATACCTCCAATCAAACAAACAGTATGTTTTACCAGCGCGCAGGGTTGTCAACGCACAGCCAATACGCACCCATAACAGCGCTCCGCCAGGTATATCACTGCTCACGCAAGGCTCCACGGCTCCACACAAATATGACAGTGCTCAGCGCGCACACGCAACAAAAAAACCTTCAGCACCACGCTCCCTCAGCGCTCAGCTGCACGCCACCTCCAGCACCTCCAACATGCTCTGATACCAATTGTTGGATCAGGTGCACAACAAACTTAAATAAATTTACACAGCAGAACGATCAAGCACATAAGAGACAGATTTTAACGTGGTTCACCCAACCAATCTGGGCTACATCCACCAAACATAGGCATCAGGAATTTATTAATCAAATTAGGAGATTACATCATGAAATCCTCACACTCTCTTAGCAAACATCCGAATGGTTGCCTGTTATATAGCCTAGAGAATCTAACAACCTCATTAATTCCCTCACATCAAATATAGGAGGCATTAACTCCCTCCCAACAACCTGGAGTTAATCTAGGACCTGAATTCCTATTGTTGTCACCAGCTGAGATTTTTCCTATTTCATCCCAAACAAAAAATCTCAACAATCGAAAGAAAATATTTTCTCGTGATATGAGAAAACTCAATTTTTTTTGAAAAATTCTAAATATTCCGTCATTTATTTCTTCTTCCATCTCTTTGTCACATCGCAAAATTATTTTTTTGGTGCAATGTATCATATGGATATGTTTTTTCACACTATGAAAATTTCTTGTGCAATACATTACACCGTAAGAAAATATTTTTTTATGACATATAAAATTGACTTATTTTTCTCAAATTTTCTTATGTCTCAGAGTCTTTTTGGTTTTTGTTGTTTCCATGGGATAATTTTCCACCAGATACACATTGTGTCATGATAATAATTTTCCACTAGATACACATTGTGTCATGATAATAATTTTTCTGTGATATACTTTTACTGTAAAATTTTCCCGACTTACTTAATTTTTCATGTGTTACACATTGTGACATGAAAATAATTTTTCCCATTTGATATATTTTATATCATCAAATTTTCTTGACTTTTCTTAGTCATTTTTATGTGTTACAATTACATGACTATTGTCGAATCCAATGAATCAACTCCATGAGCTTTTCCAATGAATCAACTCCATGAGCCAAGCTGATAACGGTGATTCCGGGGTTGATAAAATTAATTATTTATGTAAATTCAATCTTCGAAACTATCGGTTATGGGTCCACGAAGTTAGACTCATCTCATCTTTAGTAGTAATGAAATTTGTTATTTCTATCCATTCTATTTCAAAATCTTATTTCAATCCACCCTGATATCTCGTTCGATTCTAAGTTTATACTAGCACTAACACTAATCACTAGCACGACCACATTAATAAATATGGTTGATATACATTGATAAGCGTATATCAATCACATGTACAACCACATTAAGAAATGTGATTGGAAAACACTAATAGACGTTAATAATATAGATCTAATATTAATATTAGTATTGATAAATATATAATAATAACATCAATAATAGTATTACAAAAGTAACTACTACTACTATTATTATTAATTTATAAAATAATTAATCATGGTTTATAATATTTTAAATATAATAATTTTTTTTAATATATATATCTATATATATATATATATATATATATATATATATATATATATATATATACAAAATTAACAATTATAATAAAAATATTGGTATTATTATTATATTAAAAATATTAAAAAATATAATTAAGTTTTATGATTTAATTAATTAATTCAAAATAACAATATTAATGTAATAAATAAATAGAAAAAATAATAAACCGTAAAATAAATATTAAATCTTAATGATCGACCACGAATGACCATGGTTTATGTTGATTAACTATGGTAGGCTAACATATTGAGACAATCATTCAGCATAGTTTACCATGATTGATCATGATTGGTCATCATTCACCATGCTTGATTTTCATATTAAGAGAATCTTTGTCGCCATGTGTCGTTGGACTATGAATGACCATGGTTGATTATCATATTGAGACAATACTTATCACAAACCCAAGGGCTAAATATTATCAATCCAATGGACATAAACCCTAAGATAAATACTATAAACCCTAAAATAAACTTTAAACCCTAACATCAATATTTAAACCTTAGGATAAGTATTATAAACCCAAGGGATTAATAAACTAAAGTGATTAATATTAAAAATCCAAGGGATTATAAACCCCAACAACTAACATTAAACCCTAGGATTACTATTAAAACATAGCAGTATAAACCGTAAGTTTCATATTATAAAACTTTGGTTCAATATTAAACCCTGGAAATATAAATTGTACGAATGATATTAGAAACCATAGGATCAATACTAGAAAACCAATGGATTAGTAAACCCATTGGATTAATATTAAAAACAAAAGGGATTCAAAACCCAAGGGAATAACATTAAACCTTAGAATTAATATTAAACCCCTAGAATATAAACCCTAAGGGAATAATAAACCCAAGCGATTAATACTAAAATCCAAGGGATTATGAACCCAAGGAAATAATATTATAAACTCAAGTTATATAAAACCTAAGATAAATAATATAAACCCTAAAATAAACATGTTGAACATGGTTGATTTTCATAATGAAACAAACCTTGTCACAATGCAGTGTTGGACCATGGTTAACCATGACTGAATTTCATATTGAGACAATCTTTGTCATAATGTGACGTTGGACCATGGTTGATTTTCATATTGAGACAATCTTTGTCATAATGCGACTTTGAATCGTGATTGACCATGATTGATTTTATAAAACATGGTTGACCACAATTGATCATGATTGATATTATAAACCCAAGGGTTTAATACTAAACACCCAAGGGATTATAAACATAAGGAAATAATATTAAACCCAAGGAAATAATATTAAACCCATGGGAATAATATAAATCCAAGGTATATAAACCCTAATATAAATATTATGAGCCCTAAAATAAACATGGTTGACCTTGGTTGACTATGCTTGATTTTTAGATTGAGACAATATTTGTTAGAATTCGACATTAAACCATGCTCGACCATGGTTGACCATGATTGATTTTCATATCAAGGCAATCATTGTCATAATTAGAATTTGGACCATGGTTGAAAATGATTGATTTTCATATTGAGACAATAATTATCACAAACCCAAGGGATGCGTATTATAAATCCAAGGGACATAAACCCTAGGATAAATATTATAAACCTTAAAATAAACTTCAAACTCTAGCATCAATATTTTAAACCTTAGGATAAGTATTATAAACCCAAGTGATTAATATTAAAAACCCAAGGGATTATAAACCCAAACTAATAACATTAAACCCTAGGATTAATATTAAACCATAGGAATATAAACCCTAAGATTTATATTATAAATCCTTGGCTCAATATTAAACCCTAGAAATATAAGTTGTAAAATTAATATTAGAAACCTTAGGATCAATATTTTGAACCCAATGGATTAGTAGACCCATTGGATTAATATTAAAAATCCAATGGATTGTAAACCCAAGGGAATAACATTAAACCATAGAATTAACATTAAACCCTAGGAATATAAACCCAAGCAACTAATACTAAAAACCCCAAGGGATTATGAATCCATGGAAATAATTTTAAACCCAAGGGATTAATATTATAAACCCAATGTATATAAATCATAAGATAAATATTATAAATCCTAAAATAAACATGGTTGACTTGGATGATTTTCATATTAAGGCAATCCTTATCACAATGCGTCGTTTGACCATGGTTGACCATGATTTATTTTCATATTGAGACGATCTTTGACACAATGTGACGTTGGACCATCATTGACCATGGTCCATTTTCATGTTGAGACAATTGTGATGTTGGACCATGGTTGACCATGACTGATTTTATAAAAATGGTTGACTATGACCAGCCGTGGTTGACCATGATTGATTTTATAAAACAATGATTGACCATGTTTGATATTATAAACCCAAGAGATTAATACTAAAAACGCAAGGGATTATAAACCCAAGGGAATAATATTAAACCCAAAGAGATAATATTAAACCCAAGGGAATAATATAAACCCAAGGTATATAAACCCTAAGATAAATATTATAAACCCTAAAATAAACATGGTTGACCATGGTTAATTTTCAGATTGTGACAATCTTTGTCACAATGCAACGTTGGACCATGCTCAACCATGGTTGACTATGATTTATTTTCATATCAAGACAATCATTGTCACAAGCAGACATTGGACCATGGTTGATTTTCATATTGAGACAATCTTTGTCATAATGGGGCATTGGACCATGGTTGACCATGATTGACTATGGCTGAGCATGATTGATTTTCATATTGAGACAATATTTCGCAGAATGCGATGTTTGACCATAGTTGATTTTAAAATTGAGACAAACTTTGTCACAATGTAGCGTTGGACCATGGTTGACTACAATTGACCATGGTCGACCATGTTTGACCAATGTTGACCATGATTGACCATGGTTGACGATGGTTGAGCATGGTTGATTTTCTTATTGAGACAATCTTTGTCACAATGTGACGTTGGACCATGGTTGAGCATGGTTAACCATGAGTATAAACCCAAGGGCTTTATATTAAACCCTAGGAATACTATTATAAACCATATTGATTAATATTATACCCTAGGAATATGAATTCTTAGATTAATAAACCTAAGGGAATAATACACCCAAGGGATTAATACTAAAATTCCAAGGGATTATAAACCCAAGGGAATAATAATAAACCCAAGGGATCAATATTATAAACCCAAAGTATATAAACCCTATGATAAACATTATAAACCCTAAAATAAATATGGTTGACCATGGTTGATTTTCGTATATACCAAGCGTTAGCACTAATCACTAACTTTGCACTTGCATAGAACCCTTGCTTAAAACCAAAGGCTAAATGGATGGAGGTGAATATTTATCGTCTCAGCCCAAGAATTCTCAAATCTTGTACCCCTCTCCTGATATTAGACTTCTCAGATAGTCAACCATTGCCCCGGAATCCTGATCCTAATTCCATATCTCAACCTCAGACCTTATTGCAAATGACATGAAGGATTATATCTATGACAATTGACAGATCTCGATATTCGGATCTTAGCATGTTGATCTGAATTGGATCCATACAAAGACTGTCAAGAGCCATGATTGAATCAGGTCGAACAAATCTCTAATGAAATCCAAAACAGTATCAAAAACACCCTAAACCAGTGGCCATGGCAGCCGATGTGGAACAACGAGGACCTCGGTCAAAGCATGTTGACCGAGGCCAATGGAGACCGTACTGGAGGCCAAAGTAGCCCCAGGGATACCCAGAGTGGGAAAAGGGCGAGGTTTTTGAACTGTGCATCACTAGGCGAACAGGGCCAAAATGGGAGAGCCCGAGCACTTGGTCACGTGGGGGAATCGGAGGACCGCGGGCGGGAAAAGGTAAAAGCGCTAAAGTACAAAGGTAGGACCCGTGCTCTGGAAATCGGTGGTTTTGATCGGGGCACCCTTGAACGGTAAGAGGTTTTTGGACAGGAGCGGAGTGATTCCATACACCGATCGACGCATGGCAGGCAAAGGTGAGAGAAAATCGCCGTTGATTGCACGCTATCGGACGAGCAAGTCAACCGCGTGAAACGTGCGTAAGGCGTCGGATCTGGAGGGCCCAGATTGAACGACTGAGATTTCGCCCAATGGAAAGAAGAAGAATCAACAAGGAATTAAGCCGCGTTCTAAGGGATTTGGAATCCGTTTGACTGCCATGGTGGAGGAAGAACGCATCCACGGTGTAATTGAAGAAACAAACCGACGAAGCATGCTGGCACCATTTAGAGGAGGGCAAGTGGCCACTCCCTGAGCGTTCATGATGACGCAGAACATTGGGAACTCCAAGCGCAGCTACAAAAGGTGAATCGACACAGGTGGAAGAGGAACCGAACAGGCATAGGGATCGAATGGCTAAAGCCATGAACAAAGACAGTCAAACCAGTTAGAGTTGATTTGGAATCAGAATTGAGAAGATTCCAAGCGACCAAGAGAGATAGTGAACAGTGAACCTTGAGAGGAGGACTGAACACAGAGAACAATAAAGCTAAGTAGAAGAGACAGAGGGCCGAGCTGACCACAGGCAGTGTCGAGCACTAGAGATCTTGAATAAACAAGCCTTCCCATAGAGGAATCTGTCCAGACTGAGCATCACATTTGGCTCTTTCCACTGTAGACCAAGAGGTCACAGAGCTGGTAGGAGAAGAAGAGTATGTGTACTCCAAGTGGCTTGGCGAATCCAAGAACCACCATGCCAAGCAAAATCTGCTTCAGGAGAACTCATACTGAGTCCCTGTATTGTAATTTCTCCGCTGAAAGACACAATAAAAACAAGGCCACCACTGAAGCTGGACTAGAGACATAGCCTTGGAGAATAGGGTGAACTCCTTATCAAAATGGATTGTGTCTTTGTGTTGCTTACTATATTTCTTTGCTATCTTTCCATTTTATTTTCTGTGTATTGGCAATCTGATCGATCCATTGTTTCAATTACACAAAACACACACCAGCACATGAGTCTGTAATACCTTTAGTTTAATAAATCTTTAACTGATGGCACTCATAGGGTGAATATTAGATCAAGTGGTATCAGAGCTTAAGGTTGTAAGGTTAGACAAGCTTGTGTTGGTATAGCTATGAATTCTCATAAGATCAAAGCTCAAATTAGGAGAAGGAGAGTTGGTGGAAACTAATCCTGAAATTGGGAGAGTCTATTCTCGAAAGACCATGTCAGAAGAAAGTTCTATGGGGCTAGACCCTCAATTCATAGAGAGTTTCCTAGCTATAAAGTCCATGGTTGAAGAAATGTACCGAGACTTTAGAAAGCAAAAGGTGGAAGATGCATCAGGCTCTAAGCAAGAGAAAGAAGAAGATGATTCTCACTTCCATGACAACTCCAAAGGAAAAGAGAAAGAGGAAAACTTTCTCACACCTCCTAATAGCCCTGTACATAATAAGAAAGCATATTTAATTAAGTTAGATGTTAAATTTGATTTGCCTATATATGATGGAGAGCTAAATGTTGAAAAATTGGACAATTGTATTAGATAATTGATGTGTATTGCAGGGTACAAAACGTAAACTCAGGCAAGAGTAAGATTCAACTGGAAAGCCTACGCCTAGGAGGCACTACCTTGGTTTGGTGGGAAGGTAGAACCCAATGAAAATCCATGGTAAGACCATCTCTGTCTGGAGTGAGTCGGGTGACTTCGTTTATGCAATCAGGAAACAATTCTATCCATTGGCCTATATGCAGCAGGCCATGATGAGTTGGAAAACTCTTTGGCAGTTGAAGGGGAAAAGTGTACAAGGGTATACTCAAGAGTTCAGAAAGAAAGCATTGACGTTGGGTATCTCACTAGACTCACCAAATACTCTTTTGAAGTACATTGGTGGTCTATACAGCTACATGATGCATACCATCCTCATGTTTAATCCCACTAGTATAGATGAGGTATCTATACAAGCTACTCATCTAGAGGCTAGAGGAAAGAATGACAATCTAGAAGTTGGGGGACCATCCCAACCCACTCTAAGTAAGAGCAAGGAGAAAAGAAAATAGAAGTGGAAAGCATGGAAGGTTAATACTGCACAGAAAGCCAAAGATTCATGCACTCACTGTAAAAAGGAGGGGCATGATGATGAGCATTATTGGATTCTGCATCCAGAGCTGAGACCTAAGAAGTCTGAGGGTAAGAAGAAGAAGACAGTTGCAGCTATTTAGAGAGATTTGGGGTCAGACTCGGGAGATGAAACAACCATAGCAGCCAAAGGTATAAAAGGTAAGAATTCTGAAGCATCTACTAGTAATTCTGCTCAATCTGTTATTGATGAAGAAAATGAGAGAAAAAGAAATGAGATTTTCCATATTCAAGTTATTTCCAAAAATAAAAATATTGATACTTTGTTTGATAGTGGCTCTCAAGTAAATTTGATTTCTGAAGCAATTGTAAGGAAATTGGGATTAGCAACTACACCTCACAGGAAACCATACCCATTAGGATAATTAAATGATAAAGAACAACTACAAGTGACTAGACAGTGCAAACTCAAGTTTTCTTTTGGATCAACATTTTTGGATGAGGTTGAGTTAGATATAATCCCTCTGGATATATGTGGAATTGTTTTAGGAAATCCCTACTTCTATGATAGAAAGGCTATCTTCTGTAAAGCTGAGAACAAGTATCTATTGGTTAAAGATGGAATCGAATACTTTGTAAGAGCTCATAAGCTCAAGAATAACTATACTCTCATAAACTTAGGACATATGAAAAGAATGATTAATTCATGCAAACAATTCTTATTGATGGTTGTAAAGGAAAAGAAACCTGATAAAACCAATGTATTTGAGGGCTGTAATGTTGAACAACAAGCTGATATAGAAAAGGTTGTTTCAGAGTATGATGTCTTGTCTTAAGAACCTAAAGGTTTGCCACCCAAAAAGGGAATAGTACATGATATTATTTTGTAGCAAGATGTTCCATTGCCTAACATTGGGATGTACAGGTTGTCTGCTTTAGAGAATGCTGAAATCAAGAAGCAGGTGCAGGAGTTGCTCGAGAAGGGCTTCATCAGGCCTAACACATCACCATGTGGGTCACCAATCGTTTTGGTGATAAAGAAAGATGGCTCGTGGAGAATGTGCATTGATTATTGAGCACTGAATAAGATAAAAATCAAGAATCGTTATCCCCTTCCTCGCATATATGATCTCTTAGATCAATTAAAAGAAGCTGTTTATTTCACCAAGCTGGATTTGCACAGTGGATACCATTAGGTCAAAGTTGCAGAGCAAGATGCATGGAAGACTACTTTCAAAACAAAGCAAGGATTGTATGAATGGCTAGTTATGCCTTTTGGATTACTCCTGCTACTTTCATGAGATTAATGAATGATGTACTCAGACCTTTTCTTGATGATTTTGTTATTGTGTATCTAGATGACATTCTAATTTTTAGTAAAACGTGGGAAGAACATTTAAAGCATGTTAAGCAGACATTAGATTTTTTGAAAAGAGAAAAACTTTATGTTAAACTCTCAAAATGTGAATTTGGAAAAACATCTCTAAACTACTTGGGTCACATAGTAGGGGGAGGTGAACTGAAAATATCTCCCTCTAAAGTGGCACTCATTGTAAACTAGCCTAAACCTAGGTCTGCTACAGAAGTGAGAAGCTTCTTAGGAGTAGCACAATATTGGAGGAAGTTCATCTCTAACTTCTCCATGATTGCAGCTCCCTTACATGCTTTAACAGGATTGAATAAGGTGTTTCAGTGGGGAGGCAAACATCAGAAAGCCTTCAACACCTTGAAATAAAAAATAAGTACAACACCTGTACTAGCACTTCCAGATTTGCAAAGACCATTTGAGATCCAAACTGATGCCAGTGACTATGCCATGGGAGCAGTGTTGACACAACATGACAAACCCATATGTTATCATTCTGAGACTTTTAATCCTGCAATAGTTAACTATCCTACACATGATAAAGAATTGTATGCATTAGTTCAAAGTGTGAAAAAGTGGAAACATTACTTAATGGGAAAAGAGAGTAATACATACTGATCACTAGCCACTCCAATATCTACACTCCCAAACTAAGTTGCAACAATCAAGACATTACAGGTGGATGGGTTTTCTGCAACAGTTTCAGTTAGTCATCAGCTATAAAAAGGGCATACATAACAAGGTTGCAGACATGTTATCTAGACCCATTATAAATGCATCTACCATACTTAAGCATAATTCTGTACTACATGAAAGCTACATAGAACAATATGCTCAGGATATGGATTTTAAATAGGTATATGCAACTTTGAGTCAAGGCAAAAGAGTAGAAGAATTGGACTATCATATAAAGGACCGACTCTTATACCATTGTGGGAAACTTTGCATTCCACAAATTGAGAGGATAAAGATAATTAGGGAAGCACACACTTCTCTGATATCAGGTGACTTTGGGGTAAGCAAAACAGTTGCACAACTGCAAATATTTTTCTATTGGCCGAAAATGAATGAGATAGTTTTTAGATATGTAAGAGGGTGTGCCATGTGTGCTAAAAGCAAGCCCAACAATAGAAAACTAGGCTTGTACACTCCATTTCCAGTTCCTTCTCACCTTTGGGAAAGCGTTTCCATGGATTTTGTAGGAGGACTGCCTAAATCTAGGAAAGGTCATGCTTATCTATACATTGTTGTGGATAGGTTCAACAAAATGTGCACTTTGATACCTTGTAGTAAATAGGTCACAGCTGAACAGACTGAAAAATTGTTCTTTGAACATCTATGGGTTCATTTCGGATTACCCACTTCCATTGTATCTAATCAAGACACTCGATTTGTGGGGAAGTTTTGGTCTAGTTTGTGGGAACTGATGGACACTAAATTAAAGAAAAGCACAACTTTTTATGCACAAACAGATGGCCAGACAGAAGTAGTAAATAGGACTGTGATCCAGTTACTGAGAGGATATTGCAGTAAACATGCTAAGCTTTGGTATGAACACTTGTGTTATGTGCAACATGCTTACAACAGATCCAAACACTCTTCTACACAAAGATATCCTTTTGAGACCTACTTTGGTTTCACACCAAGGCTTCCTTTGGATTTTGTCTTTGGTAAAGATACCATGGTTGATGGGCACAGTGATGTGGATAAAGCAACCAGGTTCATTGAATAGATCTAGGAGGTCCATCAGGAAATACAGGAACAACTGGAAAAGAGCCAGGCCAAGTATAAGGCTAGGCATGATAAGCATCGGATGGAGCATAGTTTTCAAGTTGGAGACCAAGTCTAGCTGTATATCAGCAAAGACTGGATGCAAGGTGAAGGTAAAAAGCTAAAGCCTATCAGGTATGGACCTTTTAGGATACTTGAGAAGATTGGTGAAAATGCGTTTCGCCTTGACCTACCAGCTTACATGCACATCTACTCAGTCGTAAATGCAAATTGTTTGAGATTGTTTGAACTTTCAATGATTGAGGACCATGAAGAGCAAAGTTAATTGCCTTATTTTAATGGCTTGCTACCTAAATACCTCAATGAGTTGCAGGAAGACACAGTGTTGGACAAGAAGGTGAGGACAACGTGCAGGGGAGAAGTTGAGTACCTTAGGATTGGACTCAAAGGTTCAAAGTTGAGCAGCGTAAAGTGGATTGAGATTGGACAAGTGAAGAAACAGTATCCTCACTTAGTCGATGCTTGAAAACCAACTTTTGGTGGTCCAAAATCTTTTTCAGTAGGGAGGCCGTGATCCAAATTGGATCCATAGAAAGATTGTCAAGAGCCATGACTGAATCAGGTCGAACAAATCTCTAACGAAATCCAAAACAGTATCAAAAACACCCTTAACCAGTGGCCATGGTAGCCGACATGGAACGACGAGGACCTCATTCAAAGCGCGCTGACCAAGGCCCATGGAGATCGTGCAGGAGGCCAAAGTAGCCCCTGCGAGCCCTGGAATGGGAAAAGGGCAAGGTTTTCGAATCACGCATCGCTAGGCGAACAGGGCCAAAATGTGAGAGCCCAAGCACTCGGTCGCGTGGGGGAACTGGAGGACCGCAGGCGGGAAAAGGTAAAAGCGCTAAAGTACAAAGGCGGGACCTGCGCTCTGGAAACTGAAAATCAACCACGTGAAACGTGCGTAAGGCGTTGGATCTGGAGGGCCCATATCGAACGGTTGAGATTGCGCCCTATGGAAAGAAGTGGAATCAATAGGGAATTAAGTCACGTTCTAAAGGGATTTGGAATCTGTTTAACTGCCACGGTGGAGGAAGAATGCATCCACGACGTAACTAAATAAAAAAACCGATGAAGCATGCTGGCACCATTTAGAGAAGGACAAGTGGCCACTCCCTGAGCGTTCATGATGACGCCGAATGCAGGGAACTCTAGGCACAACTGCAAAAGGTAAATCGACATAGGCGGAAGAGGAATCGAACAGGCATAGGGATCGAATGGCTAAAGCCATGAACAGAGATAGTCGAACCAGTTAGAGTTAATTTGGAATCAGAATTGAGAAGAGTCCAAGCGACCAAGAGAGACAGTGAACAATGAACCCTGATAGGAGGACTGAACACAGAGAACAGTAAAGCTAAGCAGAAGAGACAAAGGGCTGAGCTGACCACAGGCAGCATCGAGCACCAGAGAGCTTGAAGAAAAAAGCCTTCCCATAGAGGAATCTGTCAGGACTGAGCATCACATTTGGCTCTTTCCACTGTAGACCAAGAGGTCACAGAGCTGGTAGGAGAAGAAGAGTTTGCGTACTCCAAGTGGCTTGGGGAATCCAAGAACCACCCTACCAAGCAAAATCTGCTTCAGGAGAACTCATACTGAGTCCCTGTATTATAATTTCTCTACTAAAAGACACAATAAAAACAAGGCCACCACTGAAGCTAGATCGGAGACGTAGCCCTGGAGAATAGGGTGAAATCCTTATTAAAATGGATTGTGTCTTTATGTTGCTTACTGTATTTCTTTGCTATCTTTCCATTTTATTTTCTGTGTATTGGCAATCTGATCGGTCTATTGTTTCAATAACACAGAAAACACACCAAAAAATGAGTCTGTAATACCTTTAGTTTAATAAATCTTTAATTGATGGCACTCATAGGGTGAATATCAAATCGCATGTTGAGGAGACCCTAAGATGATATTGGTTGATATGTATTAGCCTGAGATAACATTAATTGAGGGGTCTCTATAGGGGTCTCAATTTGGTGTCAAGCTGATAAACTTTGATTGTGATTGAGGACTCAATACAATATCAGGTAAGAGCTGAAATGATTTTCTTGGTGATAGTTCCGGTCTTCCCAGCTTGTTACCAAGGGATCAACATGAGCTCTTACTATGTCTGGTTTTGTTAGATGTTTTGCACATCATGCTTAGCACAAAATATGTCACAAGTGTGTCCATCAAAAGAAGCTCGGAAAAATATTTCCAATGGTATATCACACTCCCATAACCGGTTCCTGGATTAGAAGAAATGAATGAGTGATTCTTGGTTATGCATGTTTTGAGGTCAGTTGTTGCACACAATGACAAGTTTAGTACAAAATCCATTTCTAAAATAATGGTAAGGAATTTTTCAAAAGTGAAAGAGGTTTTTGTTCATCACATACTAAGTAACAAAAACCTCCTTTAGTTTATGCACAGGTGCTACTATGTGGGAGATATATAGTGATATTTGGAACCTGCATTAAAACAAAGCAAATTTTTCATATCTTTTACAGTTTTAGTCATTTTAGTGTGGGGCCATTTTACAACATATGGAAAGTAATTTTGCAAAACCCAATGAGGTTTTTTTAAGCACGAGCCATATAAAAAATCTCTTTCAGTTTATTCACAGGTGTCATGGATTGGGATATGTGACTAGATCTTTACAGCTCATTTTCATAGATTTAAATTTTTAATGATTTTCTGTTTTAGAGATGATTTTGTGGAACCGATTGTGAGCAACTGGAAACGAATTTCCCAAATTTGAGATATTTTTTCTCCAACATCACCTTATCTACAGAAATATCTTTCAGTTTTGTAACAGGTGCTATGGTTTAGGAGATACGATTTCATCTTCAACACCTATTTTCAGAAATTCGTCACAAGTTTATTGTAACTGATTCTATTTTGAAGAAAATGGTTGAGCTCAATCCCTTAGTACAAGGATGAGAAAATGTATATATTTTATGAATTTCATAGTGTAGGGGTCGGATTTTGGTAGAAGGTTGGACTCTTTTTTTTTTCACGTAAAAGAAAATCATAATTTCATAAAGAGAAATTACATGATGTATATGCCCGAAGGCATATGTTGTAAGCGTGGCTTTTTGACCACAGTCTAGATACATATTTATGTACATAGGAGACCCAAAGGGTGTGCTATTCTGTTGCAAAATAAAAACTATGTGTAAAACCAAAATCACCCACGCAGGGGTTGACCAACCATATTCACTGTTCTTTTATGTACAGAAACAAAATTCAGTAAAAGTTCAGAGTCAAAAGGCTGTGAAAAATTAGGGGCTGTTGCCCCCTGTAGTCCCTCGTCCATGTATGGTCGATGAAAATACTGATAGATCCCTGCTGGAGAATGTTCGACAATCATCCACTCTCCTAGAGGACGATGCGTCGCTTCTTTCGATAGCCGGTCAGCAGTTTCATTTCTTTCCCTGTAGATGTGAGAAACAGAAATCTGATCAAAGAATGTTAAAAAAAAACAATTTCTTCCATAATAGTTCTCAAAGAGTAAGCATAGCAAATAGCTGTATTATTAAACCAATCAGTCACAATCTTTGAATCTCCAAATATTTGTATATTTCGGCATTGTTTCAGTATAGCAAAATATAGCAGATGGCAGAGAGTTATCAATTCAGCATGATTGTTTGTGCCCGGTCCCAGTCCCATACTGATCTGGAAAAAGTGTACTTCTGAAAGGTAGAGGCAAATGCCACCCCCACAGCCATGTTGTTGGGCAGCACCATCATAAAAGGCCCACGGGATTGCTCTATTGATCTGTTCCTGTCGAATTATTCTAGGTCTCTTTTGGCTGTCATCGTTTGGAAGTTCCTCATATGCAGCACAAATATATGGGGGGAGAAGATTCCAGTTTATCAATTCATCATCAAAGATTTTGCTATTTCTCTTGAGCCAAATGCACCAAGAGACGAGGAGTGGAAGGTTCCTTGCTTTAGCCATAGCCGAAGTACTCCACCAGTTTTCCCAAGCCGATGTAATATCGTCTCCCTGCCAGTACGAATTCATGTTAAGAGACAGTAGGACCTGGGACCAAATGCTCCTGGTGGTAGTGCAAGTAAGAAATAGATGCTGAGTCGATTCTTCTTCTTGGAGGCAGAGTACACACCGGGTAGGTCCCATGAAGGCTCTTCTTTTTAGATAGGATCTGGTGGGTATCTTGTCTTCTAATATGTTCCACATCAATAGTCTGGTACGAGGAGGGGCTTTTAATTTCCATAAGGTAATCCACGAGCTTCTAGTAATCTCCGGTTTTTTGTCTGCTATAATTATGTCATATCCTTGTTTCGGAGTGTATTGCCCAGCCTTCGAGTGTGCCCAAATAAGTTCATCCTCCACATTCCATAATCTTATGTGTGATTCGGTAAGTGCCTGAAGATAGTCTTGCCAAGTTCTAGTCCATTCATTTGGAATAAGCCATAGTGGATCAGTCAGCCAGGCTTGTGTATGGAAAGTAGTATTCTGGTGATCTCCAATCTGTCCCAGAAATTTAATGCCCCTGTTGTTTAGGTGTTGTATCAGTCCAACAGGTAGAAGATGGGAGTTGCCGCTGCCTGTCCAAGGATCGATGCCAATACGAACAGAGTTACCATTGCCAATTTTCCATAGTAAGCCATCCTTGATGGTTGAAATAGAATTAAGGATAGCTCTCCAAATCACCGAGATGCCCTTCCTGTTCCAAGTTGTACTTCTAATCCAGTCAATGATAGTCAACGGCCAGATGTATTTATGTAGTACTACCTCTGCCCAAAGACTATTTTGTTTGAGTAAAAGCCAACTCTGTTTGGCTGCCAATGCTTGAGAAAAATCTGGAAGAAGTTTTAGACCCCAGCCACCCCACTTCTTAGGTGTAGCGATCTTGGACCATTTGACCCAGGCAAAAGGCTTGCCCTCCTTTCTACCATTCCAGAGAAATTTACAGCAGATTTGTTGAATTCTATGCAGAATCCCTCTTGGTATCCAGGCAAGCGACATCCAGTATACCGGGGTGGCTTCGAGGACAAATTTAATTAGAGTAAGTTGGCCTGCACGAGAGAGGAATCTGTGGCACCAACTATTTATTCTTTTCTCCACCTTAGTGATGAGCCAGGTCCAATTAGCAATCTTGTAACCATCTGGTTTTAGTCTGAAGCCCAGGTATTTCAAGCCTTCCATCAAGTCAGTTGCTTGAAAGGGAAAATTTTGAGTGGCTAATTGAGATTCCTGTAGGGAGCAGTCAGATAGAGAGATGGTGGATTTTTCTCTGTTGATCTCCATTCCCGTGGCTCTACAGAATAAGATCAGGATCTCATTCAATGAAATCGTGTCCCGGACACTTCCATTCAGGAAAATCAAGATGTCATCAACAAACAGTAGGTGTGTCAGGCAGAAATGTTCCATGATTTTTAGTCCTTGTAGGCCTCCTCTTCTTTTTTCTGTAGCTATTAGTCTGCTCAACCCTTCCATGACTAGTAGGAAAAGAAGTGGAGATAAAGGGCATCCCTGCCTTATCCCTCTATCTATATTGAAAGAGGGCGATGCAGATCCATTAATGAGAATAGCAAAAGAAACAGAGGAGATACAACCCATGATCCAGTTGGTGAGAGCAGGGGGAAATCCCAGGTGGGTAATTATCATCTTAATGTACAGCCAATTCACTTTGTCGAAAGCCTTAGACAGGTCAATTTTGAGTGTGAGACCCTTGAGGTTTTTGTGTTTGATGGAATGTAGAGCTTCCTGGGCTGTACCGATGGCATCCTGAATATGTCTATGGTGGAGGAAAGCAAATTGCTCCTGAGAGATGTGGTTAGATAATATAGGCTTAATGTGGTTGGCGATGATTTTAGATATGATTTTGTACAGACAATTGCAGAGTGAAATAGGCCTGAAGTCATTAAAAGAGGATGGCGAATCAGTCTTTGGTATCAGGGCCAAGTATGTGAAGTTGATGGGGGGATAGATATGGCCAGTAATTCTGCTTTCTTCAATGACAGCAAGTAGATCCCCACCAAGCAACTCCAGGAATGCCAAATAGAATTCCACCAGCCAGCCATCCGGTCCAGGACTCTTGTCTTTCTTGAACCATTTAAGAGTACCCTCCAGCTCCTCCAAGGTGACCGGCTGAGTTAAGTCCTCTACATCATCCTGTTCCACAAACCTAGGAAAGTGACCAGCCAAATTTATGATATCTGGTAGATTGATGGCTGCCGGAGCTGTAAATTGTCTTTTGAAATGTGTGATCCCCAATCTAGCTAATTACGGGTGGGTAGAGGCCCAACCTTCGGTTCCATAGGGCATCTGCCAGATTGTGTTGGTAGCCTTTCTCCCATTTGCGAAGTTGTGGAAGAATTTTGTATTACCATCTCCTGCTTGGAGCCAGATGGCCCTACTTTTCATTCTCCATTGTTCTTCCTTTTCCTGTAATATTTTGATCTTTCGGTTCTCCAACAAAACCAGTTGTGCTTTGGACTCCTTTGAAATGTACCCTAGCCCTTTTTTATCTGTTAGCTGTGCAATCTGTAATTCAATGTCAACAAGATGCTATTCATCTCTCAGCTTCTTCCTCTTAGACCACTCCTCTGTCATTGTCCTGAGTTTATGTAACCGATTACAGAAGTCCACAGCTGCTCTCTGTTCCCTCAAGGGTGGTTGAGCTCTCCAGAATTCAGTCACCAGGTTGATGTAGTCCGGATCTTTCAGATGTCCGGTGAAGAATTTGAATGGGGAGCGCGACTTCTTTGATGGGCCGGTGATCTGGAGATAAATAGGAAGGTGATCTGATGATCCCCCAGTGCCCACCCATTGACGATATAGAGGAATATGTCGGATGAGTTCTTCATGAATCAAGAACCGATCAAGTCTGCGACCCAGGGCCGCCTCTCCCGTCCGTCTATTATGCCAGGTGGGTAATTTCTTGTTCATAGGAACATCAACTAACTTGGAGGTATCCAGAAGGGAGCTCATCTGATCAGAAATAGGGTCGATTTGCGCATGATGTCCCCAGGATTCTTCCATACCCAATGAAAAGTTAAGATCCCCTCCAATAATGGTAGTATTAGTAACAAGATTATGCTCCAGCAAGTTGTGCCAAAACTCCATTATGTTTTGATTAGGTGCATAGATATTGATCACTTTAAGCTGTAGTCCCAGCTCCCCCACAAAAATATCCATCCCAATAAAGCCCATACCACCCCAAGTGGATATATGCTTGACAGTTTTTGGATTAATGCCAATAGCAAGACCACCAGATCTGCCAATGGCATCCATCCCTTGGAAAAACCAACCCGGGAGAATAGAGTGTAGTGATTTGGTGATGATATCAGTAGTGCCAAGGGTCTCTTGGAGAAAGAGGATGTCACAATGCGGGTCTTTTAGTAATATTTTAAGAGCCAGTCTCTTTTTGGGGTTGGCTAATCCCCTGCAGTTGTAGGAGAGCCAAATCATGGGGAAACATGGTCAATGGGCTCACATGCTCTAAGCGCCCTCTCAATAGTGTATTGTCATCCCCTCGCAACATCTGCCACCGCAGATTTGATTGCAGTCTTGATCTTAGAAGGATGGCCTCTGGCTGGTTTGAGGAGTTTGGATCTTCCAGGGGAGAGTCCCAGACTGAGATGCGGGGATTTAGGTCGAGCTCTGGACCGGAGGTTGTATGGATGGGAACCCTGACCTGAAGGGGAGGGAGAATGAGATGGAGGGGAGGAAAAGTCCCTAAGGGAAGTGGGATAGGTGGAGAAAGCGGGCGGGGGAGGTGTAATAGAACAGGGGAGAGAAGGAAATGAACACAGTGCAGTTGCTGGGGGATGTAAAGATGTATGCAGCGAAGATAACATAACATCTGAAAAAAGAACATCAGATATAGGAATAGTCTCATTACTCGGCATAGAAGTCGCCTCCGCTGCTGATTTGGAGCGTGTCCGAGGAGGTGAGGGCGGAGCTTTACGTCGATTACCAGCCTTCTTTGTAGAGCCCACCGCTGCATCGGATGGTACCTCTCCTTGAATCTGTTCCCCCTTGTTCTGTTCTTCAGAGTGTTGTTGCTTCGTCCCCTTTGAATTTTCCGTGGTCACCGTAGAGAGCAGAGGGAAATCCTTGTAAAGGTGACCCACTTTGTGGCACCTCCTACAGCGAAATGGGACTCCTTCATAGTCCAAGAGTTGTTTCCGAGAGAAGTGCCTTCTATGTAGAGTTATTTTTTCCTCAAGTCCAGCCCTGGTGTCCAGGTGTACCAAGATCCTTGCCATAGTCATGATTCCTATTTTTTCAAAAGACTTGTCATGCTCAAGGTATGTCCCCAGAGCATCACCAATGCATTTGAATACTTGAGGGGTCCAAAATTGCATAGGTAATCCAGGAAGACGGACCCAGATTGGTCCAACCCCGAGCTGTTCACGCTCTGGGTCGAAAAGTGGATCCCATCGCTTCAATAGAACTGGTGCGAGCTCAATATGCCAGTATTTTGATAAAATCCATTCCGTATACTCCTCCCTATGAAAGTGGAGGGCGAACCATCCTCTAGCCAGCACCCTTATGACTGGAAGTTCTTTCAGCAGGGAGCCCCATATCTCCGTTGTCCATTGCCGCAGTCTTTCCACCGAATAATTCCTACCTCGCACACGGCCAACCAACACTTTCCTCACTGTATCCATAGCATCTACCATTTGCACATCTTCACCAAAGGTCAAATTGATATCAGAATCCACTGCTCTAAGACACCGGCCCTTTTTCAGCTTATCCGAGCGCTTGCCCGTAGGATACTCTTTCAGCAGGCTCCGGCACGGTTCCGAAGAGCTATGTTGCACCAAGGGGGTGGGTCGAGGGTTTGGAATAGGGGAACTGAAATAGCCAGAGCGAATCAGGGACTGCGGCTTGAGACTGCACGAGCCCGGGTGGAAGAAAGATTGTGCAGGTCGCTGGTGGTTGGACGGGCCCACCTGTGCCAGGGAGATGGAGGGAGGTTGCATAGGCAGGTTGCTCTGTGGGGATGGAGGAGGGGGAAGATGCGACGGAGTAGGCAGGGGGGAGTCGAAAGAGGGTGAAGCATGAAGACAGGTACCGAGAAGATTCAGCATGGCCGGAGAGAGGGGAGGGCATTCCAACCCGGGCAGGTCCGCAACGTTGACAGCAGGGTGCTGGTGCTTGCCGGAAAAGGGCGGGTGTAGCTTCAACTGTACAACATCTGTCATCCGACCCACCTTTGGTGTAGATTGGTGCGCCCAGATCTCCTGCTCTGGCATGGGGTCCTCCTCGTAGTCCACGAGGTCTTCTTCCCCCATTTTAACTGCTAGGAGGCCAACAGTAGAGATGTAACGGGATTGTGCCAAAAACAACGGGTAATACCACACTACCGACAAGAAATCCACCAACCAGCTCGTCTGTAGAGGGCATAAACCATTAAAAAAACCAAGCCGCGGTCAGACCCGCGTGAAGAAACCTGTGACCATATCCGCAAGCTGCTCACTGTTAGCCAGGTAGTCAGGACTGTGACTAGAAACCCTAGGGTTCTGCCATGGTTAGGGTTTCCAGCTCTGAATTCATTAATATCTATTCATCAAATCGATATCGCCTTTTCAGAAGGTTGGACTCTTGAGAAAGCCTTGAGCTCCATTGTACATTAATTTTTAGTATTATGGCTAAGGAATTGAGACCAGGATTTGCAGCACTCTTTGGGATTCATGTGGCAATTTGTATTGGTACAGTGCTTCTCTTTGTAATTGTGAATTTTGTTTATTTATGCCATCATCTATCTTATTTCTTCTGAACTAAACAAACAAGAGTGTAAGTAGAATTCATTGAAAGTGCAATGCTCTACTTGAAGTTTGCTTTAGTTGTTTGATGTTTTCAGCTGTTTGAGGAGGATCCATGATTGCCCTTGCCCTCTTCAACACTCACCTGTCTCTTCCCTCCATCTCACTAAAATTTAAGTGCCAAAACAATTTCCTACCTTGCCCCATCGAGATCTCTGCAGAACTGAGCCTCAATCCCCGCACCCCAAAATTTGCCTTTCCCTTGATTCCAACAAAACCCCCAAAAAATAAAATCAAATCCTTGCATTTCATACATAGCCTAAAATTAGTTTTTATTTTAGTCATCTCAAGCCTCATCGATTATCTTTTGCTGAGATCGACCCGGAGAGATCCCTCTCCTGTCCTCGTAGGGCTAGCTACGAGGCTGAGCATGGTTTGATATTGGCCCTGGATCCTACCTTTTCAGCCTGAGGTAAATCTAAGCACTAACACTTGGGACTATAACAAAATCTCAAAGACCGAGACTCCTAGATACTTAAAATATGACAAAGAAAAGTTCATTAGTTGGCAGAAAGTTCCATTGGCGAGTCTAAGCTCACACTTGCAGGTCGATTCCTCTTTAGAATCCATGTTGATTGTTTCAATGATTGATGACTAATCTTCCATTATCTAGAACTATGACACAAGCTATAGACTTGAAAATATCGCTCTCAATATAAGGCACACACATATATACAAGGTTTAAATGCACAAAATCATAGATACGGGAAAACTTGCCGCACACAATTTTATTACATTCGAGCTCAATTACATCTAAGGCTTCATTGGGCCTAACGATTCTTGACTTGATTTTACATTATGTCAGGGGCTTGTTCATTGATGGGTTCCATTAATAGATATATTCTGAAGTTAATTATGCTAACCTCCATCCCTAAAACTATCATTTTCTCACATTAATTCCTTTTTTAGTCATAATATGCTTAGTAAGAATATTAAAGGTGTTTTTCATATTGTGTGGTCTAATGTGATTGATTTGTAGAAAAAGGAAGATTTTTTTAGGCAATTACGATGCAGGGGCTTGATGGAGACAACCAAGAGAGAATATAAGGGCTTTTCCACCTCCTTAACTCTCTAACTTGGCTTTGGATCACAGAATCCTCATTCATGGCTCAAATTCACTAGCAACAGAGGGACTCCAAGAACATGTGAAGATCAAGGAGGACTAGATCTACAATTCTCAAGATCTTGGAGGGAATCACTCCTCTTTTCAAGGGAGTTGCCATCAGATACCTTTTTGTATAAATAAACTAGCTCAAAGGCTCATTAGTATTTAAGTTTTTAATGAAGCTAAGAGTAGCTATTGAGCCCAGTGCTTGACATTGTTATTATTAGCTTTCATATGATGTATGAGACCATTATTTTCTGTTAATGAGAAGCTTACCATTGATCTGCATCTGAGTTAGTTTTGGAGGGATGAGACTCTTGGGTTTGGGCCCAAACTAGAGGCTTTAGTCCCTCTTTTGTATTTCCTTCTTGTTCTTGTTTCAAAGAGTTGTAGTCCCTCTCTTGTTTTAGTATATATAGCATAAAAACTTGTGATTGCGGGCTTTCCTATCACCTCCCTTGTGGGAAGAGTGATTGGAAGGATTGACAATCACAATGCAAAAATATTTGTTTATGATTTGTTGGAAATGGATAGATGTTAGTTGTGATCCTTTTTCATGCTTATACTCTGCAACTTAGGAGTTAGTTTCGTTTGTTTAGTGACCAGATTAGTGTTGTGGTATAAAATAGATCTTATTCAAATTCAACTCATATTTTCCATGTTAATTTATTTCACTGTGTTATTGGTAATTTAATGCATGTATTTGGATAACTACAAGGATTATGTTGATCTGCAGATGTGGGCATAACTTCCCACATTCACCTAGAATTATCTATCCTCCTCCTAGGTACCTTACACTTCTCCCAAGCTCTGTCTCCACAATCACTCTGTCAAGGCAAATAAGAGACACATTAGACATCAACTTTGGTGCAGGATAGTCACATCCGAGGGTTGCTAGGATTGGAAAAGACCCCCCCACAACCTTCATTCATTACCTTCTGCCTCCATCTCTAAGACACCATTTACATCCTTAAAACACTCTCTGACCCACTCCTGTAACAAAACATGTCCTCCTGTAGCAATACATGCCCTCCTTTAACACCTCATGTAGTAGTGTTATTTTCAACCAATTTTTCCTCCCAATTTTAGCCTAGCCTAGTTAAGAAGAATAATGACCCCCAAATTGTGATTCATGAGTAAGGAAGACTCTAAGACCACTCCAACCTCCTCCTTTCCTCGCCGCAACCATCAAATAGCAAAACAAAGTTAGAATTGGTATATTTATCCATATGCATGTTAAAAATTACATTCCTTATTTTTAAGAAATTGTGAAGTAGAACAATGATGCATATAAATATGTTAATGATGTGGTTAAATGTGAAAAGTAGAGTAACATGATTTACTTCTGTAAGTAGATTATCCCTTTTTCTTTCATGCATTGTCATTTATCATTTACATTTGAATGAATGGAATTTTCACTTTTGTAGCTAGAATAAAGTTCAATTATGATTTTATGGGAAGTTTTCATTGTAGTTAATTGGAGGAATGGTCTTTAAACACCTTCATCTGATTTCATGACTGAGGGTGACATGAGTAGAACCTAACCTACTGTGCATATATATTTTTCACCTCTATGTTTGTATGAATCCTGGGTTGATAATTTGAGTTGAGAAGCTTTTGGGAGTTGCAACATTCTTGGTGCAATACTAGGGCTCATTACTTTTTGGCGCCATTGTCGGGGAGGTGTCTAAGTAGGTATTGTTTCTATTTACGAGTACTTGTTTTTATTTTTCATCATTATTATTGCTTTGAATTGTTTTCTGAAAAAAAATTCAAAAAACAAACAAAGCTAGTTCTTTCATGCCTCGTAGGAGTAGGGATAACTAGCAAAAGTTATTATTAAAAACCACCACCCCCTCAAGCAGTCAACCTTCATTCTTCTTTGGTGACTGTGAACTTCCCTCTCTAACTACAGGGAGTTAGAAGACCCTCTAGGTGAGCAACCTAAAATTTTTGAAGAACCTATTGGGGAAGAAGAAGAAACCATCTTGTTGGCTTGTTGGGGCTTGACCAGGTTCAGAGGTGATTTAGCCAAACAAATCCCGGTACTACTAGCCCTTTCGACAAAATTCCATGGAGCGTGGATTGAGGTCGCACCCGAAGTAGTATGGGAGGGTGCTAGAACTAGGTTTCCGCACCGTGGAGATGTCTAATGGTTTCAAGTGGTTCGCGGTTTCACACATTGCTACGTGCACTTTCCTATACCTCGCAGCCTAAGATGTTGCCTTCGTGCATCCCTACTCGGGGGCCAAACAATGTTATTACCCAAGTCCTTACTAGTAACCTGATATTAGTTGATTAACTTAGCTTACTTGCAAGTGTAAAGTATACTTAACAATATAAATATTTCATACAAGTGCGTGTAGTAAATAAACAATATGTTAGCAATTGATATCAAACATGTAACAACCCAAGAACAGATACACGGAATTCAAATAAAACTTCTCTTTATTATTCTCTTCCTTAGGTTACAGACTCTATTACGCCCTGCGCACTCAGCTGTAGGGGTCCATGCACTTAGCTGCGAACTCTACTAGGCCTCTGCGCACTCAGCTACAGAGCCTTCTCCTACTTTACGACCCAAGATACACTTGGAAACTTGTTCTATGCTTCTATCTCATACTTCGCTCTCCCTCCCTATATTTTACACTTAGAGCTTCACTCTATTTATACAATCCCATGGTCCGCGGACCATGGGTAGGTTGACATTACATTCAAAGCTTAGGGCAGACAACCCTATGACTCTAACATACATTTCGTGCCCGCAATTCGCGGAGCTTTACAACAATATTAACTCAAAACTTGGGCTTTGAGCCCCAAAACATGTTGTGGGGGGATTCCATGCCCAACAGGCCCCCAACACAAACATCGTGACTCACCCTCGAGTCACTCTGTCGGCACGGTGATCTTAGCACGGAGTCCCTCCAACTGTTCTCAAACAGTACTGATGTCTGCAGCGCATTGAGCTGCTGCTTGTTGAACCTGCTGCATTAGTTCTTCTGAGACCTCTGTGGCTGACACGCTTTCTTGCATCTGTGTGTGCATCCCCTGTATGTGCACAAGCTTCCCTTCGATTTTTTCCGTGATTGTGAAGGCCTCGTCAATCCATGGTTTAATGTGTGCTTTGAGAACTGCTTCCTTATGGCATGTCGTTTCCACCTGATCCTTTAATGTCTTGGCTTGCTGCATCCTCGTAAGACGCTGAGTGAGGACTACTATCTGCGCAGTTCCTCTGACACTGTCTAACTGCTGCTGGAGTTTGTGTGCCTCTATCTTCAGCTTTTGGATGTTTGGGTCCTCCTGCAAAATCATGAGGACCTCAAGTGCTTGTTCCAACATGTTGGTACAATCGCGCACTGCACCTCCAATTTATTTCAACCCTACTGCAATAGCGCTAACACGCTATTCTCTGATTTACAAGGGAGTGGAAGGTTGTGCCTTCAACTGCAGCTTAGTGATCTAAAGATTCAGCTCTAGTTGCACCTTTGTTGTCTCTTCCTTGGCCTTGCGGAATCTTGTTGCCAAACTATGGATTGACACTTCTATCAGTATATCTACTGCGATAGCCAGCTCCGAGACACGTCAGCAAGTGTCATCTACTATCTACACCAAATATTGATTTTGCGACACCAACTCGTCGTGCTGCAAGCTGAGCTGTTCTATGTTTATTTTCTTCTCTCCCAAAACTTGGATCACACGGCTCTCCCTGGTGCGTAGCTCTGCCATTATCCCATCTTGTAGCTGATACAATGTTTCTCGTGGAAGGGCAACCAAATTAAGGCTAAGTCCTTTCAACATGCTAACCGAAAATCTATCGGTCACATTCGCTACAATTATGGCCCCTTCCAGCAATACTATTGTATTGTCCATTAGTGCACGTAGCATCTAATCTGTTGCCAAGGATCCTGCTGTGAGGTGGGTAGAAAGGGTACCCACCTAAGGGGGCCGCACCTGTAACTCCTACAGCTACGCCCTGAGGGCCCCCAACACAGTCTGATGCTCCTACATAAAATCCTGAAGCGCTTCATTTGTGACATCGCGGACCGTCTCGCTAATGTCATGGAGATCACCTTCAGTTAAGGTGATCGGGTCAATGGCCAACTTCGAGGCCTTGACCTTTTTCCTTGGTCCTACTCTTTTTGCGATACGTGGCCGCTTTAACTATGTGGACACGGCCCCTGGGTCCACACTCCCTTCTGCTGCTTTTGTTTCCTCCACCTCCTACCCTGGCGAGGACGTTGCTTGGCCCTCGTCTTCCTGTGTTATTGCTGCCTCTACTGCTTGTGTTGCTACTGCTGCTTCTACGGCCTTCTTCTGCTACGCAGCTTTCTGTTCCACTTCTCGTGTTGCCCCTACCTCAATTGTTGCTTTTTCAATTCACCTTTTCTCTACCAATTAAGTGATGTGCAACTTGGAATCGTCCTTTTTCTTCTGTGCTGCCACCTTCTCTAGTTATGCCAGATTCGGGGCGCGCCATTCGGGAGGCCATGTCTCCAAGATAGTAAAAATCATGTTGTCAATGGCTACAAATGGTAACTTCATCCATTGCTTCACCGGTCCCTTTCGAGCCCTGATATAAATGTTGTGAATATCAACTTTGAAGTCTGCAAAACTCTGCATACTATTGTACACCATAGGTGATAGGTGCGACCTTCGATTGATCCACATCTGGATGCTCACCTCCATGAGAACCCATCAAATTTTGGTGTCGCGAATCCATTTCACATCCTTTGTGGCCTAGAGCGAAGCATACTTCGCGGCCTCTGGTAACTCTTTGTCAATGTTAGGGAATTGATTGTCCTCAGGCAAGTCTCCTACTACTAGCAATATGGATAATAGAAACCACGCATAGTGGAAGGTTTTACCCTGATCCTAGGCTTCGCTACAATTTGTCAAAAATTCCTCGCAGAGGAATTTGGACCAATTGAATTGGACCCCCTCCACGTACTGTTTGGCTAGCGTGACCACCGGTGCCGGTACCTCATCGGTGCGGCACTTCCTCATAACTTTGTTGGCCAGGAGTTAGGTTGCTATGTGCACCCCTTTTTCCTTGATGCTGGAGATGGCGTAGCCCCTCTTTTTCTTCTCCAGCTTATATTTTTACTTCATGCTTTTGTAAGGGACAAATTGCTACCTTTTCTGGCTATGGTCGCGGGGTCCTTTCGTTTACAGGGGAGCCAAGAGATGCAGTGAATGAGGTCTATCATAATGGGAATAGGCTCCTCCAACCATAGATACCCATCATGCACCAGGAAGAGAAGCTGGCTGATGATGAAAATGGTGATGGGCATGCAGTGGAAATGTGGTATCCATAATAAGTGCAGCAACCCAACCTTTTCCACACTGCGCAACCAATTTCGCGGCTCTAATGTTATCACTGCCCCCTCAGTGTTCTGTTTCATTAGGTTCCCAGTCTCTAGGTGTTGGAACTTCTCGCGGTCAGCGAGGTCCCATTCTTGAAAGTTCATGGTTGGCATGCGGCCTAGGTGCATGCCCTCAAATAAAATGCCATCTGGGAGGAGTGGGATATGGAGTGAACTCTTCATTTCGTCCAAGTCCTTCAGCACTTTGATTTTCCCTTTCTGTGGAGGGACATACGCATGCAGTTTTGTTGCAAAGTGCAACGGTTGGATATCCTCCATGTCTTCTTCTTCTTCTGCTGTGGCGATTAGGGCTTCCAAGTCCTCTTCTTCCTCATCCATTTCTATTGTGACTGCTTTCCCCTTCTCTGCCATGGATAGTTTGTTGTGCGGTGGATTCCTCGGGAACATGCATATTGAACCCATTGCCTGTTTATCCTTCTTGGGCCTTGGTGTTTGCGATGATTTGGGGATTTCTGTCACCACCCCGACACCTTTTGGAACATCCTCCACCATTTGGGTCTGTGCGGCCTCACTGATGGTTACCTCTTCAATTCCCAACCCATCCTTAGTGTTCTTCATCATATCTAGTTTGTATTTTGTCACTCGTGAACTTAGGGGCTCAATTATTGTTTGGCTCTCAATGCTTAGTGCTCTGCTCAAGCGCTCAATTCTCAAATGACCAAGTGTTGTTCGTTGGTCATCCCTTTGAGTTTTATAGCGCCTTTTGAATTTGAATTTGATCGTTCCCCCCAATTTTGGGCCATTAATGCTTTCTTGACGGCATATTTTCCCAAATCTTTCCCATAACTCGCGTCTTAAATGCTCGCCGCCTGCTCCATTTGGCCTCAAATCACACATCCCATTGTGAATAGTGACCTCAATGGTCACTTCCCAGCCAACCCGTGTGGCATCGCAACCCTTCATGCGTGATCGTGAACCTTGTGACGCTCTGAGTCTGTGTGCATCTCTAATATCATGCAGCTCCCAGGCAGAATATTTTATAGTCTCACGCTCCCTTTCAACTGCCTGGAGCACTAAGACTATTGTTGCTACGGCTAGTCAAGTGGTTGCACCACCCGTGCGGGGCTCCATCCCATCCTTCAGCATGGCTCACAGAGAATCCCCATCTTCCATTGTGGTGATCGGCATCGCGCACTCTACTATTTGCAATGTGCTACCCTAGTCACTACGTTTGGCGATATGCGGTCCAAGCCAAGGCAACAGACTAACCAGTTCACGATGATAGTTTTCCAATTTTTCAGTATGATTGTATGCATCTTGCCTTGCCATCCTCAATTTTTCGATGAGAAATTCTTCCTTTATTTCATTTTCCAACTTCTTGACCTTTGTGTCCATCAAAGCACTTTTCTCCCTTAGTCATACCCGATCTTGTTCAAGTTCGCAGAGTCTAAAGTTTCCCCGTCAGATTTCTTCCTCAAGTCTTATATGTTCTGTTTCTCTTAGCTATGTGATTTCTTCATTCCAGTCTGCGCAGACCGTCGTATCTACATGTGCTGTTACACGCAGACTCAGCTTCGCATCATCCACAGGGATTACAACCCATACTTCATACTTCAGCTTCAAAAGTGCTTGCATGGTCAGAGTTTTGCACATGGTCCTATAAGCCCATACAACCATTGGTACACACAGGTCCCAGTCGGTGCGTCTCACATGGTGGACCCTGTTCAGCACTTCACAAACCTTGTCAAAGGCTTCCTTGTGTA
The DNA here is from genome assembly GCA_031772625.1 of Pinus tabuliformis. Classification (NCBI taxonomy): domain Eukaryota; kingdom Viridiplantae; phylum Streptophyta; class Pinopsida; order Pinales; family Pinaceae; genus Pinus; species Pinus tabuliformis. Next base: position 45,510,041 of record CM062804.1, on the reverse strand, counting down.
TGATTTTTGGTGCACTAGGTCTTTGTTAGGCCCCTATACTACTAGTGTAACCCCTTATTGTTATTAGTATAACCCACTTATTATATTGATGTACCCATGTAGTGCCCATATTGTTACTATTATGCCACATAGAATCCCACCATTGTTAATGTTGTGCCCTACAATATTATTGTTATGTAGGCTTTGATTGTATTGGGACCACTTAGACTCCTATATATAGAAAGGAGGTATTTTCATTTGTATCATCGAAGAATTGTTCATTTATGTAATGTAAAAGAGGTTGCCCCCTCGAAGAGGCTGAATTCTAAGGCGTGGATCTCTCTTTTCTATCTTTTCTTGAGCTGGTTTCATAACATTTGGTATCAGAGCTTTGGATTCTAGGGTTTCGCTGCTCCAAACAGGTCATCGTGGCATTTTCGCTATAACGTTTTTTCTGTGACGTTTCAGAAGTCGCAAGAAAAACCCATTTTAGAAGAATTGGCACTGAACCTTGGGTCCGAATTTCAGATCTTTTCGCGCTATTTTTTCGGAGATATGATCTGCGGAAGTTGGTCTTTTTGCAGACTCCTGAATTACACTCAAAACAGGTGACCTGGGGAAAATCATCATAACTTTCTTTCTGAGCATCGGATTGAAATTTCGTAAGAAGGTACAGAAAGAGGACGGATTGTAGTTTCTGTTTATATATTTTACAGAGTCAAAGGTTGAAACAGTGACACGTGGCACTTCATACAAGTTCGCTCTACTGAACCAGTCTATAATCAGGTCACTGCGGGAGATTGTGCATAACGTTTTCTTGGAGAATACAATTTGAATCAGACTTGTGGCATTGGAAAGAGGACACAGAGGGCTACTACAGGTCACAAGTTCAGAACTTAAATATCCGAAAGTACAGAGTTACAGTCGTTTCAAGGTAGAGCTCCTAAAATCAAGAAAAAGCAAGATGAGGAAGTTTGATGGCAAGGATCCGGTAAATTGGATACTTCAGATGGAGCAATATTTTGATATACATGGTGTACAACTGTTACAAAAGGTATGTATTGCATCTTCATATTTAGAACCAGATCAATTTTTATGGTACAAAGGGCTTTGTTCTCGTAAAAAACTTGTTACGTGGTCAATTTTCACGGAGGAAATGATAGCACATTATGAGGTTATAAAGAGCAACACCTTCTTTAGAGCAACACCACAACAATTGGAAAGAGTAAAAGGGATTTGTGACATAATGGAAAGCAAAATTATGGAAACCAAGAAGCATACCCCTCACAACTATAAATATGGAAGTGTTGTTTCTCCCAGCCTTCCACAACCTACAAGGGTTACACCACAACAATTGGAAGAAAAAAGAGAAAAAGGGCTTTGTTACAATTGTGATAGCAAATGCACTAAAGGTCATAGGTGTGCTGAGAAGAAATTATTTTACATAGAATATGAAGAGGAGGAAGAAAAGGATCAAGAAACATCGAAAGAAGAGGATATACGTCAGGACACCACCCCAGAGAAAGAAGAAATGAATCAGACCATATCTTGTAAAGCATTGGCAAGAATTACCACTCCTCAAACTCTCAAGATAGAAGGACATATCAAGAAGAAAAAGGTGCAAGAAGTGAAAGATCACATCGAGAAAGAAGAAATGAATCCAACCATATCTTGTATTTCAATGGATGAAATTACCACTCCTCAAACTATCAAGATAGAAGGACACATCAAGAAGAAAAATGTTCAAGAAGTGAAAGGTCACATCGAGCATCAAGAAATGAATCCGACCATATCTTGTAAAGGACTGGAAGAAATTACCACTCCTCAAAAGATAGAAGGACATATCAAGAAGAAAAAGGTTCAAGTAGAGAAAGATCATATCGAGCATCAACAACAAGTTCTCCAACTTTTAAAGGATAACGCCACTTCGGTGCAAAATCAAATGAAACAACAGGTAGATCAACATCGTAGTGAAAAATGTTTTGATGTGAGTGATTGGGTATTTTTACTGCTACATCTCAAGCAAGCTATTTATGAGAAGGAAATGTTGGCAATACTACATGCACTTAAAAAATGGCGACCTTACCGAATGGGAAGACGCTTCAAGGATGAGGATGTGGAAGAATTGTTTTGTGCTATTTATATTATCCAACCAAATTGGATAAACGAAGAAACAAATGAATGGAAGAAGAACGAAGAAGTATGGCCACTTATTCAAAAGTTGCAAAAGATCCCAATTCAAGCAATATTTCCAGAAATTGAAGAGGAAGGAAAAATCATATTGGAACCTCGAGTAGTCACAAAAACAAGAATCCAGCTACGAAATCGATCACTTTCAGAGTATCTCATCAAGTGGAAGAACTTACCCGCTGAATATTCCACATGGGAGGACAAGAATTTTATATAGAAGCATCAAGAACTACTCAAGCGTTGAGGACAACGCTTTTTGAAGGAGAGGGGCATGTTAGGCCCCTATACTACTAGTGTAACCCCTTATTGTTATTAGTATAACCCACTTATTATATTGATGTACCCATGTAGTGCCCATATTGTTACTATTATGCCACATAGAAGCCCACCATTGTTAATGTTGTGCCCTACAATATTATTGTTATGTAGGCTTTGATTGTATTGGGACCACTTAGACTCCTATATATAGAAAGGACGTATTTTCATTTGTATCATCGAAGAATTGTTCATTTATGTAATGTAAAGGAGGTTGCCCCCTCGAAGAGGCTGAATTCTAAGGCGTGGATCTCTCTTTTCTATCTTTTCTTGAGTTGGTTTCATAACAGTCTTATCATACTTCGTCATTCGTGCACTTGTCTTGCCTACTTCTGCTTGTTGTTCCCATTTCCTATCACGAGAGCGATGTGCGTTTGTGCAAGTTGCGTACCATACACCTGTACCCATCTGGAAAGGTGGGCACGCAGGCTATTTCGTCCATCGTGCCTGGCTTCCACCCACATGTGAGGCTCCCCAAATCATAAGTGCATCATCTTTGTGCATTCGCGCCAGTCCCCGAAACTCTGTTGGTGCGTACCCCACCACCTTGGGGGCGTAGCACGTAGTGCCCATTTCAGAGCATCAAACCACTATTGTTCTAGCACTTCGCTTTCAAATTCGTTCAGGAATTCATCCATCGCTGTCAACCAGTTAGACACAGGTAGATCCCTTACCTCTGTTGTCATGTAGCGTAGTGATCTTACCAGCATGTTGCAATTGAGCATGGTTACCTCATGTAATTGGTTCTGCCATCATTCTATTTCCTCATCTGAATCTGATGTGCAGGAGATTTCGCGCTCCCACGAAATCCTACCATTCACTGTAGGATTTACCCAATCCTGTTTTCGAATGGTTATCTTTTAGATATAGTCTAACTCGTCGTCGCACACTGGCTCTGTGTAGTGCAATCCTTCTGTAGGGTCTAAAGGTACCACTACACATAGTGACTTTTTCTCAAGAATCATTTTGCGCTTCTTTAGATTTATCACTCCGTTCATATCAGTGGCCTAATATATTCCCAATAGCACAGGATAGGGATTGCTGTCATCGACAATCTCTATCACTTCGAAATCTACAAGCATGCTCGCACCTTCGATGTCTACTGTTATTCGCTGCAATCCCCCCATCAGTAGGATCTTCTGCTAGTTTTCCATTCACAATCGAATAGGGGACCATTGCAATGCGGGCCTACCCATGCGTCCCCATGTCTTCTTTGGCAGTACATTCGCATCTGATCCTAAATCCAAAATCACTTGATCCATTTCATATTCTCTGATTTGCGGAGTCAATCTCATTTCCCTTCCTATTCGTGATGTGTGCTTTCCGAGCTTCCAGACTACGCGCAGTTCTCCTGACCCAGCGCACTTAGTGATGATTTCTTGTAGTCCATTCACAACCTTGGTATCGCGCAACAAATTCATGCATGTCCCCAAAAAGGTAGTGAGCATTGAAGAATCCATCCATGGTTCTAGTTGATCCTTACTACCTGAAGTGGAGGCCTCTGTGAAGATCTTTTTAGCTTCCATAAATGTCTCCAAATCAAATTTAGGTTCCTTTGTAGGAGCTTTGCGAACCCTCACACTTTCTTCAGGTTGCTTGCCCTTGTCATCTCCTGTCGTGATACCGCTTCGGAGCATGATGTTTACATTCAGGTCCTCTTCATGCGGCTCAGACCTCATCATTTGTAGGTTCTGAGTCGGGGGAGGCTGGAGTATTCCTTTATCGTGCAACCTCGCTATCAGTGTAGGGTAGTCCTCCATCTCATGATCAAATTGGGTACAATATAAACATGATGCTCTCATTGGATTTGTACAATCGTGGGCATAATGCCCTGGCCCTCTGCAATTGTAACAAATTAGCTTTCCACGACCCCTTCTTGGTCCCATTCCACCTCGACCTTGTCCGCTCCCCTGAAATCCACCGCGCGCCATTCTTGCATTTGGATCGAGGGCTCGCATTTTGGTCTGCACTGTGTAGGCAGGAGTTCGATCCATCATCAGTTCATAACTTCTGCAGGTGCGCTCATCATGAGCTACTGACCTGCAGAAATTACAGAACAATTGCTAGGACGTTTTCGTATACTTCTGTAATAGATGACAATTATCTGTAGCATGTTTTCCTCCTATCTAACAAATCACACACCATAATGCAGGCACCATGCTCGGTCCTGCTTGTGCCTATGGTCTCAATGGCATTGGTCGTCCTGCCGCTAGGTAGTTTGCAAAGACTGGACAATGGTCCTTGTCATGCCCCTGGCCTTTGCATTTTATGCAACATACTTCCTCACGTGCTTCTGGGCGAGTTGTCTTGTCTTGTTTCAAACTCTGCATTTCTAGACACAAATTTTGCAATTTCACATGGATTTGTTGAACACCCAGGCCAGGATCTTGTATTGGGGTCTCATGCAGTCTCATTGCAATCTCCAAAGCTTCGGCCTGAGTGGATAACTTCTGTTGTGACAACGCTGTCCTTAAATGTGGCATTAGTGATGCTACAAACCATGCGTGGTGTTATCCATCCCTCAAGGTCATATTGTCTTCATGAATCATACTCTTCGATCTCTGATCTAGATCCCATGGGATCTGACCTAGAAGCATCACAATTTCCTTAAACCTAATAATCGATGGTGTCTCCGATTTTGGCCTGCTAAATTCCCTGTTCAGTGCGACTTGGATATCTGTGATCCCCATGTTTGGGTGATCATTATAATGCTTAATGTACCATGTCAGTGCGCGATCCTACAATGTGCTTACTAGCATTGCCTTTATATTATCATCTAGAACTCCTTGTGCTTCCCATACAGTCCTTACTACGAACCAAGATTGGTTCGGATATTCGTTCCCTACTCCTTTGAACATCGAAAATTTTATCGCATTCGCCATATTGAACTATGGTGGTGGCAGATGATCTGAATATGAAACTACTTCAAATTTGTTTGCAAGGTATTCAATTCAGAAAAAAACATCAGGTGCTCAAGTCCTAGGTGTTGTAAAAATGCTCAAAATTCAAAGTGCTCAGAACTGGTTCACAGCTGAACGACTGGAAAGTGCTCGTCCTCCCGATTCTGGCGCCGCAAACGGTTCAGAAAATGGTCGCCGTATGAGGGAGATATGGCCAAAACAATATTTTGCCCAAAACATTAGAAAATTGGAATTTAAAAAAAAAAAATTAAAAAAAGAATATTCCGAAGAATATTCCTTGGAATATTCCAGGGAATATTTGTTTTCTGCAGCCAATCACAGGCCGCCACGTGGCAGACCTGGAGGGCACCACGTGGCCCCCAGATGACGTCAGCAACTAAATGGGCGCATATTAAAATTTGTTGGTGTAATGGTGGTTTGAACCCGCGACCAAGTCTACACAAATGCCAAGCTTTACCAACCCGCCACCAAGGGTTCATTTGTTATGTGGGCGGAGAAATATTTTAATAAAGTTTGAATTTCAGATCGGCGGGAAAACAAAGGGGGCCAGCCCCGCATGCCATACGACCAGGTGCCAGAACCGTGGGCTAAGCTCCTAACCGCCAGCCCAAACGGTCCGCACGAAATCCAAGACCAGCATTTAATGTAACCACAGTTAGCATGGCGGAACTGCTGGCGGTGGCGCCAAATTTGGCGGCCGCTCCACATTTGGCGGGCTTAACTCGCGCCAACTAAAGATAACTTGAGTTTTTTAAGGGAAACTGGCAGTCTGGAGTAAATGGCCATAACTTTGGCCCAAAAAGTCGGTTTTGGACGATTTTTTTTATTATTTTGGATAATTTCGACCTTCTGAAGCCATTGGTGCAGGTCTTACAGCCATCAGAGGTCATTTGCATACGTTTTGGAGCTGTGAAAGTTCTAGGAGCCACTAGGGGCCAGTATTGGGAAGACTGTACAGGGTTGCAGGTATCCATTGGAGGTGATCCAATAGTCAATCCTGAAGGATTCATGTGTTCTGAATCCATTTCTACCATCTATTTCTCCTGTAGATGCTTCTATTCAGCTGTATTTTCAATTTGAGAATTTAATAAAAACAAGGACAAGCCCATTTGGAGGCTTTGGACCCAGCAGACGTAGCCCTGGAGGGGGTGAACTGCTTTATCAACTTCTTGTGCACATGTGGTTGGTTTATTTTGCAGAACAAATTCGTTTTTATGTGTTAAACAGTAAAAGGAAATAATTCTGCTATGCTTAAATGGATTGTAATCAGCTGAAAAATTCATGTGTTTCATTTCTGCAAGACATGGGAAGCTTTTAAATATGTTTTTTTTCTGAATTGAATACCTTGCAAACAAATTTCAAGTAGTTTCATATTCAGATCAAGTTGGTATCGAAGCTCAGGGTTTTTGTGCAAAGATCTTCTAATTGTCTTGCAAGTATTGATGCTTACCAGGTTGAAACTTAAAAGAGGGGAAGGACAGTTGACTAGAGAAAGAGAGAATCCTCAGTCAAGGAGGGCCAGAGAGCCATCAACTCCACCTTCAATTTCACCCTCAAGAGTCTCAGTAGAAGCTTCAAGGATGTCTGAGCAAGGAGGAGAAATTCCTCTAGAGGCAGATCCAAGAGAAGAAGAAAGAATCTTCAGAAAGGCTTTCTTAGATCTCACTGAAATGGTGAGGATATTGTACCAAGAAAGAAATGAGAAATTGGCTGGAGAAGGGTCCAAACATCCACCTGAAGGAGAAGGCTCTTCAGGAGGTAAGAAGGATGATGATCATTCCAAGAAAGGACATGGAGGAAATGGTGTTCCACCACCCCCATCTTCACCTTCTTCCTCTTCATCTTCGTCTTCTTCTGTTCATAAGCATAGATCCTCTGGAAAAAGTCCTTTTTTAAAGCTTGATGTAAATTCGAATTACCTATGTTTAATGGTGAAGTGAATGCAGAAGAGCTTGACAACTGGATTAGGCAGTTGGAAGTTTACTTGAGGATCCAAAATATGCATGATGATGCCACAAAGATTCAGTTGGCTTCTTTGAGAATGGATGGAGCAGCCTTAGTCTGGTGGGAAGCCAAGACTAAAGAGGAGATCAAGAAATTTGGTAAGGTTACCTTAACATGGCCTGAATTTCTGTTAGCCATTAAAAAACAGTTTTATCCTCTTGCTCACATGCAGAAAGCCATTATGAACTGGCAAAATTTCAGACAACTTAAGGGTCAGAGTGTCCAAGACTACACCCAAGAATTCAGGAGAAGAGCTCTCTTGTTAGGGTTAGATTTACAGCCCCAAGACACCTTGCTGAAATACATTGGTGGTTTGCATAGCTACCTTAGACACACCATCTTGATGTTTAACCCTACTAGCCTGGACGAGGTCTGTGTCCAAGCTACCCATTTAGAGGCAAGGGGAAAAAACACATTTGAAGAGGGTAGAAACAAGCCCCCCAAGGGGAAAAGCAAAGAGAAAACCTCCAAGGGAAAAGGAAAAAAGAATGCATCTGTCAAACAAGAGAGTGAGAAAGTGATATGTAAACACTGTTCTAAACCAGGCCATGAGGAGAAAAACTGTTGGAAATTACATCCTGAAAAAAGACCTCAATCTAACAAATCCAAAGGGAAACAGAAAACTGCTGCTGCTACATCTACACCACAAGATTTAGGGGAAGATTCAGGTGATGAAACCAAAATTGCAGCCATGGGTTTGAAAAACTTGAAGGGAAAAGAAATTGAAACCCAAGCCAGCACTAGTACCTCAAACTGCCATGTACAAGCTCCTAATGAGGAAGAAAGAATTGAACTGTTTCATGTGAGGGTGATTTCAAAACATACTAAAATTGACACACTTTTTGATAGTGGGTCACAATCAAACCTTATATCAGAGGACTTGGTCAAGCAGCTTAAACTTGAGACCGTTCCACATCCGAAGCCATATCCACTTGGATGGATTTGCAAGGATGCAAATTTACAAGTTTCAAGAAAGTGCACATTGCGCTTTGCAATTACTGCACATTTTATTGACACAGTTGAACTTGATGTGGTACCTTTTGATATAGCAGGAATTGTTTTGGGAAGTCCCTATTTGTTTGACAGGAAAGCTATCTTTCATCGCCATGAAAACAAATATCATCTGTTCAAAGATGGCAAGGAGTTCATTGTTAGAGCTCATCGCAAGAAGACAAATATAGCGATGGTGAATGCAGGGCAGGTAAAAAGGTTGGTCAATTCAAGTAAGAATTTTTTTCTTCTTATGATTAAGCCCAAGGTTGATGTGAATCATGAGTCATTTGAAAATTGTGATCCAAAACTTAAATCAGATCTGTATGATGTAGTTGATGCATATCATGAGATGTTTCAGGAGCCAACAGGTTTGCCTCCTAAGACGGAGATTCAACATGAAATCCATTTGCATCCAGATTGTCCTCTTCCAAACATAGGCATGTACCGCATGTCTATTATGGAGACTGCTGAAATAAAGAAGCAAATCAAGGACTTGTTGGACAAGGGTTTCATAAGGCCAAGTACTTCGCCATGTGGGTCACCGATTGTATTGATTCCAAAGAAAGATGGCACTTGGCGTATGTGTGTTGATTTCAGGGCCTTGAACAAGATAACGGTAAAGAATCGTTACCCACTCCCAAGGATAGATGATTTTCTAGACCAGCTGAAAGATGCTCGATATTTCACTAAGTTAGACTTGCGTAGTGGATATTGTCACACGGAATCAGTCAAGGGTGCGGACACAACTGACCTTCCTAGAAGTCTAAGACATTCTAATGACAAACAAAACAAACTGGAGCTATCCTTCTCTAAACATACATTATGATATGAGAAATCAAGTGTTTCGTTTTTACCTTTGTCCAAACGCTGTTGTAGAAGTCCAAGCTTTGTTGATCTGGATGAGCTCCTCCTTTTCTCCAAAACCTGTAATCACCAACAGTCAAACAATTAAATAACACCTGATTATAACATAAAACAAAGCATATTCAACACATAGACCAAGGAGTACATGAAATAACCCATAAATAACAAGTTATTGAGAAGAATGGACCAATTTGCATTAAAGGTAATCAAAAGGAACCATTACAACCTGAGCCTTGGTATTATGCAAGCTCCTTCCAAATAGAACAAGTAAAGATGACAATCTCTCCTCACAAGCTTCTAAATGGGAGTCCTAATTCCTGCAGCATTTACCCTTAGAAATCTATAGCTTTCAACCTCCTTCCTTCTGGCCCAATGCCTGTATTTATAGTGCTCAAGAGGAAGTTAATCAGGTCCACCATCAATGGGATAGTCCCCTCTTTGGATGGGATCACTCCCTTATTGATGGGATAAGTTCCTCTTTGGTAGGAGTGCATGAACCATCTGGAGGCGCTCAATACACATCAAACAACCTTCTAGAATGCTCTAGAAATGACCACAAGTAAGTTTTTGAAGATAAAACTTGCGCACTTTAACCTTTTCAGAGGGACGCACCTGCCCCTTTAGATACAGAGTGTCCTTGGACGCAGACCTTATGAACAATAGGTGCGTACCCGCAGGCAAGGCTTGAGAGAACCTGCGTACCCAGAGATAAACATTTTTATAAGGACTTTCTCTCTTTTTTGGAGTTTGACATGAATAGCAGAGGCATAAGACTTGCTCAAGAGGGTAGTATGACTGTTGATAGAGCCATACCAACTGTAAATAGCCATGGTGACATTTTTTAGTGTAACAGATTGCCCCCTAAAGTGCGAAGCCTGGAATAGATTAGGGTTTTGTCTTATCTAGGAAGGGTGAAGCGCTTTATCATTTCGAGGATTATCTCGTGGAGAACCTGGTTGGAACCTACAATTTTCAACACAAAATACATGGATAAGATTATATCATCACTGAGGTAGGCATTCCCATACTCAGATAAAAACTTTAACTAACAGACTAACTACTCTGATACAGAAATGATTTTGCAGTACATCATAATCATAGACTTTTGTAGACACAGTATGGGCGCAGCCATCTGTTTATGGTTAGTCTACTTAGATAATGAATACAAAACTCCTCGCAGCCTGGATGGTAAAGATTCGATCCAGGGTCTTCATTCCTACTTCTCGAATTGGTACGATTCTAGCCATGCGAATAAATGAGTCGATGTCGAACATGGTAGAAACCACTTGATTACCAGTCGATGATGTGAACTGTTAACAAGCGTGAGAGAGACCACCAGTAATGTCAATGGTTCTCAAAATACCCAGTACAATCCATGAGATGTGAATGAATGAGTTTATGTCGAACATTTCATGGAATCCTTCGATCGAAAGTCAATGATGTAAACTGACGTCAAAGGCGAGAAACCTGCCATTGATGCATACAGACTTCAAGGCACTGACGATCTCTAGGTCATCTCTCTAGATAATGTGCTGATGTCGATAGAAAGTGACCCGTTGCGGGGAAGCCCACAACACGAAATCATTGTTTAAGTTGAAGAAATATTGCTGTAAGGACTGACTCAGGGATGGTCAAATGGATGACAAGTATTTTGCAGATGAAAGTTTTGTTTGCAGACCTCTTGGACACATAACGACACGACAGATGGTTTGGTGTTAAATAACTCAAAGTTAATCCCCGGAACCCGGTTGAAGACTTTCAAAAGTGGTTTGATCGACTGTGAGGTAAAAGATTTCCCAACCCAGGTGAATGAAAAGTGTCGTGTCCAAGAGTGGTAATAAAGTTTCTTCTGAGACAAAAAGGTAACAAATAGGCTCATTCTTCTCTCTTTTCCCCCACCATTTCTGGTAAGTACCTCTTTATTTTTAACAAGCTTGAGGAGGATAACATATGCTTGATTATAAGCTCATCCTTCGGATGAGTCCAACCCAGTTTTGATTCGAACCCTAGGAAGGAGTGGTTCGTTCCTGTTTGTAATTGAACAGGTCCTTTACTGTGAAATGTTTAACGAGCCCAGTATAGGAGAAACTCGGCGTTTTTCAATTTTAGAGAGTCTGAAAAACTTAAGGAAACTCCAAGTTGAACTTTTTCGTAAATTTGTGTCCCTCAAGCCCGAAAAAGTATAAAATAATACCTGGGGGAATCGCTTGATCTTGCGACCAAGGAGTACTTTCATAATTAGTGTCACTGACCTGAAAAGTAAAAAGCGATCAAGGACACGTCGTTTTATTTCCGTATCGAGTTTGAAACGACAAAAACACGGCAATCTTTTCCTGATTTTACGGTCAGAAAAGAGCTATAAGGGGACCGTCTTTTAATTCCGTTTTAACGAGTGTAAAAGAAACACTCGGCAATCTTTTCATGTTTTAGGAGTCAGAAAAGGGCTTAAAAGATGACTTTGATATTTTGTTTGTGAAAAAATGACAATTTTCCCTCTAAGTCCCTTTGTCCTGCACAAAAGCGACACATTACTCATACCTGTTTAAGATAGGAAAAAATTCATCAAAAAACATCTTTCCATGGTGAAAAATGAACAAATTCATCCAAAAAACCTATAAAAAGACTTTTTACCATGTCATTTTTACCGTTTGACTGTTGAGGTTGAAAAATGAGCTTTTGACAAGAAACTTCCCGTGGTCGCTGCGGAAAATCCGACCGTTAGAATCGAACGCCGTCTCTTCCGGGTATTTCACAACATCCTCTTTGTCAATTTCATCTGTTTAGAATTTTGTTTTAGGTTTCATTTTTGATTTTTGGGGGGTTTTGGGTTTTGGAAACCGCCCTGCGGGGGACGCAGGTTTCCTAAAGGCTGGCCTACGTCTCCCGACTTTTTCCTACACAGGGAAAAGGTCGGGGGACGTAGGTTACCTTCAGGCCACCTGCGTCCCGGCGCACTGTGCGTCAAACGCGGGGTGCGTCCTCCGCAAAACGCGGGTTTTGAAACCCAAACTCCCAAACTAACCATTGAAATTACCCAAACTTTATTTTAATGCCTGTTTGTTCATGTGTAGGGACTTATCATGCTGGATTGGAGAGAAAGAGAGCATGAGGAGGTTGATGAAGCTGCAATCAATCATCAACCTTCCCTCGATGCCCTAAGAGGATGTGGATTATACAAATACTGGGCCATACCCGGCATGAGAGCTCAGGTAAGATTCTTGGAGTGGCTGGTTGAGAGATGGAATGTTCAAGAGCAATGCTTTTATATCGGCGGGCAACAACTCGAGATAGAGCCTGCTGACATTTACTTTCTCACTGGCTTGCCGAACAGAGGTGAGAAACTCAATCTGGCTGGGACTAGGCCGGGTGGCCAATCCCTTGATAGTCTCCGAGCAGATTGGTGCCTACCTGATCGAGAGCATAAGAAAGGCATAGAGATCAAATATGTCTCTCAGCGTGAACTCATGGTCTTAGCTTTCACTGTGACCAGGATTTGTGGCTCAGCCACTTTACATATTGCTACTGGGTCTCAATTTCGGATGGCAATTGATTGTCTCCAAGGCACCATTTTCAACTGGTGTGATGCGTTGTTGGCTAACTTGAAAGCCCAACTGACCAAGGCAAAGACCGGCAGACTAAAGACCTTTGGATATGGGCCTATAGTCGTGAGCTTTGCCCTAGAGAGGATTCCAATGCTGATCCCTCAGCATCTCACTGTTGATATATTCGGGTCCTCAGGAGCCAAAGCTGGTACGATGGGTTGCGGTGATGGCCCGGCATTCGGACGAGGGTGCGGCAGTTGTTCGATTCACTGACAGTTATTTTCACTGGTTAGAGGACCAGGTGTTTGTGATTCAGGACTTTCCGTATGCCGGAATAGATTTTCGAGGTGATCCGGACATGGTTCTTCCACAGGGAGAACAATGGGATGACAGAGGTACTTTATTTTTCACGAGTTTTCAAATTATGCATTTTTTTTGTTTTTTATATATATCATCTCAAAACTGACAGTAAAATTTTCAAAATGCAGATGTTGGTCCACAGCGTCCAGCCAACCTCCGGCCTTTCGAGAGGAGACATCCAGTTGCACCGGTACCGGCCCCACAGGACGCGGCGGCTGCAGAGGTGCTAGCTGAGTTGGAGCATGATCTACAACGTCTGACGGCGGATATACCGGAGACTACTATGGATGATATTCCTATCAGACTTCAGCGCTACGTAGTCGCGGTCCCTGGACCGTTGAGGAGATTTTTGCGCAAGGTAGCCCGTGCAGTGGTGTCGTATAGGGAGCACCACCAGTGATTGGCTAGTCACTTTGTGGATACATGTGACATTTTTGACTTTTTGTACTTATCATTTTGCCGATCATAAGGTGTTTTTCAACCTATGATCGAAGACGATGTATATTTTTTGACACACTCCTATCTATATATATCACTATTACCGGCTTATCTTGTTTAACATGTATGATGAAATGTTTTTAAATTTACTTGCATGATTATCGTAAATGTCTGTCCAATACTCGAGAAGCAATTGCATCTGCTAATGTATTTAAGGACCTTGGAATATGCTGATATTCAATGTAATCAAATTCACGTTCCAAGAGACGCACTCTCAAAAACAACCTTAATAACACAGGATTTCTAATGGCATAAACTCTATTAAGCTGTAATACAACAAGTTCAGAATCTAACCTCACTATCAAACGTCGAATTCCAAATGAAATAGATTCGGATAATAATTCAACCACTGCACTGTATTCTGCAATGTTATTCGTTGTTTGACCGAGGCTTACCCCATGCATAGAAACTAACTCGTCAGAGGGTGAATAGATAACCCAAGCTGCGGAAGAGATATTCCGTGTACTACGACAAGCACCATCAGCAAATCCAATGTATGTTTGGAGGGGCGTCGACATCTACAATATCAAGAGCAAAACCAAGATAAGCCAGAATAACGACGAAAAACACACTCACTAAGCTAAGCACACTGACTAACTAACAAACATACTAGCTAGAAAGAAAACCTAACCTAACTAAAAATTCTCCATACCCACCATTTAAGCATAATACCTCTTTAGGTAAAGTCCATTTCTGGGTTTATCCAAAGAGTCCCCATCAAAATCTACCAGCTCATAAGCCCCTTTTGCTAGCTTTCGCTTTACAATATAGGGTCCATGCCACATAGGAACGAATTTTCCAGCACCTAGCTTATCGTTAGCTTGATCATATAAAAGCACTAGGTCTCCCTCCGAAAAACTTCGAGGGGTCACATTTCTATCATACTGAGCTTTCATTCGCTTCGCGTGAGTCTCGATTGCCAATGCAGCGTCACGTCGAGTCTCATCTAATCTGGCTAAGTACAATAAACGTTTCTCCTCTTCGGAAGTAGCTGGAAGTAATTCGACAGCCATTTGAAGTGATGGGATTTCACATTCAATGGGTAACACTGCTTCTAAGCCATAAACTAGCTGGAAAGGAGTGAACCCTGTTGAGGTTTTCACTGAGGTTCGGTATGCCCATAGCGCCGAAAATAACATGTTGTGCCAATTCGACCGATGAATACCAATGGTTCGTCGGATCATGATAACCAGAACTTTGTTGATAGACTCAACCAAACCGTTGGCTTGCGGATAATAAGGAGTAGAGCTGTCATGGCGCAAACCAAGCTGGCTTGTAAGTTCAGTCATCATGGTGTTTCGAAAATAGCTCCCATGGTCAGTAATAATTGCTTGTGGGACACCGAACCTAGTTATTATATGATTGAATATGAAAACTGCAGCTGTTTTTCCGCTTGCGTCGAATGTAGGCATCGCCTCGGCCCATTTAGTGAAATAATCAACCGCGAGGATGATATACGCATGCCCCCCGGCCGAGTGAGGGTTACAAGTAATAAAGTCGATACCCCATTTGGCGAATGGACCAATGGCAATTATAGGGTGGAGAGGAGCAGGTGGTGCGCGCATCTTTCGATCAAACACTTGGCAGTTGTGGCACTTCCGGACTGCAATGATACAATCTTTAAACATAGATGGCCAGAAGTAACCAGCGCGCAACACCTTCTGAGCTGTGGCATACCCAGACATATGACCGCCACATGCTCCAGAGTGACAATCATTCAAAACTCTCTCAGCCTCTTCGTGAGTTAGACAACGTCGAAAAACTAAGTCTGTCCCCCGGCGATAAAGTGTATCTCCAATAATTTTGTATTGCTGGGATTGAAACCTAATTTTCCGACGTTCCGCTTTTGAAGCTTCAGGCCGAAAGGTTTGGGTTTGGAGATAGATGATTATATCCCCGAACCACGGATCTAAAGTACTGATAAGAAACAAAGATTCGTCCGCAATGGACTCTTCTGCCACAGTCTCTGTGTCAGTACGCGGGAAATCACACATCAATTCCGCAAAAACTAAGGATTTCTTAGACTTGGACTTCTCGAACTCCAAGTCGAACTCTTGCAGGATAACGATCCATTTAGAGTACTTGCCCCCTAGCAATTGTTTTGTTAAAATGTAAATCATAGGGTTGCAATCCGAAATAACTGTAGTTTTACGGAGAAGAATGTAGTGACGAAAACGCTGGACAGCTTGAACGGCTGCCAGGGCCAATTTCTCCACATGCGAATATTTTAGCTCAGTGGGATTTAAGGTTCAACTGAGATAATATATCACATGTTCCGCTCTGAATTCATCTTCTTGAACTAACACCATCCCAATGGTGGAATGTGAAGCTGCGAGGTATAAGAAGTAGTCCTGGTTGTAGTTGGGAGGATGCAACAACGGTGCATGGGTCAACGCGTGTTTAAGTGCATCAAAAGATTGTTGGGAAATCTCGTCCCAAAAGAATTGAACGTTCTATTTCAACAACCGTGTAAAACCTTTAGTGACCTCGGCGTAGTTTGGGATGAATCGACGTAAAAAGTTCGCTTTCCCCTGCAAACTTTGGAGTTGGCGCAAACTCGAAGGAGGAGGCAATTTGATGATCGCCTCGACTTTCGAGGGATCGACGCGAATGCCGGCTTTTGAAACAACAAATCCCAGCAATCGACCTGTTTCTATACAGAAAACACACTTGTGGGGATTCAAACGAATTCGATAATGCCTACACCTCATAAAGATTGCTCGTAGGTGGTCAAGGTGATCAGCTCGTCGTAAAGAATGAGCAGGCAAATCATCGAGATACGGTTGCACAATGTGCTTGATGTCGTGAAATGCGTAAGACATCGCCCGTTGAAAAGTGGCCCCGGCATTCTTAAGCCCAAAAGGTAATTTGCAATAAGCAAATGTCCCCCATGGACAAATGAATGCCGATTTTGGTTGGTCGGTAGGTAGAATATTGATTTGATTATAGCCCGAAAAACCATCCATAAAGGAAAACATTTCACTGCCGGCACAATCATCAATAATTTGATCGATATAAGGCGTAGGATAGTTGTCTTTTGGACAAGCTTGATTGATATCCCTATAGTCGATACAGATTCTTATTGTTCCTTGTTTCTTATTGACCGGAACAATATTTGATACCCAATTCGTTAACGGGATCGGATAAATGAAACCTGCTTTCAACAGCTTTTCGACTTCTGCTTTAATCGCAGCCGCTTTGCGAGGGTGAATCTGACGCAACCGTTGCCGGATGGGTTTAGCATCCGGGTAGGCTTTGATTTCATGAACAACAATGGCAGGATCGATTCCCGGCATTTCCTTGTAAGACCATGCAAACACATCGCGGAATTCTTGGAATAGGGCCTTGTAAGTTTGGATTTCTTCTTCTGTACATGAGGCACCTATATGAATGTTCTCCTCAATTCCAGGTTTCACTGAAATATCAATGGGAATAGTACGAGAAATATTCCCTAAATTCAACTCTGAATCAGAATGTTTCGTTGGATCCTGAGCGTCTTTGACATATTCAATGGTAAAGATAGATGAAAAATCATTTTCAAATGCATCATCCTTAGGTAAAAACGAAGATCTGTGATGGAGATCTTCCCATGGTAGATCGTCTACACTTAGGATTTTGCGAAGTTGTTCGTCAGATGACACGACTTCGGGAAACGCTATCCGTTCTAAGGTTGAGGTGAAAAGTGATTCTTCATTGACCACATTCATTTGGTCGACCTCGGTTGAATGAAAATCGGTAAAAGACATGAGAGCTTCATAAGCAATTTCATATGGACTCAAAGGCATAGCATTACCGAATGAGTCTATCTCAGAGTCAGATGGGACATACCAAGGATCATCATAAATAATGTTTTCTGATGTAATCATATGAATTGTTGCAAACGAGGGTTCTACGCTGAGTGGAGGGAGAGGAAAAGTTCCCAGTAAACCGGAATCCTTAACTAAACCTACACCAACGTCCCTATAAGGGATTGTCGTCTTACCGACATGCTGGATACTCTCTGAAGAGGCTGGGTCGGATGAAAAGTATGTCAGCTGATCAATAGTCACGATCTTACCATTATGTGGAAACTTAATTACTCTGAAGACCGATGAAACGACCGCTGTCATAGCATATGACCAACTTCGACCCAAAAGAAGGTTGTAGTCTAGAGGGGCATCAACCACTTCCACATCCAGACTAACGGTTTTTCCTTCTACCCCTATAGGCAATTCCTGTAGAATACCAAACGGACGGAACCCACGGCCATCAAAGGCCTTAAGGATGGTGGGGGATTGGTTCAACGAAGGAGAACCAAGGGATCTCCAACATTGAATTGACATAATACACGTAGAAGCTCCCTCATCAATCACAGTTCGATGAATAGGCCTGTTTTTGACTATCACTGAATTTGGAAAGCCATTTGATGGGGAGTCGTGGTGTACTATTTTCTAGATCGAAGATCATTAGATTCGGATCCTGAACATCAACAGCTCCTATAGCCGACAAAAGCAATTTTCGTTGTGCTGGGCATGATTGCAGCACTTCTAACGCCGACATTGCTGAGGGTGAAACAGCTAAGTCCTCAACAATGTTGTAATTCTGGGCCGCTCTCGCATGTGGATTGAAAGCAGACCTTCGAAGTACACCCTTGGCGGGCGGTTTAATTACTAAGTCTGGGTTAGGTTTCTCGATCTGTAGTGGATCGGAACCAGGAGCTGAGGTTGATGGGTTAGAGTGAGAAGATTCTGCTTCTTTACCATCAACAGGATTCTTACTACCATAATCTTGCGATCGAGTCGCAATCCTCACATGAGACATCATCAAAATGGGTTCTTCACTGGCATTCGAGGAAGAACCTATCATCTTATTCTCCTGCTCCGGAAATGGATTTTTTAACACAGCAGGAGTGGGAGAACCTTTGACTATTTTCACTACCTCGGCGCGATGAGGGCAATCTCTCGTAAAATGATCCTCTTCACAAATAAGACAAGGATATTGAGGTTTGCGCTTTTCGTCATTGGTTTCCGACTTTTCAGTTTTCTCCTTCGGAGCCTTTTCTGCTTTAGCCTTCTTCTTTCCTTTCTTCTTTCCACCGTTTTTTGATTTGGCCGTGGATGACTCTATGGCGTGAATATCGGCGGTAAGTTCAGGAGAAGACTCTCCTGTCGGGGAATCAGGCAAAGTGATAATAGGAGTAGTTGAAGCCTTGGAAGACTTCTTCTTGCTCTTTGTATTCACGATACCAATCATACCATCAGCGGCATGAGATCCCGAAGGAGCAGCAGCGATTTGGTTCGACTTTGGAAGATCCGGAATCTTCTCGTGTAATGTACCCGACTGCGTGTAAACTAAGTCAAGGTATTGTGCCTGAGCAATGACTTGCTCCTCAGTAACTACTCCGGCCTTAGCTACATCTTCAGTAATCCTTGGTAATAATGATTTAACAAACCATTCAGCTAAGATTTGGTCCGGGATAAAAACTTTCACTAGCCTTCTTCGACGTCTCCACTCATGAATGTGATCTGAAATATACGTGGAGGTTGATTGTTTTAGTGAAGTTAATAACTCCGTACCGTTATCGTATCTGACCGGTAACTGAAAGTGAGTTAAGAACGAGGTAGCTAACTGGCTAAAATTGTAAAAAGAGGTCCGTGGTAACTCAATGTACCACTTGGCCGCGAGACCAATGAGTGTACGCTGGAAAAGACGTAAGCGGATCGAATCATCCGAGATGGAATTTGAAGCACACCAGAGGTGGTAAGTCATCACGTGATTGGACGGATCCTCTCCAGACTTACCTTCGAACTTGGGTATATCGCTGGGCAACTTATTTGGCATTGGCGGCCAGAACGGAAGATATTGAATTGGATCGTTCGTTAGGCACGTCAAGTCTGGTAAATCCAAAGTTGCGATAAACGGTAACTGCCGGTTAGGATCTCTAAAACTCTGGGTCACAATACCGACCCCAGGAGGAGGATATCCAGGATAACTAGGAACAGGAGTCGCATTTGGGATATTATATCCTCCTGGAAAACCAGGATTAACCGGACCGTACTGGGGTTGCTGAGGTTGTTGATAAGTGTACCCAGGATACGGTTGATACTGAGTAAACCGGTTGTTGGACAGCTTGCCCAGTTGATACTGTCCCTGGTACGGAGGTTGAACAAATTGAGGTTGAGCAGTAACAACCGTACTTATACGAGGTTGGCCTACAGGCATCTGGACTGTGGTTTGAATCGTAGATCCAGACAACGGTACAGATGTCTGAGGAGTGGTTACAGAGACAGTAGAAACCGGAGCCGTCGATACTCTAGAAGTAAGTATGGTAGATGTGGCGGTAGTTGCAGCAGCCGTTTGAGATGGAGTACTAGGTGCAATTGGCGGCTGAGTAACTACCGAAGTTACAGAGGTCTGAACACTTGACTGGACAGGTTGCGGTTGCTGGGGTGGACCAGAAACTACAGGTTGTCCTGCTTGAGGTACCGACTGTATACTTGGCTGCAACATCTATTGACCCTGTGACGGATCCCACACTAACATTCCAGGGTATTGACCCATAATAGGTTGAGGGTACTGAGATCCATAGCCGGATTGAGGATAGGATTGATAATTTTAAGGTGCAGTCCCCATACCTTGACCATATGATTGACCTTGAGGTGGTTGATAACCTTGACCTGAGTATTGACCTTGAGGTTGATAACCTTGAGGTAAATACGGGTACTGGGGTTGACCTTGACCTTGAGGTTGGTATCCTTGAGGTTGATACCCTTGGGGTTGATACCCTTGGGGTTGCCATCCTTGAGGTTTCCATCCTTGAGGTTGCCATCCTTGAGGTTGATATTGATACTGAGGTTGACCTTGGGGTACATATTGAGACTGGGGTTGACCTTGAGGTATGTATTGCCCCATAGGAGCGTACTGACCTTGAGGTTGCCCCCCAGACACGAATGAAGTACCTTGAGGTTGCCCCCCAGGCATTAATGAAGGCTGCCCCCCAGGCAGTAATTGGCCACCTTGAGGTTGGGTAACGGGAACTGAACCTGACATCATGTAAATGTCTCCTACACCCAATGGTACATTACCACTGTTTCCAACTAATAACCCATGATCAACGGGTTGAGGAGACGCTCCCGCAAAGGTACCAGAAAGAGATTGATACCCAGTAGGAACAGAAGGACCGCCATGTAAAAAAGATTCAGGACTTTGTGTAAACACAGATGACTGACCAGACATATTTACAGGAGTATGAGTACCTCCAGGTGGAAAAGGAGTACGAGGTGTGGAAAAACCTAACCCAAAGCTGTCTAAATAATTGGTTAACGAAAGGTACCAAGTAGTACTTCTAGGAGGACTGTAAAAGATAGATTCACGCTCCCTTAGATCAAGGGTAATTTGATCTTTAGGATCAGAGACGCCTATTTCTTCCTCTGGAACAAGTTCCTCAATAGCAATCAAACCAACGGGAAGATTTTTGGTGATAATTCTTTCTATTCTCGGTGAATCAGGAACACTTGGAGTCGGAGTAACAGGTTCGGATATTTCTGGTTCTTCGCCTGTATCACTAGCAGACGAAAAACTACCAACAAGCTCAGAAACTGTAACAGCTTCGGGATTATAACCTGTCTCTAAACTTTGGTAATCTGGATGGACTACCAAGGAAGATTCTCCTTCTTCAGGCGAACCTACTCTACTGCCACTAGGAGGAGTTACAAGGACCTTTAAACCTTCTAAATGACTGGACTCGTCTTGAGGAGGTTCACCCCTAAGTTTACAGGATCTTCTCAACAATTCGGCCACAAAAACAACTTCAGGAGACTGGCCCCGAATTCTACGGGACTGTCTCGGTAATTCCGCCACAGCTAAAAACTTTTAACTACTACACACGAAAACAAAATAAAATTTCAAATCAAACCACCTAAAGTCTCTAAAGAACCAAACAAATTTGAATCACACGCCTAAAGAATCTAGGGCGTCAAACCAAACACAAACAATATTCTTCCGGACCAAAAGCGCTAGTTGGTGATTAGGCCCAACCTCGCTGGATTCAGTACAGAAATGGCGGGTGGAACATTTACGCCGACAACCTGCTTAATGAATAGACTGGACCAATTTCCTCCACTTTAACCGTCTCGAGTGAAGTGAACCCCCAAAAATCCAAGTGAGTATAGCCGACGTCTGCTCCAGGTACAGTGGGACCTTCCCTCCACCGTCACCTTGGGTAGAATCCTAGAGAATATGGTCACTAAGGTTACCAACGGCCACAAGTACACCTGGGGGAACAGTCTAAACTCCGACAGCACGCAAGGGCAGAGTAGCAAGCTCAATCCCCTTACCGCTCCTTGACAGTAATCCAAGGTTTACCGATAAGTGACCCCTGGCTCCTCGACAATGGTTAATCCGAGGTTTACCGTTTGTAATACGTACTGTCTGGCGTCGTTCCCAACGAGGGGGGAATGATCCCCTCACTGGTTCGGACACGAGCTCGTGCTTCTCCTTTAAGAGGAGCTTTCCCAGAGTGTAAATGTAACAATTGGATTGATTCTATCACAAGATTGACTACTTGTTTGGTTTTTACTGTCTTGGAGAGTTAATTACTCACCTACTCCAAGACACTAGCCTCTAAATTGATGCTTCAGAGCCCTAGTAAATAAAAGTTACTATTTCAATTTTACTTTAAGCGTTACTTTTATGGTTGTTCTTTAAAGTCACAAGGTAATGGAAGTGAAACCAATGGTGTGTAGACTCGACTCCCAACCACTACAAAGATGCACCTAAGATGATTTATGCTACTTTGCTTTTTCAATGAAATTCTTAACTAAGAGAGTTGAGAGAATGCAATTTTTAGAGAAAACAACTTCCTTAGAAAGACAATCAAAGAAACAATTCTCTTTTCTTTTCAAGCACACAAACATAACCACTCTTTACTTGCACGAAAAACTCTTTTTCTTTCAAAACTTTCAAAGCTACTTGAAACAAAACTTTTCAAAGGAGATGTTTTTGTATTTTCTCTTTTTAATAAAGTATGTAAACCTATCTTTAACAAAAAAAAAACAATCTCAAAAGCTACAAAACTATGAAAACTTGACTCACAAGCAAACCAAAAGAGAGATTACTCTAAGCAAACCTAACAAGGCAAAAGCTCACAAAGATGATTCTAGGTTGTTTTACTTGATCAAAATCAAATCAAGGACCAGCTAATGCAGAATCAAAAGACTAGTCAAAACAAAACTCAAATCTTTTTGTTCTTTTCGTAAAATGGAATTCAAGACTTAAACAACAAGCACTTCGAAATTGGCCCAAAAGACAACTTGATGGTAAGTTGCTCCTACAGGTAACTTTAGAACAGGTCTGACTTCTTAGAATGTTGACAAAACTAGAGAGATCTAAGGCTTGACAACTCCTACCGCTAAAGTCACTACAAGACCTACTCAAAAATCAAACCCTAGGGCTTACACTTCGACGAAATCCACTAAAACACTCAATGCTATTGAAACCATTCAGGTGAAGATTCTGGCAAGGGACTGATGAATCTGGGCAGAAAAAAAAGAAAAACAAAATCTAAGAGCAAAAAAGGCAAAAAGGAATTTTCTTAAATTTTGGCAGGGGACCAGGCAACCCGTTAGCACAGGTGCGGGCCCACTCTGTGCACACAGCAAAAGTGCGTCCAGGGACGCACTGTGCAACACTCAGAGGGCGTCCTACTGAAAAACTCAAGAAAACCCAAAATAAAACTAATCCTAAGCTAACCCACCCAGAGACAAGGTCACAGAGCCAAAACCAGAAAAATAAACCAATTTTCTCAAAGCAAAGTTCACACAAAAGAAAAGACTCTTCTCATCAATGGATCTATCCCCATGGAGTCGCCAATTTGTCACACGGAATCAGTCAAGGGTGCGGACACAACTGACCTTCCTAGAAGTCTAAGACATTCTAATGACAAACAAAACAAACTAGAGCTATCCTTCTCTAAACATACATTATGATATGAGAAATCAAGTGTTTTGTTTTTACCTTTGTCCAAACGCTGTTGTAGAAGTCCAAGCTTTGTTGATCTGGATGAGCTCCTCCTTTTCTCCAAAACTTGTAATCACCAACAGTCAAACAATTAAATAGCACCTGATTATAACATAAAACAAAGCATATTCAACACATAGACCAAGGAGTACATGAAATAACCCACAAATAACAAGTTATTGAGAAGAATGGACCAATTTGCATTAAGGTAATCAAAGGAACCATTACAACCTGAGCCTTGGTGTTGTGCAAGCTCCTTCCAGGGTCCACAAGAGTCTTCCTCTACTTTGACAAAGCTCACCCACTTCCAAATAGAACAAGTAAAGATGACAATCTCTCCTCACAAGCTTCTAAATGGGAGTCCTAATTCCTGCAACATTTACCCTTAGAAATCTATAGCTTTCAACCTCCTTCCCCTCTGGCCCAATGCCTGTATTTATAGTGCTCAAGAGGAAGTTAATCAGGTCCACCATCAATGGGATAGTCCCCTCTTTGGATGGGATCACTCCCTTATTGATGGGATAAGTTCCTCTTTGGTAGGAGTGCATGAACCATCTGGAGGCGCTCAATACACATCAAACAACCTTCTAGAATGCTCTAGAAATGACCACAAGTAAGTTTTTGAAGATAAAACTTGCGCATTTTAACCTTTTCAGAGGGACGCACCTACCCCTTTAGATACAGAGCGTCCTTGGACGCAGACCTTATGAACAATAGGTGCGTACCCGCAGGCAAGGCTTGAGAGAACCTGCGTACCCAGAGATAAACATTTTTATAAGGACTTTCTCTCTTTTTTGGAGTTTGACATGAATAGCAGAGGCATAAGACTTGCTCAAGAGGGTAGTATGACTGTTGATAGAGCCATACCAACTGTAAATAGCCATGGTGACATTTTTTAGTGTAACAGATATCATCAAGTAAGAATTGAAAAAGTGACATATGGAAGACAACCTTAAAACCAAACAAGGACTCTTTGAGTGGCTTGTGATGCCG